>JAGXJF010001180.1:0-70090 GCA_019208055.1 Stipa capillata
AAGCCCGGCCTTAAGGCTGGCGATCTTAACCCCGCATTTGCGGGCCGCGTCCTCCGCCGCGTCCTCTGATCGTGCACCCAGAAGGAACTCTACAATCTACCTAAGGAACCCTCTGCCCGACTGAGACAGTCGGCCAGAGGCCTGGGGGCTACTCCTCAGTGGGTCACCAGCAAGACACCCACAATTGAAAAACAAAAGCAGAGGGGAAAAGTCTACCTACATCAGCGGCTGCAACCGGCCGTTCAGCAGGTTGGCTCCCTCCTTCACCGCCTGCATCATCGCCGGGAGCATCTCGCCGAGCTGAGTGATGACGCCCATCGCGTCGGTCCACTCATCCTGCTCCCGGGCATCGTCGACCTCCCGGATCGTCAGGCCTGGCCGGGTGGGGTCCGCCTGCCGGACCCGCAGCGGCCGGACCACCAGTGCGGACCCCGGCTCCGAAGGCGCGGCGTGAGGAATCTCCTCCATCGTCGACGGCAACTTCAGGTTGCCTCGGCGGTCGGTCGGCGCGCCTCCCGACGAGCTCGGGCCTGCCCCCGCGGGCGCCCCCGTGCCTGGGCCCACGCTCCCGGACGTGGTTGGGGCTGGCACCTCCAGCTGGGGAACAGCAGCCGGCGAAGACGCGCCATTCCCCCCAGGAGATGGCCGAGGGGACGCAGTCGCAGCCACCCTCGGAGGGGACGAGGTCCGGGCATCCGCCCCCGATTAGACCCCGCCTTGACTAGATCCCGTGGCTCCCGACGGCGGCTTCGGGACGTCCCCCGTCCTCCGTATCCTAAGGAAAGCACTCGGGCGCGTTAAGACCAAAATACAGAAAACAATCAAGACAACATCTGCCAAGGATACTTACTTGGTGGATCGGGGGGCTGGAACCCGCTTCTTGGGCTTCGGCGCCGGATGTTTCGAAGACCCAGTCGCCGAAGCCCCGCAACGCCGCGGAGCTGCCCTGCTCCCCGAAGGCGGCGTCAGCCATCCGTTTCTCCCCCCGATTGGTGGCGGCTTCGTCTCCGGCTGCTTGCGGAGCCCCCGCCGGGGCAGCGATCGACGCCACCGGGTCAGGACAAGCGGAGGAATCTCCTTCCCCAGCGGCCTGAGGAATCCCCGCCGAGGCAGTAGTCGGTGCTACCAGGTCTGGACGGGCGGAGGAGTCACCCCGTCCTCCTGGAGCGGCACTTGCAAACGACACCCGACTCCGCCGGAAGCGGAGCGGGACGTCGTCTTCATCTCCTTCCTCCTCCTCCACTAGGGCCGGCATGCTCGGCGGAGGGGGCCGAGGCGCCGCCACGGCGGGCACCTTCCCCTTTGAGGCCCCGGCTCCCGAGGAGGACGCGCCGGCCGCCTCCTGCGACGGCGTCCCGCCGCTAGAGACGTCGGCGTACTGCGGCTGGTTCCAGATCCTTCTCCGGAAGAGGGACGTCAGAACTAAAGCCAAAAGGAATCTGCAAGATCGGAAAACACAAGAATCACCCGAGTCAGCCTAGGCGTCACAGCCAATAAAAGAAATTGAGGGATCGACGCTTACCTGGCTCGGGGGGTTTGATCTGCTGAACGGCAGCGGCCGCCGGAGATGTCCAGTTCCGTCCCCGGCGCATGAGCTTTTCGACCCGGCGGTGGACGGCATCGTCCGGGAGCTCCTCGGCCGACTCCCGGGTCGGGTCATGTTCGCCGGTGTACTTGAACATCGGGTGGGCCCGCAGCTTCGCGGGCTGCACCCGCCACCAGATGAAGGTTGACACGACGACGATTTCAGTGACCCGGGTCTGGATCGCCTCCGCCAGCTGCACCATGAGGACTGCAATGTCTTGCTGCTCCCGGTCCAGTGGTGGTTTAGACCAACTCGGCCTGACTACTGGCGGCTGTCCCACGAACGCCGGGAGCGACGGCGCGGGGTTGGCGTAGTAGAACCACTGCAAATGCCACCCCTTGTTGGAGATCTGCATCGGCAGGGTCAGATAGCTCTTCGCCGCTCCGCTCCGCTCCTCAGCTGGAATCCGACGCCCCCTACCACGGCCGGGCTGTCTCTGCTCGGATGCGGCTTCACGACGAACAGATGCTTCCATAGCGCGAAATGCGGCGCGATTCCGAGGAATCATTCGCATAGGGTGATGAAGCAGGAGATGTGGAGCATACAGTTGGGGTTGAGATTATTGTCGGCGTTACGGGGCCCAGGGTCCCCTAAACCGCTGGCGAAGGCCCAACCTGACGCCACGTCGCCAAAAACGTGGAAGTTAAAGAAGAGGTGCCCGGGGGCTCACCCCGAGCACTGTTCCACTTGGCTAAGTCAAGGGGTGCCCCGAGTCGTCCCTTGATGGCGTTTCCCGAAAGGCCAAAAGGCGAACTTGGTCCCCGCCCAGGACGGAGCATACAGAAGTGCTCGGGGGCTCACCCCGAGCACCCAAGCAGAAGTGCTCGGGGGCTCACCCCGAGCACCCAAGAAGTAGTGCTCGGGGAGCTCCCCGAGCACCAAGGGCGACCCGGCCCCCGCCCGGGGCGCAGAGTCCCTCGCCCAGGACGAAGCAGAAGTGCTCGGGGGCTCACCCCGAGCATCCGAGAAGTAGTGCTCGAGGAGCTCACCCCGAGCACCAACGGCGACCCGGCCCCCGTCCGGGGCGCCAGGCACCTCGCCCAGATGACGGAGCGGCCTAGGAGTAGTGCTCGGGGGCCTCCGATCTCGGGAGCCCCGAGCACCCCTTGAGGGCCCCTCTTCAATCCGCGTGACCCAGAAGGTGCATTTAATGCCTACGTCAGGGGCATTTAATGCCTGTGCCAGGTGCATTAAATGCCCGTCTATTCCAAGTCCTTGCGGACCAAGGGCGGTGTCCTGACCGGTTTCCATCCCCCCAAGTGATAAGCCCTGTCAGCTATCAGTTTTGGAGGGAATGGAGAGGTCTGACACCCCATTTTGACTTTAAGGACGCGCTTTCGAGCGTCCATAGGCATGCCCTCTGCACCTGGTCCGTGGGGCCCGGGTAGTTGCAACATAGCCCGTGTCAGGAGACGTCAAATCTTCATCTCTTGACACGCCCTCATCATGATGATCCGGTTCTCAACCAAGGCGTGACCGGCACTGTTCCGCTACAGCAAATCTCAACCACCGACATGGCTTGCCCATGCCGAGTTTCTTCCGCGACAAGCTTCATGGGCAAGATATTTATCTTTCGGCCACTGTGGTAACCCCCGGATATATAAGGGGAGAGCAAAAGAGAGAGCTAAAGATTGGCTCCAGTAGAATTGATAAATCCCTAGAAGAAGAAGAACAGGGGGGCTGGCTGCTAGTTCCTTGTAATCTTTCCACAAAACATCAAATACACCCAAAGCAGGACGTAGGGTTTTACACCTAGAAGGTGGCCCGAACCTGGGTAAATCATTGTGTTTTTTCTCATTTCCATATCCTGTCAAGCTCTAGCTTCGGCGTAGCTCCGTAGATCTCCACCTCCCCGACCGGATCCCAAAGGGGGTCCTTCCGGACTACCGATACTGGCGTTTGTACGCCGATAGTTATGGAGTTCTAACCCGTACTAATACAGCAGCCCTCGGAGTAAAGGGATGAGCCGGCACGGAGAAGCCTCGCTCGAAGAAAGAGCCGTGGACGACGATCTCACCCGTATTCGGGGTGGGCGTTGTCTCCCCCTCGGCGGAGCGCCACTCAATCAGTTCCTTTGGCGACAGCACCCCCGATCGCTCCAGGGCCTTCAGCCGCAACTCGAACGCCGTCTATTTGTTCCACGGGGCCATCAGGTTGGCGGAGGACTCCTTCTCGCTCAACAACTCCCGCACCAAAGCGTCCTTCTCTGCTTCGGTCGGATCGGCTTCCCAATCGGGGGCTTGCATTCACGATCGGTGGCGCGGATTTAGGGTTTTTGGTGTGGAGGCACTCTCGAATCGGCGGGGCACAAGGAAGATGAAGGGAATTTTGGGCGCGGAGAAGACGAAGTGTGCTCTGGAAGGCGTGAGTGGACCCCGCAGATCTCCCGATCTTATAAAAAGGGGACGGATGGGATGTTGCGACTTTTCCGCTTCCGCACGCACGTGGGTTTCCCACACCCACAATCGCGCCTCTTTAGCTCCCACGATGCGGACTTAACGGCCCACGACGCGCCTCTTCAGCTTCCACAGCGCGGGTTAAACGGCCCACGTCGTGACTGTTCCGCGTCCACGACGTGGTAACGGTGCGTTTTATGCTGTTAAACAGATGGGATCCGACGGTTGACCTTCCGGGGTTAAGTAGCTGTTTGGAATTTACCCCCCATAAAGAGCAACTGTAATGTGCCTCAAACGGGCTACTAATCGGTTACCGAACTTGGAACCGAACGTTATGGTTTTGATGGGTTTCAAGGATTGGCCTCCCGCAGGAACGCAATCGCTTGAATACACCCGAGTGAGGGGCAGTTATGGCGTGCCTCCAGCAGGCCACCAGTCGGATGCCGAGCAGTTCGGAACCACCGGTTTCTCCGCCCAAAATTCCTGCGAATTCCGCTCCGGGACTTTCGGGATCCGGAATTTCTGGATTCAGTGGAACGTCCGGATACCAGGTTTCATCACTCGGGAGCCTATGCGTCATGACTTGTATTCTGGTTCTGACATGGATTTTGGAGGCATTCCCTTAGAGGGACACTAGCTGGGCCCGGGCCACTCGGGTAAAACCAGGTGCTACTCGGAAATCCAGTCGGGATGTTTGGTATGTCCCACGCTGGGCTATCAGTCAGTCCTTGACCCTCAGGATGGATCGGATACTACTAGGATTTACCCGTTACTAACTCATCTGCCATGATATTCCTACCTTACGGGTGAATGTCACTCGGCTAATTACCTTTACTCTACAGGAGTTCTATGAGTCCTTCACAATCTTCCTGTAGGTAATAAGAAGGCGCGCTCAGGCGAATGTCACTCGGAAAAAGGAGGAAGGCTAAGGCACTCGGCTGGGATGTTGCCGAGTCAAACCACAGCCAGATCGTGAAGGACTCGGGGGCTACTGACGATGACATGGCACCCGGGTATTGTCAAGGAGGACAATACCGGCCCTATGGACATAGGGTGGGCCGGGCCGACTACTCGGAGTCTGACTTCTACACGGGGGCGCCTCGTCAACTTGGAGTACAAGACAAGGATAGACATGTATCCGGCAATCCCTGATTCTATTGTAACTAATTATGAAACCAATTTGTAAGCCAATCAGGACTCTTGTAACCCTACTCCGGTCGTCTATATAAGGCCCGGTAGGGATCCCCTGATCGGCAGGTCTTCAAGGTCTCTCATAAGCTCTCTAGCTCTCATATTCTCATACGGGATTCAAGCAATACCAGCCACCAAACACAGGACGTAGGGTATTACCTCTTCTCGAGGGCCTGAACCCGTCTAAACATCATCTCCCGTGTGCACCCATCTAGATCTTCCGTGCTTGCGCAGCCCCATATTCATTATTGCCGGATTAGAACACCGACACATCTTTGACTGTTACTTTTTATATGTAAATATTATCAAAAGATTATGAAGTTTATATTTAAAAAATTTATAAAAAAATCTAATCATACTACTTTCATCTTATCAATCTAAATATCTTCTAATCAATTAGTACTTATATATACTTCTCAAAACATTAACTATTTTTGAACTAATAGACAATGACTGCCCATCGACCGGACACGCGCATGAGACAAGCTCCCAAAACACAGACAGCTAACAACGCGTCCGGGCTGTACGAGACGGGACGCCGCACTTCCCATCTTGTAGGCCCTGTTTGGTACCGCTCTTGCTCCCAACTCCTCTTCCGGAGCAAGAGGAGCCGTCCCGAACACCCCCAGCTTCACTTTTTCACGGAGTGGAGTAGGCAGCGTCGCAGTGCAAATTATTGGAGTTGGAAAATTGATGCTCTAGCTGCTCCTTTCCATTCCCACAACCCACAAATTCCGAAATAACCCTGAAGTTGGTGTGTATTCACCCGCCAATGCCATTGAACTATCCTTCTCGAAGCAAAAAAAAACCCCCAACCCGAGCTCCCTCCCCTCACGCGTCGGGCTCCTTTCAGCCCAGCCCTCTTGTGTGTCCCACCCCACCCCAACCCTAGGCGCCGCTGCTTGCTGCTCCACCTGCGCCGCCGCTCCACCGAGCTATCCTCCTTCTCCTCCTCTCACACGTCGTCGTCCTCCTCTCCAATGCGCCCTCACCTCAACCCTAGGTGCCGCCGCTCCACCAGTACCGTCCTCCGCCGGTGCCACCGCTCCACCGATGCCATCCTCCATTGAGCTGCGCTCCTCCTCGTCCTTCCCAACCGAGCAACTCCTTCTTTGAAGATCCCCGTGGCCCCTCCTCCCAAATGAGCGGCTCCTCCTCTCCAACACGCCGGTCTCGTCCTCACCCCTGCCGGCAAGGTGAGAAGTCAACGACTTCCTCCTCCTCTCCCCTTTATCTGATTTGGTTCTGCTATCCATACTGTATGGCTTTCGTGAAGCAACAAAAGCATATAATGGAAAATGCTCCATTCACATGGATAAGTGAAAACTATAGGTGGATGAACTCGGCAGATTAGTACAAGTCTTAAAAAAATTCTTCAATCAATAGTTGTCTGGTAAATTTGTAGTGTTAGAATTCTTCAATATCTGATTTTGGCCATGCTTGAGGCCTATGGCCTTGGCCGTGCTTGTATCCAAATCTGGTCACTGGGAAGGTTGCTTCGAGGGGTTATAATTAGCAGCTAGTGGCCACTGGGAAGGTTGCAAAACAGAGGTCAAATATCATGCCACAAGGATGGTGATAAAACCACAATCTCATCACTCTTTTGGTTGCTTGCTGCTTGTATGTGAGGTATTTCAATGCTTGCTTTGAACTACAGTTAGATGCAGTTTTCCCGAGCACCGTGGACATGGATTACTTGGCTTGGCTTGGGTATCATACATATCTAATCTCAATTGGAAATAGAAGACATTAATATCTATATTTAGTTTGCTATGATGAAGATAACACTCAATAGAAAGCTGTTATGAAGTGCGTTTATTCTACATGAATTTAAAGAAATGAGGTTTTGTATATTTATGAGAGTTCTTACTAATGTAGCCATGTTACTACTTGTACTATTCTAATGGTTCCTCTTATATGTTGAATAATATATTTGAGTAATTTCTTTCAAGAATGGCTGCCGCTGAATGGAATGATGGTAATACTAGGATAGTTACTGAGTTATTTGTCCAACAAGTTCGCCAAGGGAATCGGCCAAACACCCATTTGAACTCTGTGGGATTTGATGAGGTAGCAAAGATGTTTAAAGTGAGGACGGGACTAGATTATTCAAAGGTCCAGTTCAAGAACAAATGGGATAAGTTGAAGGTTGAGTATGGCATTTGGAAAAAATTGAAGCTAAAGGAGACAGGTGGTGGGTGGGACTATGAGAGGAACACTGTCAAGCAGGATAGTGAGTGGTGGAAGAAGGCAAAAAAAAGTAAGTGCTAATGGGTCTACTTCTCATTGATACAACTAATATTTTCTTTGTAATACTAATGGGTCTTCTTCTCATTGCTTAACAGGATATTCCAGGTTGTGGCAGGTTTCAAAAGCAGGGTATTCACAATGAGGATAACCTTATGGTGATGTTTGAAGATATCACCAATGATGAAACTGATCATTGGAATCCTGCATCAGGAAACATGCCACAACCAAGCACTCTACCGCCTCAAATATTCAATATTGAAGATACAGAAGATATTGACTTGTTGGACAAGACCCAAGTAGATGAGTCTCCGGCTACTGCAAAAGGCAAGAGAACAGGAAAGTTTGTGGATGACAAGACCAAAAAGCCAAAGACATCACAACTTATGCAAGAACAAATTACGAAGATCGGTGACATGGCTGAGAGGACTCAATCATCTTTCGTCAAGATTGATGAAAGTTGCTCAATCAAAGCTGTGATGGATCTAGTGCTTGAATGTGGTGCAGGATTTGGTAGCGATGAGTACTTCATTGCTACTGACTTGTTTGTGAAAAGAGAGCAAAGGGAAATGTTCCTTCACATGCCTTCTCCTGAAAATCATTTTGATTGGCTTAAGAGGAAGTATAATGCGAAGTATGGTCGTTAGATGCTTATTTAGAATGTAATAACAATTTTAAATAACCTAAGTACCTACTTATGTTGTTCTATACGACTTATGTTCGAATATTTATTTGGATGTAATAAATTAGTGTTATCCATATTATTCCCTTTGTTATTCGTATTAATTCTTTGCTGTCATATTACTTCCTTGTTGTCCATATTAATTCTTTGCTGTCATATTACTTCCTTGTTGTCTTACACTTGTTATTTATGCGCAGATGTCATCAGATAGTGATAATGATAGTAGTTATGATTCAAGGAGGAAGAAGATCTGTTCTCATGTGCAAGCTATGAGTGTTCTCTATGTAGGTGCTGCAACGATTGCTGGGAAGTATTGTGAAACCTATCTGGTTAAAGCAGACCCTAGGACTTCTATTCTCAGTGGGTTTGGTTGGTTGCAAGAGACAGCCTCAACTCCAGGAGAGACTTACAGGATGCTCCGTATGAACACGCCTATTCTTTAATCTTCATGACTTATTGGTGACGAGGTACGAACTGAAATCATCATTGAATGTGAGTAGTTATGAGTCGCTTGCGATATTCTTGTGGACATTAGGTGGATGTGAGTCAAATAGGAAAACACAAAATTGTTTCAAGCACTCAGGCGATACTATTCATCAGAAATTTCATGAGGTTCTTCACTCTGTCCTTAATATGGCGACTCATTTTATGAAACCTAAGGATCCAAACTTCCACACTCTGCATAGAAGAATTAGAAATGATCGTAGGGCTTATCCACATCTCAAAGATTGTATTGGTGCACTAGATGGGACTCACATTAGAGCATCAATTATTGCTGAGAACAAAGTGAGATACATTGGAAGGTGAGGAACTGCAACTCAGAACGTATTGGCAATTTGTGATTTTGACATGCATTTCACATACGCTTCAATCGTCAACCGGATGCTATGCATGATACCACCAGTGTGTTATATCATGCAATGGCAGCGGATAGTGATACATTTCCCCATCCTCCAAAGGGTAAGTTACTTTGGCATATAGATAATTTCATCTCTGTGAATGATATGCTTCACTGACTTGATTATTTTTGTGCTCTAGAAAAATACTATCTTGTGGACGCTGGCTATCCTAACCGGCCTGGTTACCTAGCACCATACAAGGGGGAGAGATATCATGTTCCCGAGTTTCATGCAGGTGCAGCGCCAACTACTCCAAAGAAAAAGTTCAACAAGGTGCATTCATCCGTGCGTAATGTGATCAAGCGAGGATTTGGTGTCTTGAAGATGAAGTGGCAGATTTTGCTAAAGATGCCAAGTTATTCGATTGAATCGCAAAAAATGATTGTGGTGGCTACTATGACACTTCACAACTACATACGTCATCATGATAGCACGGGTCTTCATTTTGTTTGATGCGATCGGGATCCGAATTATGTGCCGACTATTCCCTCGAGGTATAAAAAATATGCAATTCCTCAAAATGCATCTGATGGGTTGACGTCAGAAGTGAGTGATTTTGATATGGATGAAATCGTAATGGACTCGCGACGAATATCTCTTTGTTGGTGACATCTTTCACAAACAGGGTAATAGCCATAGATATCTTTTGTTGTAATTATTAGACTCAAATCAATAATTTCTAGACTTCTACGAGTTGTTTTGCCTGCAAATATTATTTGGATATGTGTGCTCGCTCCTTTTGTGCAATGCAAGTTCATAGCGCTGGGCTGTTCTATTATTGAATGCTTGACGTGTGTGTGTTGGATTCTGTGTACTATTAGCTTTTTCTATTGTTGAATGCTTGATGTGTAACGTGGCTGCAATTTGTTCTTTTGCCTTCTACTCTACCGGTAGACCAGTAACATGGTTGCAGTATGTTCTTTTTTCAGTTTTCAAGCTAAAGCATCAGTGCTATTAATCGTTATGCCTTAAAAATAATTGTTACAAACATAGCAACAAGCTAGAACAAGTATAGACAAAGAAACAAGGGTACTCTAGTCTTTCAACAGTAAGCCTTCACTCATCTGGAGCTGAGGCTCATTTCTACCCCGAATAGTTTTTACTGCTCTGGAGTTAGGAGGTGGAGTGGTGCTAATGCTGGAGTCAGAAATGGAGCTGAAACATGGTGCAGTGGAGCTCACCCCGAACAGGCCCGTAGTCTCCGCGCGCATGCGTAGCGATCGAGCTGCAGGGTGGATTACTAGACGCGTGCGCAGAGCTGCCACGCACCAACAGGGAGAATATACACGATCCACACAGCTGCGCTACATCAACTAGTCCTCGTTGATGCCAGCTTTGTGCGGGATGTCCCCGTTCGATCGGTTGGTTGCCTTGCTCCTGCAGGTGGCAGCAGCTTGTCCCGTGGATATATTTATGCATGGAGCTAGCCACGCGACGAGCCTGCAGCCGCCAGCTGCATGCAGCGGAGAAGCCACTGCGCGCACGGGCGCTAGCTGCAGACGCGTCGAGAGCCGTGGGTAGAAAGTAGAAACAGATCCCTAAGCTCTGATGTATTTGAGCTAGCTTCCAAAGTTTGATCCGCACTGCAGATCGATCGTATATTTCTGCAGCACTGCAGCGTTTCAAATTTTTGCAGCGAGGTGGATCACAGGTCAAAAGTTCAAACAGTAAATTACAGACATATGTAGATGGATTGTATGTAGGGTAGGTGGATCACAGGTCCAGCAAAGCCGTCAGAGAACTTGAAACCGGATAACCTTCTGTGCTTTTTCTATGTCTGGCCTGTATGCATGCATACATGCATGTATGGATATGGTCACTTGATCGAGCCAGACCAGATCTGCATGCAGGCGAACAAATTCACCTCGATGCTAGCAGTGGGAGATATTCTAGCAACATCAGTCGGTTCAACTATGAGTCAATACATTAACAGCAGCGAGATATGTAAAGAGTAACAGCAGATCGATTCTTTACAAGTTTTAACACAAGTGACAAGACAACAAAATAGTATGCAGTGAGTGCCAAACGGATTGAATGCTAGCTCTCTCCTAAATGAGTAATAAAGCTCCCTGAATTCGCAAAAAAAGAGGATTGAATGCTAGCTTAAAAACATGGTGTCCCTTCACGAGGAGGCACGAGGGCCCTATGCAATATGCCATCGCATGATTGGAGTCACTGCTATTTCGTTGAGCCACGTTTAGATACGTGATGTGCTTTCCGTGTGATGATTCCTCGATCAAGGTCAGATGCGCGAGGTACATACATTACAGCTGGCAACCTCGATACTATGATTCCTTATTTATGCGAATATAATATCGTGTCCAAATCTGCAAAGAAAATCACGTACATGCATGGATTATAGAGTACGGACGTTATTACAAGGCCGGCTTTCGAGTGGAGGCGAGGCAAAGCATGTTAGGTGAGCGGATCTTTTCTTATTCTGTTCATCTGAGGCATAAACATGTAATGCTGGCCTCTAGGCCTACCACTATATTCGAAAGTCAATACTAGTCGCTCTTTCAGCCGAGAACCTTGGTAGCGTACTCCATTTGGGGCCTCTCAAGTCTGGACGAGAAAAATGTTCCAAACTTGCTCTAAGCCTTGCGCGAGTTGCGAATCACAATATATCCTCAGCAGCATCCCCGTCTCCCACGTCCCCCTCGCCTAAAGGAAAAGGGTGAAAAGGTTTACCCGCACGTGACCTCGACTCGCACCGCGAACCCGGATCACCCAGCCCCGCGCCCGTCCCGTGCCCCCTTTACACCTCACCTCACATCACGCCGACACGTTTCCACCGGCGCAGAGCGCAACGGATCCGCTTCCTCCCCGGCCACGACCAGCACTCGAGCCCCACGCGTCAGCCACCTGCCTCCGTCCACGTGACGGCCGGTGAGGCAAAACCCAAACCGTCCAACAGCGCGCGCGGCAGAGAGGAAAGGCGCGAGGATGAGGCGATGATGGGTATGGTCACACGGCCCCGTGCTCCTGATCTGCTTTCTGTTCCATCCGGCGCCACGGGCAAAGTTGACAACCACGCGTGCTGCTGCGCCGCTGGCTCCGGCACGTCAAGGCCCGGGCCCGGGCCCGGGACCTTGCGCGCGGCGTGCGTGCGTGCGCTTCGAGCGACACGGAGCTCGACACGACGCCGGCTCTCGTGTTTGGACTCCGCCTGGATCGCTCTCCCCTCCTTCGAAGGTTGATCATTTGATCCGGCCGTGAATGGCGGGGCTAGAACGTGAGATGCTTTTGTGGTGAAGGGCCTGAGATGAATCGCGATCGGTCAACTCGAAGCCCATGAACTAACTGAACCTTTTTTTTTGAGCGAATGAACCAATAAAACTGAGTAGTAAATTAACCACGTACGACCTTGCTGACCTAATAAAACATGCTTTGTAGTGATCTGTGCTGCGGTGAGTTCATTCGGTAATAGTACCGTGCAAGCATGCTGCATGCAGCTATAGAAGATGGTACTACGTACCATGGCCCATGAGTAGGTATTAAAGGTAACAGTAGAACTTACTATGGCAATCATTTGGCTGCTTGACAAGTTGGCATGATCGATTGCTCTCCATGCATTTGGGTAGTGTATCCAGTGCTCCTAGTCTTACCGTACTTTCAGTGCACCATAGTGTTTTTTATCCCTAGGAATGACTAAGAATTCTGAAAACAAACATACCTTTGGTTCAACATGTATGTACTATCTTATAAAATTCAAATCCAAAATTAATTCATGACTCAAGAAACAAAAAAGATAAATCCAATTGTGAATAGTAACTAATTCAAATTGGGATGTGTAATCGGCCTATTATCAATATCACCACTAGATTTTTCTTTTCTATTTCTCAACCTCTATTTTGAATTTGAATTTAAAATTTTACAAGTAGTCATCATCGCTGACAATATCTTGAACGGCGAGGATCCTAGAGGCATAAAAAGAGGAGCACGGTAAAAACAAAATAAGACATGCCTATTCTCTTTCTTTCCGTCTCTTTTTCTTCTATTCCAATTAAACATAATCTGATCTGCTACGATGCCAAAATATTAAATATGTGACACATTGATATATAGAGGTCTACGTGAAGAATATGATATAAACCTATTACATATTCAGCTAGTACTATATATCGAGATGAAATGTTAGTTGCATGTTTAAAGTTGCTAATACTTTTGTGAGCTTTTAATATCTTGAAGTTCTTGGGCTGGCCCATTATCTCAAATGATATTGTGACAAAGCGGAACACTTTTATTCAATGTTGTTTCAATTTTAACAACATTTTGAAGGGGTGATATGTTGACGAGGGGGTGACAAGACTTGGCCACATACAAAGTTTGTGGTGAGTGACAAATTGCAAACATGCAATGCTAAGACAATCACATGTAGCTCACAACAATAGTAAGTGCAACCGTGATGACGCAGTAGCAATAAACGTAAAGTTGCTCTAAATGTCAAATATGCCTTGTGTGCATGTATCATAGACGATATTAGATAAGCAAGATATCAATTTACAAATATTTTAGAATATCTATGGTCTAATATTCGGTGCGGAACTCGACATGCTCGATAAATATGGAAGCGGTTTTGTATAAAATTACAAACTAACACATACCCTAACACAACCTCTTTGTGTATCATCACCATAACTTTTACAGTGAAGTGGTGTCGCAAGACATGGTTTACTACAATGGATATAGTGCATGGTAGATTACAAACGTGCAACTCTAAGACAAATCATACATTCGTCTGTCGTATCCGATATGGGGTAAACAAGATATCAAATTGCATATATCTTTGGGATATGCATGATGCAATATTCGGTGAGGAACTCAATTTGCTTGAAAAAACGTGTAGCTGGTTTTATGCGAAGTTACAAACTTAATTACACCGATCACATATCATAACAAAGCTTCTAAGTGTGTCGTCACGATAATGTGGTGCATGACAAGTTGCAAGCATGCAACACTAAGATAACCACGTGTAGCTCACGACAATTGTAGGTGCAACCCTCACAACATAACAACAATAAATATAAATTAGCTTTAAATACTATGTATGTCTATCAAATGAGATAAACAAGATGTCAAGTTACAATATCTTTTGGATATTCATGATCTAATATTCGGCACAAAACATTATTTGATTGATAATATGTAAGTAGTTTTTAAAAAGTTACAAACCAACTTCAATAATTATGTACGGTAACTCAATATATTCATGTGTCATCAACAATAATATTTACATCTTTTAAATTAACTATTTTTTTTCAAAATATGATTTGCTCTCTAAGACCTAAGCACTTAACAGCGGAGGATTATCTAACCCGAGAATACTCTAAACGATTCGACATTAATTATGTCCTAAGTGAAAAATCTTGCAATAAACGCTGTATACTTGCAATAAAACCATACACATCACACACAAGCGAAGTGCTCCTACAAAACCCCCACAGCCACGGTTTCCCCCTTGATGTCCCCCTGCTCTGTCCTCTCTCCCCTCACAAAGCCAGCGGCAGCCCCAGACCCCAGTGCGTACCGACGCCTCCCCCACAGCTGGAGCCGCCGTACTTTTAATCTTCTCGCCCGCCTCCCCTGCCTCCGCTCTCGTCTCCCTCCCGCAGTCTCGCTCTCTCGTCAAGTTTCTCTCCCGGGTCTCGAACTCTCCTCCTCCTCCGCTCCACCGCAAGGAGGGCGCCGCGCGCGCTCGATCGCTGCCTGCTTCCGTACCTACCGTGCCACCCCACCTACCGCCTCCTCCCACTGTCTCTCTCGCTCGGCTCGCTCGCGCCACCAAATCCCCCGGGCGATCGAACCTGCACCGCCTCGGGCTCTCCGCCGCCGCCGCCTTCTCCAGCAAGTTCCGCTCTCTGCTGGATTGGCGTGGAGCGGGGAGGAGATCCACCGGGACTGATCTTCTCCTGTTGGTAAGCCGGCCCTCTCACTTGTTCGGATTCGTTTCGCTCTGATCTGGTACGTCTGTTCTGGTCTGTGCGGTGAGAAATCGAATCGGAATATATCTGGGGTGCTCTGTCCGATTACTGTAAATGCGTCCGTACTGGAGTAGTCACTGCAGCTGCGGATTCGCTTGCTGCTGCTCCACTAGTGTACGCAGTCTGTCCGTATGATTCGGTTCCTATTCTTCAGCGTGCGCGAGATCTCAGCGGTGGTCTTGTGCTTTGACGCCGTAGAATTGGACCCGAGGTGCACGCGCCCCTGATTCTTCCCATTTTTGGCCATGAATAGCCGCGGGAGCGAAGGCGTGGGCTATAGTTTTACGCCATTGCATCTTAGTTTGTGGAATTGTGGACCGTACTATGGTTACTGTATGTTGATGTCTTGAGTGTGTGCTCAATTTTTTGTACCGGAGGTTTTACTGGGGGTGCTCATTTCAGGTAAATAAGAGCCTGGATCTAGACCGAGAAGTTTATGCGGTGATGCACTCAGTACCCAGAGATGACCCTATTAATGATGTGCTAGAATAGTTGACCACATAGTTGGGCTGACAACATGAACAGTCACGCTGCTCATAAGTTTAGTTGGATAACAGAGAGTAGCTGGAATTGTAGATCATGTTTGGTTGCATGCAACTTGCTGTTGTTGCCACAGACTTGCAGGTTATCCTTGAATTTTGTGATGAGACACGGCAAACTTTCATGTGATGACATTTCGGATTGGGCACCTTTTTTAAAGCTAATCCATCAGGGTGCACATCAGCTGATAATGAAATGACGTGATTCACTTATATTTAGTTGCTAATCCTTCTTTATACACCACCAACTGTCCAACTGAGCTGTACTAATCAGAAAGGTTGCCCTTTCTCCTGGGCAAGGCCAAAGCCTCATGCAGTTCACATGTCCTTACTCTTTCCAGTTGGATGTTACTATCAAGTGACTTGTGGATTTTGAGAAATAACAAGTGGTTGAATTTTTTCTTAAGTTCGAAGTATTACTGTACTTTTAAATTGCCTTGTTAGTCTGTTATGCGTAATACTATTAAAGAAATAATGCCTTCTGCACCGTTAGCTTTAGTACTGGACAAACTGTATAGATGGGTTTGGATTAAGTAAACCCTGAGTTGCAGATAAATCAAAGTATTTGGTTTTTGTTGCAGAGCTGCCAATCAATTTGGTGGTACCGTAAAAAGGATGAAAGTATTCCTATGCAAATAATGAGCTACAAGTAAAGCTCTTGACTCTCCATAGACCTCATTAGGAGAGGTTTGTCTGAGTGGTTTCTGATTTTCTGTGACTTACATCAACGTTTTCTTTTACAGGTATCAGCCAGATTGATCAGCTGTCCTATTGAACACAAAGTTCTGTCATCTGGCTTATGTTAGCATGCAAAAGATGGTGCCCATGGGTTTAGAATGAGGAACTCCACCATCTGAGGAATGGATGAAACGCCAACTAGTTCTGGGCAATCTGAAGCTACTTCATGTGAACCTAGTTGGTGGCCCCCAGACTTTTTGGAGAAGATAGAATCTGTTACCTTATCAAGAAAACAAGAAGTTTTGGCTGATAAGAATCCCGATTCAATTTGGCCAATTCAAGGTCCTCATCCTGGAAGGCTTCTCAATTACTGTGGTCAACAGGAACTTATTCAGGGTTGATCCCTAATGGCTTCTATTCAATCATCCCGGTGAGGTTTTTTTTCTCAGTAAACGTCTTTTTTTTTCATTTGGTGACATATTTCAGTAAAATAACTACACTAGATTATTTGTGCATGCCATATGGCTTTTGAGTTAGATGTTCCCAAGTTCATGTCAAGCACTCACTTTGTGAAGAAAACACTTAATTCTCCATCTAAACTGCGGAAGTGGACTTGATTTGAAAAGTTTTGTTGTCCTGGGCCTCCTGGTGTTTCTGGGACTATGTAAAACAACACATATTATCCATATGATTATGATGCATCACAGTTTCGTGGCACGTGAAACATGTCAACATTCCAAATATCTTTCTTCAATGAGGAAGCAAGTGCCTACGGATTAGAATCACTGGGAAAAAGAAATAGAATTTGGACTTCAAATTTCACAACAATGTTTCTTTTTTACTTCTTTTCTTGACCAGATTAATTAAGTCTCTAATGATTTAGGGAAATTTTTGCTTTGTTTCATTTCTCTGTGGTTATGTTTTTCACCTGTGATGCATTGATACAGGATAAAAAGCTGAAGGAAATTTTCCCAACAATACCATCACTAAATGACCTTCAAACTCTTGAAGCAGATGGGCTTAAGGCTGACATAATTGTTGTAGACGCTGAGAAGGATAAGAAGATTTTCATGTTGAAGCAGCTTAGTGGTGCACTTGTGAAAGGATTGAACTCTAGTCCAGCTTTAGTGATAAAGAAAATAGCAGGTTTGGTAAGTTTTAGAAATTGGAAACTGGATGTAACTGTCTATTTTCCTCATGTGCTCACTTGATGCATGTCTAACACTTCACGAGTTATTCTTGAACAGGTTTTTGATTGCTTCAAGGGTCAGAATCCTGATGTAAGTCCAGGAAGAGCTTCAGCCGAAGATACTCATTTCTTTGGAAAGAGAGGACCACAACTTCTCGGGCAGATAAGGCATGGATCATGCCGACCCCGAGCTATCCTATTTAAAGTTCTTGCAGATGCTGTTGGCCTTGATAGTAAACTTGTTGTGGTATGTTGACATCCCTTTTCATTCTTTTGTGTATTTCAGCTATTTCTTTGTACACCAAAAATATCATATGTTTATGTCATCTATATGATAAAATCTAAGTTCAAAATACTTTTAAATCATGTCTTTGATAGGGTCTACCTGATGACGGTGCAGTTGGATTTGTCGATTCCTACAAACATATGTCTGTGGTAGTTTTGCTGAATTCTATGGAGCTGCTAGTTGATCTTATGCGATTCCCAGGCCAGTTGATTCCGTTTTCAGCCAAGGCTATCTTTATTTCGCATATCTCTGCTGCGGGTGAGAGTGATTCAGCTGAAAATGACTCTTGTGATTCTCCCCTTGAGCCCAATAGCCCTCTGTATGGATTGTCTGATAAAGTTGAAGCTGAAGGGTATGCAGTATTAAATTTCTCCTCTTGGTTATGCAATTCAGGCCTTTGTTACATTTCCCAGTATTCTTAATGAGCATCATGATAGATACTTAATAGTTCACTCATTACAGAAAACTATTGTTTGTTATTGTGCTGGTTTTACTAATATTTAGTTGGCATACGTTTTAACAGATGATCTCCTATCTTGAACCTTTGAACAGATAGCAGGACCTTATGCTTTTAGAGACAATTTTTCATTATACTGAAGGGTGATCACTGCATAGCTTGTGTTGTTTGGGTAGGCTAGGAGTGATTTTGAAACATAATCATGCAAACTATAACATCTATAATTATTCTAGCATATGTTTTGTTCAAACAAACACAATTGGAGGTAGTACCATTTGATGAGCAGAGAGATCTTGTAGAATAGTTGTAATAACTGTAGAGAAGCTTACATGCTCAGATATATCATTTACCACCACTGTCAGTTGTATTTGTTCAATCCATTTTGTTACTTGCAATCCTTCTGTTAATTTTGTCTGAATTTCTAGAGTTTATACTTCGAGCAAGATGAAAACATTCCATCTCTATCTCAGTGCAGGATTGAAGCTTCATCGAATCTGTCTGGACGTTCATTGCGTAATACGATGTTGAGATCAAGAACATTTTCAGAGGGGAAATTAAGGTATCACCAAAATGATATAATATAATTCACTGCTAGTTGATTAGTAAATTTCACCCCTTAGGGAAAATAATTTACGAATCTGAGTCAGTTAAAAGGGCATTTTCGTACTTTTCATTGATTATCAGTATTACTGCAAAGATAGAAATAATTTTATATTGCAAAGTACGTACTACACGAATCAGTCTACGTATGCATGCAGTGAAATGTTCTGAGCCAATGTTTACATTGTACTCTGGGGTCATCTCTACATGCATCTTACAGCTGCAATGACATCTTTGCTTGGGCCATCCCCGTACTACATTAAGAGGGTTTCGTGGAAGATGCACGAGATGGGGTGGCAGACCAATGTGTCTCACAGCAGAGGTGGAGGATCTTGCATGTCGTGGAGCACGTCTGGCAGCAGGAAGTAGATCTGCACGTTCAGGGACGAGTTGGAGATGGAGGAGGCCATGGCAAGATGGGGAGAGGAGTGGTATATTGGAAACCTGGAATTGGTCATATTACCCTTCATAACTTAACGGAGTAGTTCTAGTCCCCGCCATTGATCTGCATTGAAATTGTAAACTTTTCAGAAAGGGGCGTACCAGAGCAAATATATGATTTGTTTTATCAAGAATTTTATGCAATGATCTGATACTTGTCTAATAATTTTGACTGCCTTGTTCATTCCATTTTCTAAAAAATTGTTGGGTGTTTAAACCAGCACATCATGTAGCGAGCCAAATATTGCAAATGCCTTTTGGAGGCGAAGCCAGAGGCGACGAGTTGCTGAAGGACCTCGTGGTGCTAGTTCAAGGTTTCCCACTCAACTCTAGCCATTAACTGCTTTAGTCAAATTCTATAATCTTTCGTACTATTGTTCATAGTTCTTTTCCTATAACTTTATTGTCGAGAACAATTGTGATGTGTTTAATCGATTTATTGAGTGTAGCATTTTTTAGGTGCTACGTCTTGTTTATAGGTTTGGAAGATTCCATTTAGAGGAGCCATATGCTCGTTCTGTTTGATTTGCAAATGTACTCAAATGCCTTTGTGGAAATAATCACTATGTTTTACCAAACGTTATTACTAGTATTACCATGTTATCTTTCATGTTTATAGTTTGTATGCTTTTTCCATGTTACCAAATGTTGACCTAGTAGTGAGTATTGACTTGCATGATAGGAATTATGAGCATCTGTCTATTGCTTCATTGTGTCTGCCTCCCAGTTTCATGAGGTATCGGTGTTCTCACGGGATATTTTTATCCTTTTCTCCCCTGGTGTAGTCCAGAGCATCCACTAATGAGGGCAAAGGGAAGATCTATACTTGGTGGTGAGAGGCAAGAGTACACAGAAACTGGAGTTACATCAAGGTTTGCCAGCTGTTTTTCTTCTTCTTCTTCTTCTTGTTTGTTTTTTGTTTTTTTGTGTGTGTGTGTAGTGTGCAGTGCTACATTTTTTGTTTGCTGTCACCACTATTCTCCATGCATTGATTCACATTTTGTTACAATTGGTCAATTCTCCATGGATTGATTCACCATTTTGTTACAATTGGTCAGCTTGACAGACTACTGTCATAAGCCCCAATTGCTGCTTCTTTATTCCTCTATGTTTTTCTGTTTTATTCACTAGCTAGTGGCAACCAAATGATTTGATATATATATCTAGGAAGTAAATGCAAGTTCTCTAAAAATAAAAGGAGAAGCAAATGCAAGTGTTGCACACAATCATCATTGAAATATTCTTAGTTTTTGTGTTGTTCTTCATAATTGAAACTAGTTTGAAAGAGAGTTTTGTGATCTCCACCGATAGGTCATAGTTCTGGCTTTCTGCTAGGTACTGATTTGTGGACTCAGAATCCTTCATTGGTTTTCAGGAAACCAAATTACTTTACATTCGTTTTCCTTGTAAGGGCCAAAACCTCATCTTTTATCAGTTTTGCTTTCTGTTGCGAAGCTTCTTTTCATAAGTGTGAAAATACTTAGGTTAGCAACTCCATTTTTGAACAACCCATTACACGCTTGCAGATCAGATTGTCTAGGTGGCCCTTCTACATCTAACACTCGAAGAATAAGACGAAGAAGCATTAGCATCACACCTGAGATTGGAGATGACATTGTGAGGTAATTCTTGTTTCGAACTATATGATGGGATACATGTACCTGTTTCCTTCACCCAAAGTATATCAAGATTCAAGAATCACTGCACATCTTGCTCATGGCTGTTTTTTAGATGCTAGATATCGTACGTGAGCATGTGTCTGTATTCTTTTAGATACTGTCATTGAGAATCAGGTATTTATTGTTTAAATCTTAAACCTTTGACAGGGCAGTTCGGGCTATGAACGAAACACTAAAGCAGAATCGCCTCCAAAGTGATCATGTTAATGATGGTCCATGCTCATATATTAGGGAGGACCAAAGCAATGCAAATGACTTGCGCAAATAATGTACATTCTTATTTCAGTGTCTGTGTTGGCTTTTTATCCTTGTGCATGTAATTGTAGTTTGAATGTCATCAGCTTGGGCTCATAATCTCATTTTCATTGTTAGGATGATACATCTGGGAGAGTTCTTGCTACCAACAATGGTTCGAGAAACCGAACTGGTTCTGCGCAGAAGGCTATGTCATTGCCTACTTCTCCTCATGACTATGGGGGCGAAATTTCTGAAAGAAGCGATACTTGTGATTTTATTAGCAAAGAGAAGATGGTATTGGCATGGAACAAGGTTTTACAAAGCTCCCCATTTAATAAGCCTTTATTGCCTTTTCAAGAGTGGAACATAGACTTCAGTGAGCTCACAATTGGTACACGCGTTGGAATAGGTAAGTTATCTTGAACTTCCTCAGACAAATCTACTATTGTAGACTTGTAGATACATGTTGAAATGCACCTCTCGGATTCTTGTGTTCTTTGCTATGCTATATGTTTGCTGCTTTTACTATGCTGTGCTCTCTTTCCAATATGTGTTCAAAAAGCAATCCACAAAAGGTGGAGACTTTGTATGACTGTACCTTGGAAATTATCTAGTTATCTACTCCTTAACTATTATTGAATGCTTATGATAATCAAATTCAATGTTTCCTAAGTCTTAACTGTCTTGATATTGTTATCTATCTTTATATTTTTACTTCATCGAAGCTATTCATAAAAATTGTATTATTGTTTGACTCAAAATTTATTTACTTAAATCAAGCATTCAAATAGAAATGGGAGCTATAAAGCAGAACGGTAGTTTACTTTCTGAGAATTTAATTAATGATGTACTGACTTTTTATGCCATCTTTCTTAAGACCATTGAATGGAGGTTATTCATCCCTGATAGTTTAAAACAACAAGAGTAGGAATGCTAGCTGGCATGGGGATAAACATGGAGATTTGCTTGCACCATTTGTTAGCCATCACATTTCAATCTTCTGTTTTGATATTGAAAATGCTCTTGAAATGGTCTGTTTTCCTTTGCATTGTCATCTTTGGCATTTTTTTTAGCCTGTCAAAAGCTTACAGAGCTAACCTTTGTCAAAATGCTTTATCAGGATTCTTTGGAGAGGTTTTCCGTGGTATATGGAATGGCACTGATGTCGCCATCAAAGTATTTCTAGAGCAGGATTTGACAACTGAAAACATGGAAGATTTTTGCAATGAGATATACATCCTGAGGTACTGAACTACTCTTGATTCAATACTGTTGATAACCTTCTGTTTTTTATTATCTGCATGATTACTTTAATAATTTTACTCTTTCCTTTCAGCCGGCTGCGACATCCAAACGGTAAGAATTCATTTGGACTAATGCAAACTATAGTCTGAAACTACAATCTCAGCAGCTCTGCAGTAGATATCAACTGTTGTATGTTTGACAGATGGTTTTTTACACCAAATTTTGTCTTATGTTCTGTAGTTATATTGTTTCTTGGGGCATGCATGGTACCTCCACACTTGTCAATGGTTACTGAATATATGGAAATGGGATCACTGTACTATCTCATCCATATGAGTGGTCAGAAAAAGAAACTCAGTTGGCGAAGGAGGCTGAAATTTATTCGTGATATATGCAGGTTAGATCTTTCCTGGTATATAATAATGTTAATCTATCCATATCTATTAGCTGTTATTTACTATTCTGGACCTTCTAAGAAATTACTCCCTGTGTTTGATATAATGCTCTATCATGTGGAGCCCAATCTTGTTCCAGCTCCACCTTTTATCATTAATTGCTCATCTGGAAGAAATTATTTTGTTGAAGGGGATTGATGTGCATACACCGCATGAAGATAGTTCACAGGGACCTGAAAAGTGCAAACTGCCTGGTGAACAAGCATTGGACGGTGAAGATATGTGACTTCGGCCTTTCTCAAGCGATGACAGATAGTCCTATGACTGATAACTCCTCTGCTGGCACCCCGGAATGGATGGCCCCTGAGCTCATGAGGAACGAGTCCTTCTCAGAAAAATGTGACATTTTCAGCCTTGGTGTGATAATGTGGGAGCTGTGCACATTGAGTCGCCCATGGGATGGGATCTCCCCAGTTCAAGTAAGCATTCATCCGCTTTTCGTCAAACATTGCAACATGGATGATGCATCCTGGTCTCTGATCGTTAATTCTGCATGGTGCATTCCGAGTTCTTGATGGTTCTTATATATGCTAGCGGGCAAAGCAGTTGTTTTGACTCGGAATTGCTGACCGACCTTGATGAATTGGCCTTTTTTAGGTGGTGTACGCAGTTGCTAATGAAGGGTCACGACTTGAAATTCCTGAAGGACCTCTTGGCAAGTTAATTGCAGGTAATGGTGCTTTTAATTTAGAAGTGGTGTCTCAATATTCAAGGTTTCCTGTGGTTTCTATGGAACAAGCCTGGACTCACGTTGAGCCAATGTTCGTCAGCTTATATGCTGCTCTTTAATTTCAGCTTAGCAAAAGTTGTTTTGTTTGACGCAGATTGCTGGGCAGAGCCCCAAGATCGGCCTAGCTGCCAGGAGATCCTCACCCGCTTGCTCGACTGCGAATACACTGCCAGCTGAAATGAAGCTGCTGAACTAGCTCGCTCCCTGCCTTCAGAGGTGGAAACCTTTCTTGTATAAAACTTGTAAAAGTTTAGCCTTATTGATCTTGCAGACCGGCAAGAGTACACATATTGAAGTCTTGTATTGCGGCTGTATATCGGCGACTGTTTCTTTCAAAATTGTGAAAAAGAAGAATCTCCGCTTATAGAAGAATGTCGCAGGGCTTAGCCAACATGTCCTCGGATCTTAATTTGCTTGTTTTCGAAACTGTGGCCTCGGCACTACAGTGACAACGACAAACCACGTTGAGATATCTTTTGAGATGCGACCAAGTCGAGATCTGACCATATAACCAGCTGAGAACCTGGTTTCGTGACTTTCAATATTGATCTTCGTGCATGCAGCTGGATGATCCAAATTAGCTACTCCGGTCAAACACGGATGGATTTTTATGCAGTAGAACAGAGCAACATCGCCAAAAGTCAAAGTTCTGTGTCGAAGTGCTTGGCATGTAAATCCGATCCAGACCATGCTTGGAACGAGCGAATTTGTTCCGGAATCCTGCAAGAAATCAGGTTTACAGAAAACTGTAGAGCAAGCGAAACAACTAACCTTGTCGTGCCATATTCGTGTGAAATGGAGAACCACCTTGAAGTCGTGCCTCTTTGATTGTGTGTAATAAAAAATAATATGTCATGTGGATCATGGATAAAATCTTCTAAATAAAAGGCTCCTATGACTAAATAAAATATTAATTGGCCTTTAGTCCTAAAAAATTCAACCAATGGACCTGAAATCATCCACTTCAACCCATCATTTCATATATAAACCCACTCTTAACTTTGTGTTGCCCCTATTCATCTCACTAGTCGTCTCCTTCTACCCTACCGGTGTCGTTGATCTCCTTCTCCTTTGTCCTACCTTTATTATCTTGCCTACCACATTATTCTTCGTCTCCTGCGACTCACCTTCGTCGAATCTATTGTCGCGGACAATCCTAAGTCACCCCTCATGAGTTGTTGTCACCCTCCCACCTCTTGCTCTTTCTCCCCTAACCACACGTGACACTGTCTACTACCCTCCTCCTTCTTGTGGTGCCATTGTGAAGCCACCGCTCATTTTGGTATTTCCTCTACACCCTGGTGATAGGTGAATCCAAAACCCCAAATTTGCTACTATGGTGTAGCTTCCAGAGCTCGTTGGTTAAAAGAGAGGACAACACTGATCGGAGAAGACGGTCGACATCAAATCCAGCATTGAGAAAATGGGTCAGAAGCTAGCGAGTTTTTTGGATGAGAACCAAGCTGTTGCTGGGGTGGTTAGTGAAGATGGTTGTACCCCTTTTTGCTAGGGATTAAACATTATTTTTAGCACTTTTGTAAACATGAATCCACAATCACTAGGGTGCTATCACTCCTATCTCTCAAGCCATACACGTGAAGAACAAGAAATACAATAATAAAGGAAAAGTTGCGAGGCAAAGTCAAAGATAAAGGAAAGTTCACCATGGATCATGAACCAACGCTTTCTCTACTCATATATGAAGTCTATGGACCAAATAACTTCTACCTCTACCTCTCTCATTCCGCTAAGGGCATGAAGTCTTTTGTCCCCAACCTTGGCCTATAAAAGGTTCCCCCATGTGTCATTTGTAACCATTTCTCTTAAGGAATAGGAGCTCTCACCCCTTCTAGGCGACGAGTTTCCTCGAGGACATCTCTTTCGTGCTCGATGGCTAGTTCCCTTGGCCCGAGATAACTCTAAGTTAAGACTTGTCCATTGCTCGATGACTCCATCCTCTGACACAAGTCCGAGGAGCCTAGTCACATCTCCCAATTGGATTACGCCTCGTCCAGGTCGAACCGGGTTAAAAAAACATCGTTGCCTCACTTGTGCTAATGCTCGATGCCCAATAATATGGTTGTCGTTCATGCTCTTTTACTTACACGACGTTTTCGACAATCCAGTCGTGCTCGACACACTCTCTCTCTCTCTCTCAGTCGTTTTCGACAACGACAGCAAACGTTCCGTGTCTTAGCGAAGAGGATTATTATTCGTTTAGGATAGTATATACCTTTTTACCTGTTGATAACAAAACATCTATATTGACTTCATCAATTTTTGAACTCATAACTTCAATCTACGGCAGATATTAAATGAGCGTGCGGTGGTGTACCGTGTAAGCATGCGCGTCGTACCTGGGGAGCGAGCGCAGCGCCGGCTATGGCTGTGCTAGGCAGTCCCTCTCCCCGCCAAACTAGTCACACCAGGACCACAGTAATCACCAAAAAGCTCAAAACGGATCGTAACAAATCGTCGTGCCCCTTCTCACAAAAATTATAAAAAGCCCCAGGTCAAACAAGAAAAATATTGCTAGACCACGCCCCGTAGCCGGGCCCCATGGCACGGGCGCTGTGCGTCCATCTCCGAACCCACCCCCCGGTCTCCCTCTCTCTCCCACCCTCCCCCTCCCTTTTCGGCGCGCAAACGAAGGAGAACGCACGCCGACCGAACGGCGGCTAGCCGTCCCACGCCACGGATCCTCCCTTGGGCACGGCACCCGCGTGGCCGCGTGGCTTCCTCAGTCCACGTCCCGCACGGCACGGCGCACCGCACCCCCTTCCCCGCTCCGCGACGTGCCGCGCCGCGCCGGCCAATCGAGCCGCGTCCATACCTCCGATTTTAATTCCAACTCCATCCATCCCCGACGCCAGCGACAACAACTCGTTTCCCCACGCCCCCGCCCCGCCGGTCAAAACCCCGCCCCCACCCATCCAACGGCGGCCGTTCCCCGATGCCCCCCTCCGCCCCGCTCCTCTCCACGTGCCCTCACCGCCTCGCTCCTGGTCACGGCCCACGGGCCGGCGCTCCCCTCCCCACCCCACCTCGCCGCCCGTCCGTCCCCCTCCTTTATTCCCCACTCGCCTCGTCCCCAGCCGCCCCGGCTCACATCCATCCACCAATTTATCTCCACGCGAGAAGGGGCAAAAAATTAGCGCCGGGGCTCGAGATTTCTAGGGCTTCGTGAGATCTGGAAGGGAGGGATGGACGGGAAGCTGCCGCCGCCGAACCCGAACCTGCCGTACAGGGAGGACTGTTGGAGCGAGGGGGAGACGGCGGCGCTCGTCGACGCCTGGGGGACGCGGTACCTCGACCTCAACCGGGGCAGCCTCCGCCAGCCGCAGTGGCGGGAGGTCGCCGACGCCGTCAACACCCGCCCGGGGGCCTCCGCGCGCCGCCGGCCCCCGCGCACCGACATCCAGTGCAAGAACCGCGTCGACACCCTCAAGAAGAAGTACAAGGCCGAGCGGGCTCGGGGGGCGCCCTCGCCGTGGGCCTTCTTCCGCCAGCTCGACATCCTCGTCGGCCCCACCCTCTCCGCCGCCGCGGCCGCCTCAGCCGCCGCGGGTGCCAACAACAAGAAGCCGTCCCCGCCCCGCGCGCTCCCCATGCTGCGGAGGCGCCTCTCGCCGTCGCTCTCCCCGTCGCCGCCCTCGCCGGCGCCGCCCATGGCGCTCCCCCTGCCCAACTACCGACGCGGTTCTAACCTCCCGTCCGCGGACCTCTTCCATAAGGCCGCCGCGGCCGCCGCCGCTGCGGACTCCGACTCCGACGATGGCTACAACAACAATAACTATGACGATGACGAGGGCTCGCAGCAGTCGGCCTCGCGTTCTGTGTCATCTCACTCTGCTGCTGGTGGTGGTGGTGGTGCTGTCGGTGGCAACAAGAGGAAGAGGGGTGGGGCTGGAGGGTTTGGGGAGCTAGCGATGGCAATGGAGACATTCGCTGAGATGTATGAGCGCATGGAGGCCGCGAAGCAGAGGCATGCAGAGGAGATGGAGAGGCAGCGGATCAAGTTCCTCAAGGATCTGGAGCTGAAGAGGATGCAGGCTTTCGTGGACATGCAGCTTCAGCTTGCGAGGGTAAAGCACACCAAGAACGGTGCCTCGGAGATGCTCATGTCTCTTGCTGCACTGCCGTTCCTCAGCAACCCTGCTTACCTCTGATTTATGAAGAGTTTAGGTAAAGAAATTTGGCCTCTTAAAGTCAGGTTGTAGTTACTATAGTGATTTTGTAGTCGATTGCTCACGCGCTTGGTATGTGATTATGTAACCATTTGCTGATGTTCTGACATGCTTAAAATTCACAATGCATAGTTTTCCGTTTCTTAGATGGGGAAGTGTTTACTAATTTTGAACATGTAATTGTAGATTTAATCTAGCCTACCTTCATTCTGCACAGCATGCTCAAGTTATCTGGTACGTGTATCATATATGTGATTTGTTTGCAAATTGCATGATGAGAGACTGAGGCTTGTGATATGTGTGAGATTATAGTCAGAAGGTAGATTCCCTGATGTTGGGTTACTGGTTATGTATTTGTTGATATCAGTATGTCACTACCTCTTACTACTAGGCAAGGAAAGTCTAATGGTTTTATTTTAGTTATCATGCATGTTGTCTTCTGTTTGGTCGAATTCCGAGTTATCCTGTGCTCTGTTGATCTGATTTGATAAATCCAGATAGTCGACTTTATGTGTTTTCCTGTTTAGAAGTTTTGGCAAGAAGGTTTTCTTAGATATGTGGTTTCAGATTTTAGCTTTTCCGTGTGACTCGAGCATGCTCAAAACCCTCTATCTGGTGTTATGTTGACGTGAATGTTAATTGACCATGATTATGTTAGGATTTTGTGTTTGATTGCTCCTGATTGAGTAGCATTTGAAGATTTCGTTTTGTACTGGGGTGGTTTGTGCTTCTTTATCTGAGCAGGTGATGAATCAAAATTGTTAATGAGTTTTGCATGGTAGAATGGTATGCTCCTAGTAATCCTGCTTGTGTGTGTTATGTGTTTAGATTTTTTTTAGATCAACAGGGCAAAACAGTGCCATGTTCTGTTCTAATTGAGAATGAACCATGTCCACCACAGTGTAGCCCGAAGCATTACAGCACAAATCCGTAACTTGATACCTGTCTCACAGAGACTGCAAAAGATCAAAGCACAGGCTAAGCTAATACTAAAAAGCTGCAAACTGCAAAACTAGAACATCCGTGGTTCCAGCTCCAGGAATTGAGCTTATGTGTTTGGATTGCCAACAGATCCTCTTGCTCACTGCTTTCTCTTTTTTTCTTTCACCAATATGCAGATGGACAATGGCCAATGTTGCTCAAATTCTTGAGTTTAGCCCATCTTACCAGTTAAAATTTACCAGATCATGCAAATATTGAAGTAGTAGCACATAGAATGTCTACCATTGAGCTTAGGTCTAGTGGTTATCTGCCGTTTTTGTGCATAGGAGTATAGGACTGTTCTTCGTGATTTGCCATAACTTTGATATCTGACAAACAGCTTCTAGATTCCAGAGTACTTAGAGCATTTGTTGTATTATCTGACAGAAAAAAGCTTGTTCACGTGACATTGTTTTCGGAACAAAGAAGAGAAGGTTTATTATAGCTGACATACCTGCTGATTGTCCATCTCATTGCTATATTATCATGACGTTGTCTTATGGTTGTTCCACTTTTACCTTTTTTTTAAAGTTCTCTTGTCAATTGTTCCGGTGATGATATAATTGTTTTACCTTTTTATTTTGCTTGTTCACATCAAGATTGGCATGAAGTGTCAACCACAGTATACACACATGATGGTATTTGATGTTGAGTCTTATGAAGATCTCTTAAGAAAATTTATTTGTGCATGCTGCTTTTTGGTTGCATCAAACATCCGCCAGTTGATCGTCCAAGCATTCTGCCAATATTACGGTTGATTTTAGTTATTTCTCTGATCATCAGGGATGCTAACATTGTTATGTACTCACATTATATTGGTTTCTGTTCTTCCAGATTACTTGGAGTCAAGCATGGTGCGGTGCTGCTCTTTGATGAAGATCCATCTAGGTTCATTGGTAGTTTGGTATATATAGGCTCTGGAGTCCGGCTGTGTAAACAATGCTGACGGCGTTGCCTGTTTGGACTCTAGTTCCCTTAGCCTTCTCTTCTTTGTTCCGAAAACAATGTCACGTGAACAAGCTTTTTTCTGTCATTTGATTTATTTTGCAGTTAATATGATTTATAAGGTCTGTAACTGAAATTCTAAATATGAATCAGTTCAAACCAACTGCTTTTAATTTTTCAACCTTAGTTGATGGTTGCACCACTTATGAGGTTTTAAGATTGCTGACGACGCGTACCGCACGGTGACTTCTATGAGGTTGATTGTGTATTGTAAAACGGTCATCCTTCTAATGAAACTCCAAGCAATTCGCCATTAATGCACCGGCATTGTTATGCACATTTGCGTCTACTCAATGTGTTGCACATAGGACGTTTCCAACTAATCGAACGAGGATCCTCTAATGTTCCGTGCCTGGGTCCATAGCATTCGGCCCTCTGATATGCTTTTCAGCATTTGATCTCTCCTGTCATAGCGTTATTTGCACCTCTACGAGTGATTCTCTTATGCAACAAACCTGTTATGACGAGCGAGTCGCGCTGATAAAAATTTTCTATCGTGGGTGAATGTCGATAACCGATCAAGCACTGAAAAGAACAAGAGACTGGTGTGTACACAACGAAATGGTTCTGTATAAGACATATGTCTTCCTTCAATATCAAATAAGCAATATATAATTACACTGTAAAAAAAGCAATATATAACTAAAACTAACAATAAGCCTAGTCAACTACTCCATTAGACTTTAGCGAACTTATTTGGTAAGTGTTCACAATTAGTATTACTCAGTCCATTTCTAAATACTTGTCACTTTGTACCATAATATTTGTTTCTAAATACTTAGCAATTCCCTAATCTGCAGGCAAACTTTCCCAGACTTCTCCCAGTTACCCCTATCAACTATGGGTGAAACCGGATCGGATAGCACTCGTACCATATCCTATTTCATATTTTTTTCTCGGATTCGGAAGCAGATCGGATAGTGTTCGGATATGGATATGAATACAGATAATTTCATAATCGGATATGGTACGGAAACGGATCGGATGTGGACCGGAAACGGATAAAAAAAAGTCAGATAGTACGCACATACGAAGAGAAATAGATTACATACAGACAAGATCACAACAGCTGAGGGGAACCAGGTCAACAAAATCATATGAGTAAATTAAGTACTAAATAACATACATAAACTACAAAGCGCACACTGATTAACGATATATAACAATTAATAAGTTGCAAGACTAAAAGATTACATATTTGATGATCAATCAGTAAACACTAGAAGGTAGTAAACATTCACAAATAAAATACTAGCAAGCAGCTGCACTGGACATATACGCACAACAACCATCTCATAAACAAAGTTAACATTCACTAAAATTACAAGTTCATACCTGAAATTCTATTAGAAAATCGGATAATCCTATTTAGGAGTGCCGGATTATCCGGCTAGAAAATCGGATAATCCTATTCGGCGAGATATTAGCAATACCGTATCCTATACCATATCCTATACATCGGATTCGAAATCGAAACGGATGGTACTCGGATGTCAAAAATCTCTTACCATGTCCTATAAAAACCGGATTCGACGCCGGATCAGATCAGAAATTATCCGTACCGTTTTCACCCCTACTATCAACCCACCTGTATCTTTTTGAGATACTTCTACTTTCTTTTACATTTTAGGTGCTTGAGATATAATCGGAGGGTAATTTGGTCCTCTCTCACCGAGCGAAGGCAAAAGTACAGAAGCTTTCTATTCCCGGCCGAGCACACCCCCGTCTCCCTCGCGCACCGAGCGTCTCGCCTACCTGCCCACCACCAGGAACTCCCAAAAGCAAAAAATCAAGAACCGTCTCCTCCTTGACGCCTCCGCCTCCTCCACCGCCGCTTGAGCTCTAGCCCTAGCATTTCCCTTGCTTCCTCCGTAGGTATGCCTCCTCCCCTCATGCCTTGTCCATTTCCTTCGATTTTGTCTTTCCAGTAATTCGTGCGTAAGTTCGTGATCCGGTGAAATCTTTTCCGGCCATTCGACGACGATTAGGAAGTACCGCGAATCGGATGCTACTTCTTGTGCATTTATTCGGCACCGAGATCGGTTAAAGCGGGAATTTTGGATCCCACGCTCGTGGTTTCGCATCCTTCTCTGTGTCGTAGAAACGAGGGGGAAAGGTTGATTCTTGTTGCAGTAACGAAAAGTTGCGAGATGGTAGAACGTTGAGCTATGTTGACCCCAGTTTTTGCAGGAAATGGAGGTGGTGGATTTGGTGTCGTCCGACTCCGAGGAAGAGGTGTGCATGCACTCGCCTGATCGGAAGCGTCCTGCCTGGGAGGCCGATCCGCGCCGCGATCCTGGGAGTGCCTGCGCAAGAATCGGGGGCCACGACACCGGGAGCTCTCTTGAGCAGGCAAGAATGGCGAGGTCGCTGCATCAGCCAAGTGAGGCAGCAAGTGAGGCAGTGAAGAAAGACAAGGAGAAGGTCGGCGACAGGGAGAATGCGTGGGTTCCTTTGCTCGGTGGAGCCGGAGAATCGCAGGGTGCTCGTGGTCATATATTGGGAACAGGATGTGATTCATGGAGTGCAAAGGTGAGCAAGTCTGGAGATGGAGGGAATGAGGGAGCCGAGTGTTGCAGATCAGTCTCCGTGCCTAACGAAGAATCAGACGGGAAGGGGTTTCATGAGAGCCATGGACAGCATGGGCTGCTTCGTGACGGTTCGGTCGTTTCTTGTGATAATTGGAAGGGCCTTGTTGGTGCAAAACCTGCTGATGATCCTGCCAATACACTGTTGCATTCATGGGATGCTGGCAAGAGAGAAAATGAGGTTACAATATCTGGCCAAAGCTCTATAGCCATTGATGATTTTCTCATGGAAGATAGTAGCTCAACGTGGATGTCGAGGATCAAGGGGCTCCATTTCCCACTTCCTGATGAGAACCAGTTGAAGACCAGGCAAATTGAATCAGATGAGATGCTTGCCCGCAGGCTTCAAGAGCAGTTTAACCAGGAACAGCCAGGCTCTCAAAATTCACAAGAGGTTGTTTCTCTTGATTACTTCTCAATCTTGTTGTATCTGCTCTGCTTCTGATGATTAACTACTGATGTAAGTGTGACATATGACTGACTTGCTGATATATGGCAGGTTGATTCAACTATAGCCTGGACATTGCAAGAGGAAGATGCTGCACGTGCCAGAATTGCTGCAAGAGAAGGACAATCTAGTTCTGTAAGTTGCTGCTGTGCCTTGATGCATCCATTATGAGGATCACTTACTTAAATCTTGCAACAATCATGTTTTCATATTTTATGAATAGCGACATGGTTTTAGTTATAGCTTATGAACTGATATGTTGATCCTGATAACCCTGGTTAAAAGTTATGGAAAACCATGACTGCCTCCTTTTTTTCACTGATAGAACCTTTGGCACTTTGCAAGTTAGGTAGTTGAAATGCCAAGTACATATTGCCAACTAAATATTGAGACCAAAAAAAGAGCATGACATCATATCAGCCTGTAAGCTCTTAAACCAGTTGGTGGGTAACTTAAATTGAAACAATACTCTGTACTAAAAATAAGCTGTGCGGATGAGCAAAAAGCTTAAAACTTAGTTATCCCCTGTTGCTCTTACTCTCGAGTCTTGTGTTCTCGACTTGTATTTCAACTTCATAGTTATGCATTTATCTGAATCGCCATCCTTTCCTCTTTAAGAAGTATACTATTGTCCTCCTCAGAGCCAAAGAGACCGTTCAATGGCACACTTGTATTCATATGGTCGGCGCTCGCCAGTTCAAAGTTTTGCTTCATGGACAACTAATCGTACTCCAACTCCAATATCAAACAGAAGGTGGTTGCCAAGAAATTCCAATGGCCCGGAAATGGAGCAACAAAATGTGGGGACTCCTTAATAAGTTTTTTTTTACCTTCATTTAATTGTGCACTGACATTTGCTCATTCTCAGATGATTATCTCCCAGTTGACCAGAGGATGCTTTGGAGAAGAGAACATGGATATAGAAATGGTTAGTCTTTACCCTAGATTCTAGAAGTTCATCGCTACTTTGGAATGTCGAGGGTCTTTTGTATAGTTGACTACTTGTCCCTCCTGCTTAATTATTATGTATGAGCAGCTTGTGAAACCTAAATATCCACACATCTTGCCTTTTATTGGTAGTAACTACAGAAGTATATACGTCTGCCATTGCTGTTATCCCAACAATACATTTGATTAATCAATGCAAGTAGATTCTTTCTGTTCCTAAGTAATTATAGATGGGCATGCTTTAAAATCCGTAGTTTTTTCTGTGGGGTGGTGTACTGAAGCAAAACCCTTCTTTCCACCCCTTATCTGACCTCACAAGCCACATCAGCAAACGAGGATATTTTTTCCCTAATGGCTCCTGTAATACATTCACGTATTAGTGTGTCAACAATCATGTTATGAGCTTGATTTCAGTGGAAGGAAAGAGAGGATTGAAGGAGCCCATATGCCTCAGGATGCGATCATAGAGGCTCTGAGCAGTGCCTAATATTTAGAAGGCTTACTCTTTGATTGGTTTGCAAATTACATGCGGATATCCTTTTAGGATCAACTAATTAGCTAGCTAATCTTGTCGAGAGCTCAGCTACTAGCTGGACCAACTAACAATTAACCAATTGTATCTGGAAGGCATACAAAGTACTAGCTGGCTAGCCTGCTACAACTACTAACTAATTGTATCCATAAGGAACACTCGGTAAGATATCCAACATGGATACATAACAAACTAACTTGTCTCGTGGTGACTATCCTACTGTCTTCCTTTGTGTGCAAGACTGATGGCCTATGTACCACCATCATTGCTGGCATGGCGTGCAACCCCAAAGTGAGTCCACTACAATCATGTTTGTGTTTTTAAAATGTAGAGAATGGCGGTACTGGACTCACTCCATGAAGCACTTGAAAACTGTGGGGACACATATGCTTCAGATTCTGATAAGTAAGTACTTACTGTTTTAATGGCATTTTCTTTTCATAAAATGTTGTTCTGATGAAATTTCTGCAGCCAGATATTTAATTATTGTCATAGTTGCATATTAATTCCTGATTTTGGTATATTGATTTGTATCACATGTTGTTTTTGTGGTCTTACATTCTGGAGTGTTTCATATTGCTGAAGCGCTAATACTCCAAACGGCTTTGTCTCTGTGTGCCACAGTAGCCAGTAGATTAACTCAGATGTCTTCCTCCATACTCCCATAGATCCTCCAACGAGAACGGACCCTTATGTTGCTGCTTCCTTGATTGAAGCTACTTCTTGGTTGATGCATATCTATTCTTACTAATTGGTTTCTTGTTGATCACATACTAGTGATGATTATGAGAACCTCATAGCACTTGATGACAACAACCATCACAGAGGAGCTTCTGACAATGAAATAGACAGCCTTCCACTATCTGTAGTTGAGGTTTGGATTCAGTGTCTTCCTCAAGATGGATGTGCATCATATTTGGGTTTAGCAGAGCTAATTTGGCACTCCCCCTTTCCTTTGTCAGGGAGAAAGTTGTTGCGATGAACCCTGTCCTATATGCTTGGATTGCCCTGCTGATGGTGCTTTCCTCCGGCATTTGCCGTGTGCGCACAAATTTCATAAAGAGGTACACACGAAATTTGTATATCAGAACTGTTCTGAGTTTCAAGTTTTCAGTTTGACATCTTTACTTAATTTGATTTTTCCTCCACAGTGCATCGACAGGTGGCTTCGGATGAGAACTTCATGTCCAGTATGCAAATCCAATGTAATCTGACAGGATGCTGTACCAACTGTAATACTTGTTGGAATAGCATGAAATATGGATTAGGTAGATTCTTTGACGGTAGGGCAGCATTTTCGTACTGCTGGTGCTGCAATGTGTAAACTACTTTGTAGTGGTGTGTTATAATCCGCTCGGTGAGAGTATTTGAATGCCCTGTAGCTGTGAGAAATAGGCATTGCAAATCCTGTATTCACTTTTGTTGCAATTTTTGGTAGGGAAGATGTATGATATGGTGGTTCGATTTCCATTCCATGTGGATCACTCTGCTCCCTGTCATGGGTAAGACCGTAAGAACTTGATCCGTATGAACAGAGATGAAATTCTGTTGCAGATTTGTAGTTCCAATTATAAATGAAATTCCTCGGTTCTGGAATTCTGGATTACCATCCTTTTTATCTACTTAGCCGGATCCAAGCATCCCGACCTGATTCTTCGCAGATTTTCTTCAGTACTTTGTTTCGCACAATGTCATGCCTAGCAAGTATATGTGCAAATTCTTGTCACCATCATATGTGATGCAGCAATTGGCTCTCTGTAAAGCACTGCTCTGTCTATAAGACTACAATGCACTGGAGAAGAAAATCAGTATGCAACTTCACAATGCAATCCAGCGAAAATACTACCCGTCGTGAGTATCATAAGTAAGTTTGGTCTCACGTGTCTACGAGATATCTCGTTGCGAGTACTCAAATTTCAGTGAGACATGGAGCGGCAAATTGCAGCTAAATTTCCGGGAGCGCGCGGCCCCAAATTTTGATCTGAAACAAATTCAAAAATCAAAACGCAAATTCCAAGCCGGACATGGCAAGAAGATCCACACCGTCCGATCTCATGGCGATAGACTATAACTAGCAGACGCCACGAATACGACGCCTCTCTCCCGTTCACTCACCCGTCCGTGTTCCGGATCCCTCCCTCTCCTCTCCGCTCCCCACCGAGATATTTCCATGTCGCTGCTCGCAGTAGCCGCGCGCCGCGCTGGGGCCGTGCGGCCGCCACGCGCCTCGGCAGCCTCGGGGGAGGCGGCGGCGGCAGCGGCGGACCAGCCGACGGCAGCTGGGCGTAGGCCGGTGAAGGTGATACTGCCGAAGAAGAAGCCGCAGAAGTGGTCGACGGGGATGGAGCCGGGGGAGTACGGCGGCGGGCCGGCCACGGTGAAGCCGCGCAAGTACTGGATGGGGAAGGAGGACCGCGACCCCGTCGGCAACACCGACGACTTTATCTGGAACAAGAACTTCCTCCCCCACATGGAGCGCGTCATCGCCAACGGCGGGACCGACACGCCCCCCACCATCCCACGGCTCACTCCGGTACGCCGTACGCCCAACCCCACCGCCTCTCTCTCTCTCTCCCTCGCTCAGTGATCGAACCCGCCTGCATCGTCTCGTTTGTTTCCAATTTCCAATCGAGCATTAATTTTCTGCAGTGGACCAGTGGTGGTTGCTATCCTGAGTTTCTGACAATGCAATTCGTTTGAGCAGGTGGACGAGGACACGGACTCAGGGTTTCTAAGCATCAACCGCGTCACGAGCCTTGACAGGTTACTCTCGTCTCACCTCATCTGCTCATCAGTTAGTGTCCGGACAATCGTTTCGCAAGGCTTAGTGATCTAGGGTGTGTTATTGTAGTGTGGACGTTGATCTGAGCGAGGAGCTTCTGGCACCAGCCAAGTCAATCTTGCAGACCCAGGTGGAGGCTGCACGGCGTGGCCGATCCATGGGCGCTGAGGTTATTCAAATTCCTTGCCCTCACTGTGTAGCCTCATTCTTTTTTCTCTTGGGGATGGCAATGAGTTGGGTTCTTGAATTTCGGGTGTAGGCCGTCAAAGCCACCTCTTCCATTAGATGGAAGCTAGCCCCGACTCGACGGGAGCAGGAAAAATGGGACCGAGCGACCAGGGCAACCACTGGTGGCAATGTAAGTTTCTGTAACTCTACGAGTGACTTGTTGATATCTCTAAATATTCATTGAGGTATACATGTGAGACTCTTCTAACTAAATTTTCACCATATTCACAATTTTTACGTAGTGTAGTCTTTTGTAATTTGTGTTTCGTGATTATGGGCCCCTTTTAGGATGTCATACTAAGGGAATCGAAGTCAAAAGTGCAGCAAGGGGACCCGAAGGTATTGGCAGCTAAATCCAGAGAGCAATATCTGAAGGTATATCTCCTTTAGGTCAATCAGGATTCAGTACTGCTAGTTTCCTCCGTCTTCCTTCACATGAAGTGTTCATGGTCCAAATTAGTAATGCATGTTTGTCAAGAAAATATGTACACATTATCTATTAGTATTTACTGATAATGAGAGCTGCTTTGCAGTTGAAAGAGAGATTGCAGTTGCTTACTTTAGGTATTGGTGGCATCGGTGTGGTTTCTGCTTATGTTTCATACACTCCTGAAATTGCTGCGAGGTATGCATTTTTTTTGGACGAGTTACATTTACTTTGCTTTTGTTTAGTGCTTCTCCTATAATTTGTGTATTCGACATTCCAAGCACTTATATTTTACTATTTACTGTTCAGCTTTGGTGCAGGGCTGATTGGATCAGTGGTGTATCTCCGCATGCTTGGAACCAGTGTGGATTCTCTGGCGGGTGGAACTAAAGCAACTGCCAAGTATATTTCCAGTTACTTATTTTACAAATTGGATTGCCTCTCCAAAGAAACAAATTGGATTTGCAGATTGATACTCGATAAAAAAATAACTCATACTTTTACCTCAAAAAATTGCTCATAGCTTGTTTAGTTTGGGAGAGCTACAGTATCTAAACCTAGTTTGTGATCGCATTCTATAAGATTGCGGTGTATGTTGTCAAAATTGACTCCTCATAACCTGCCTGTCAGACAGCTAGCCAAATCTACAAGCCAAGATATCTTTCCTATTTGAAGATCTTTCCAAGGTTGGGTTTTATGCTCGAAACTTCTTTTGTAAATGTATTTCAGATAAGCCATTCTAGTTTTTACTTACACCACACATTGGTTGGCCTGTCCAAACCTGGTTCTACTCTCGTCCATAGGATTTCAGCAACTCGTGCTTCATGATGACAAACCTGTTCTTCCTGTTCAGCCCCTTCGGTTAGAACTCTTTACTTTGCTAACCTGCCTTCTAATAGGGGCTTAACCCAAAAGAAGATGAAAAAATTGATGGTCTTCATCATCTGAATACCCTTAGCTGAAGTCAGCTCCCTGAGTATGAATTATTCCGTGTAAATTCTGTTTATCATAGAATGCCCTTCAAGTATGTTGGTCACCCTGTATTTTTTTTTCTGAAACATACTTATGACAGATTGTGACAATGTTCAGTAAATGCTAGGTAGCTTCTATTACTTGCTTGTAATAAAGGCAACATCTAAATTTATTCTGGCACGCTTGCAGGGGCGCTGCTGCACAACCAAGATTGCTTATTCCAATGGTACTCGTGATGATGTATAATCGCTGGAATGCGTAAGTAGATTTAGTCTTATTAAACTTTTGCTACTGAATAATCCAAATATGTCAAACGAAATATGTGCTTTCCTTACATGTTGTGCTTGCTATTCTGATGCAGGATATTAGTTCCAGATTATGGCTTCATGCACCTGGAGTTGATACCCATGCTTGTTGGGTTTTTTACCTACAAGATTGCTATGTTTACTCAAGCAATACAGGAATCTATACCTGTAGTTGGAAATCGTGAAGTTTGAACACTGTTCTGGTCAATAGAAAACAAACAAAAAGGTTGTTGGCCTGAGGGAAGATTGGTCACCAATATACTAAGGAGCCAAGCTTCATCCTTTCTTCAGCACGATAGCATAATATATGCCTATGTCATGTCAACATAGTTTTTTAAGTGCTATGAATATGTTTGCAGCCAATGCATGTGATTCTGACCATTGAAGAATTTAAAAGATTTATGCTCATCCTGCCCTTTAAGCAGCATTACTGTAGGCATGCGTGATTTTTACACCTTTTGAAATGACTTATATTGTGTCTGTCTAATCCTGATCCAATTGTTATTGTTTTTACAGGTCAAGGTTTTAGAAGAATCTAATCTGGAGATGTCCCCAAGTAGATAAGATGCAAATTGAGGATACTATCTGAAAAATCTTGACTGGTTAAAAAAAAACATTCCCCTCAAAATTTACCATGACTGCACAGCATTAAGTTGGTAAGGTGTGCTGTCAAATTGGTCTCATATTACACATAAATCATGAAGAGTTATGTACACCTCAGAACTTTAGCGCAATTTTATGGTCGAGTTCACATTTAGCATTATGTATAATGAGGTCGGGACTTGGGATCAAAACTGAATGTAAATAATGCAGGTTGTGAATATACTCGTTTTAAAGAAAGTCATAGCCCAAGCTTTATGGTAGATGCTCTGGAAATTTGTTATTTTCATGAAACCTGTTCAAATAAAAAAACTTGAGATGCGTTATGTGGATATGCATGCGTGAGCTTAATACGTTGCACCATGTGCTTTCTGACAAATGCACTTATACTTGCGCCAGTTGAGATTTGAGACTTGTTTAGAAATGACATGTCAAGACAACTACTTCGGAAATCTGGTAGTTTTTTATGTGATATTAACTCAGTGTACTTATATTTGACAATGAGAACAACAAATAAATAAACAAAAGCGACACTATGTCATCGCTACCAGGAACAGCTGAAAGAGGAAATAACAAAGTTTACCTTTTTCTTGGAATAATGAGAACCTTCTCAGGTAGATGCCTCTCTCGATGCCATTGACACTGATAAAAACACCCACCTACCACGTAGACTCCATTTAAGCTGCGGATCTACAGCAACTCAATACTGTCGCCGGTTCCACATGATCCAATTGAATGTTCCCTGCGTCTAATAACTGAATGCTGCAGGGTGCAGAGGAAAAACATGTGGCAAGCCGAAGGAGGAAAAAAAAAGACGAAGATCTCAATCAACAAATCATGGCTCAATCTGCCACTCGATCAGGATCATCATTGCCAGAAAGGAAGGTGTCAAGGAGCAGTACAACTCTTCGTTTTAACTGGGCTACCTACCAAAGCATTTTTCCTTCTTTCTTGATTATCTCTTTCGTCGCTGGCCGCATCCTTTTGGCCACCAAAAAGAATCCTAAAATGGTATCAAAACATAACCTAATAATAAACCCAAAAAGAAAGTGGAAATGGCAGCAGCTGGGACAGGGGGCGGGGGGGTGTCGCACGGGACGGTCGTTGTGTCTCTGACGCACATGAGTTCTCGGCCACGTGAGGGAGGAAGCCTCGAGCCCTACCTCCGGTTCCACCACGCCGCACGCACGCCTACGACTGGGAGTCAACGCTCTCCGCCGCCCCTTCAGAGGCGGAGGCGGTGGCCACCGCGGCTGCGGCGGCGGACGATCGGGGGCTGGGGCGAGGCCTGCGGCGGCCCGGGGACGCGGAGGCGACGCGGCGGAGGGCGCCGCCGGCCGTCCAGTAGCGGCGGCAGGCGCGGCAGAGGTGGCGCGGCTGACGCACGTTGTAGTTGTTGAAGTAGCAGAACTTGGTCTCCCTGCTCCCGCACCTCGGGCACGGTAGCTGGTCTCCCCCGCCCGCCGCCGCCGCCTGCAGAGGCGGCGGAGGAGGAGGAGGCGGCTGCGTCGGTGGGGTGCTCTCCTCCGTGGAAGCGGAGGAGGAGGCGGAGGCTGCGAGCTGGGCGTCGGGCTGGATGACCTTGCCGAAGAGCTTGAATCCGGAGGCGTCGGCGGTGGCGGCCTGGGAGGGGAGGTTTGCCATGGAGGCGGAGGGGGTGGTGGGGTGGGTAGGAAAAAAAGAAAAAACTCCCTTTTATAGAAGGAGGTGGTGCTGGTCTCATCCCCTTGCTTTTACTTTGCTTAATATACCTGACTTCTTTGTGTGACATCGCCTTCTCTCTCTCCCTCTCTCTCTCCCTCTCTCTCTCTCTCTCTCTACACCTCTATCTCTTCTCTCTCTACCTCTCTCTCCTCTTCTCTCTCTCTAAATATTTTTCTCCCTTTCTAGTTTGTTTCATCTCGTGATAAATACTCCAAGATGAATTAATCTGGTGAGGTTGGAGACAGGAGGATAGGATGGAGTGATGGGCCACGCGTGCATGGTCAGTGGTGCGTGCCTTCAGCACATACAAAAAAATCATGTGGAAAAAGCTGGGAAATGTGGCATCATGTGACCTCAAGATTTGGATGTGTCTGAAACTGTTCAAAGTACCAATGAATGCAATGCAACTTTCCATGCGTTGACCTTATCCTTTTTATATATTCCTCTTGCCCGTTTGACTTTTCGAATTCCCTGTGGTGATTCCTTCCTGCGTGGAACAGACTCAACAGAGTAAAGTGTCTAACTGAGCCCCTCCAAGCAACACAGAGGGAGAGGATAGAGAGAGAGAGAGAGATCGATCTAGCGAGATTATTATCCATCGTTGACTTTAGATTCGTTTTTGGTTTGTGCGTGACGTTTCATCCTGAAAAAGACGGAGATCTGGCCAATACGTGTGCGGCTACGCAGATGCGGCGTATCTGCATGAGCGTGACGAAAACGGAATTCTATGGGCGCCACACCGTCATCTCTCGGAATTTTCTACAAGGTTAGGCCAAGAAAATGCGCATGGTATGTGTATGTACAGGGTGTGTGCATGAACAAGTGCAACAAATGGGTTTTCAACACACACAAAATGCAACGAAGAATGAAGCACCGTATGGCCCTCTCTAGGATGATGGATGGGAACCCAACAAGGTTAGGGATCGAAGCGACGCGTCAGTCCAAGTTTTTTTCGAGCATGATTTTTTTCTTCATGCATGCATCAGTTAATAATTCCATCAAGGCTAGTCCAATCATGCGGAAAGTTGTTGTCTTGATTCGTTAAAGCCGATGCATACTTCCGTGCAAAATAAATAAATAAATACATATGCATCCTACTGTATCACAATCACCGAGTATGTAACTTGGATTACTTTTGTTTTGCACAGCTAGGCTTTAAAACTTGTCAAATAAACCTTTAATTTTGTTTTATAAAGTCAACTCTCCGGATGTTGCTTGACTAAAGATATGGACATGTACAGTATATCTCAAACCTCCACATAAGCACAAAAATCGTGAGACCACCGTCTATATTACACCTTCCCCGACGCTGAATCTAAAGCCACTGTATAGCTAGACCCCACTTTCTCTCTCTGTCTGAGCACTTCCCCCATCCTATCCCTTTCTAGGTCTATTTTTTGCACTCTCTCCCGTCACATGGAGCGAACGAGCCAATTGCCTCAACGGTTTTGTCAAGGAAAAACCCGCCTCCTCTGTAGGCATCACCTTGGCTCTGCAAGCTACTGGTTGGAGCGAGGTGACAGGGCTGAGTTGACGTGGACGCCCGAGAGACAGCTTCGAGGGGGAGCTAGGGATGACAACAGGTATGATATTTGGCAGGGTGATATCTACGTCTCTGATACACGACTCCTCTAATTTACCCATTATCCGTAGTTGTTTTCATGCTTGAATATGTTTTTCTCCTGTCCTCGTTCCTTGTTGGATACCGGGGCCCCGACGGGTACCTATACCCGACAACAAATGGACTAGAAGAGGAGTGCGCACAGGACAGACTATGCCACTGGTGGCTGTGGGTCTGTGGGCTGAAAGCTACCTAGGATTATTTTTTGTTTGATGTTATACTACAGGCCTACTTGTCATGGGTATCCGTCAGGTAAAAGGGATGGGTAATAGAGTCTGATCCTCATGCACGACTTACCTAGTGGGCAACGATTTCGTTCATATTCATTAGCATCCCCCCGCAAAAAAATAATTCATTAGCATCCTTCTGGAAAAAAAATTTATACTCGGTTCGTAAATAGATACTCCCCACCGAGTATCAAGTAGGTACCTATTGCCATATCTTGAGGTGAAGCTGCTCTATGCTCGCCCTGCCCTACGTCATCAAACCTTTTATGAGAAGTGCGATGCCGTTTGTCTAACGAGCGGTACAACTGCGCATCGCGCTAATAGACTCGACTTGTAGCATGCAACTGCAGAGCCAATGACTAATTACATATTTACAAACCAAAAAATTTTCAGCCATCCTAGCTATGATGATATGAATCATAGATGCGCTCTCATTCCCTTTTCTGTCCAGAAGCTGGGAAGAACATTCTTTGTTGGTACATCCAGATCCTACTACTGCAAATATTGTTAGCAAAACAATCGCTATTTTTTTTTGAAGCAAGTAAAAGTAATCGGTTGGTGAACTAGGAATCGATTAGTCAAGCTAATACTAACTTGCTAGATCAGAAAGGCATAATTAATCAAATCCTAGCTACTTACTTAGGCAGTTAGGCTGCCGTCCCAGTAAACTAGTATATATATACGTGGAAACAGTGGTTGGATAGTGTTGCTGTAGTAAAATATTGCATTCCAGATGTTCATATAAGAAGCTACCAAAAGAACAGATTAGTGTCCACTCTTGTTAATTTCATTGGATTGTTCAACGCTAACCTTTTCTTTCGCGGCGATTGATGGATAGCGTAAGCTTCTGCGCGCGATTGCCCTCGCTGACAATAAAAGGTTGCAGCTAGCGATTCGATCGAGTGACGCACTGCTTGACGACAGATTCACGAGGGAGACGGATAGAGAGATGGTTAGCGTAGGATTAAGGCCATGTCTTCGTGTCGGCAAAGAATCCTAAATACTTCCAACCCTTTTTGGGGGTCAGATTCTTTTCCGACTATCTCATGCTTTTCACGGAAAATGCACAAACTTTACGGAAAAGACCAAATTTTCTCTCCAGCTAACGGGGTACCACCTCCTTCTAATATTGTTTCTCCAGCCCAGAGCTAAGTCAAGTAGTAACAAACTGTTTTTTTCGATAAAGAAAGTTTTAATTGACTCTTATCATAACATCAAGACGATACAATAATAAGAGTTTGTTCCTGACCTCTACATAACTAGGATGCACACAGCCAAAGGTCCACACATCCATAAAGGAAAAACCAAATAAAAGAGATGGTAAATAGAGAACAAAACTAAAACTATGGAGTTTCGATCCTAAGCTTGGACCGCCATCCATGCTGGGTGAAGACCTCCTTGACCACTTGCTCTAATTATGTGCACACCATCGCCACCATATCCTGAAAACCCGACTGCTGAAGCATAGCCCAAGTACGGTGCCAGTGTGTACATAAGTATATAACCTGCAACGGAGAAGATATTATTTGCTTATCAAAAACCATATCATTTCTGCATAGCCACAACGACCAACAGAGGGCGGCCGCCCCCACCAGGATTTTAGATTTCAGATCCCTCCTAATTCCACAAAGCCAATTGCCAAACAATTTGGAGACGCTACGAGGCGGGAAAAGACCCAAAGCCACCTGGATGATTGACCATACAGAACGTGCAAAATGACAATTGAAAAAAAGATGCTAAATTGTCTCACTTTTGTGACAAAAACAACACTTTTGGCTCCCTTGCCAATGTCGTCTAGCTAAGTTATCCTTAGTTAAGACCACTCCCCGACGAAGGTACCACAAGCATATTTTAACTTTTAATGGGACTTTTAGTTTCCATAACCTCCGATTCATGTTTGGTACATCAATATGCAATAGAGAAAGATATAACGATTTGACTAAGAACTGCCCATTCGGGTTGAGATTCCATCGAAAATCGTCCTGCCCTTGTGATAAGCCTATATTAGCAAGACGTGGAAGTAAAAGATTCCACTCTACTAATTTAGTCCCGATGAGATCCCGTCGGAAAGATAACTGTGAAGGAGAAGTCTGCAAAACCTCGGCAACAGTATCCTGCTTGCGGCGGACAATGTTGTATAGACACGGATACTGATCCCATAAGGAAGTATTGCCCAACCACCGATCTTCCCAAAAATGAATCTGGATACCATTTCTGATAGTGAAGGCGCCAAAGCAAAACAGATGGCGCTTAACCTTCATAAGGCCATTCCAGAAATGTGAATTCCCTGGCTTCCACACAACTTGCGAAAGCGGCTTGGATCCAAGGTATTTATTACGCAATAATTGTTGCCAAATTCCATCCTCCGTAAGTAACTTAAAGAGCCATTTACAGAGTAGAGAAGCATTGTGGACATCCAAGTCGAGGATTCCTAAACCACCCTGATCCTTAGGGCGGCACAGAATGCTCCATCGCGCCAGACTTTTTTTTTAATGATCATCACCTTGCCAGTAAAACCTAGAGCGAAGGTAATCGAGTTTACAGAGAATCCCCTTGGGCAGTAGAAAGAAAGACATCATGAACGCGGGCAAGCTACTAAGGACTGAATTGACCAACACCAATCTGCCGCCGCTGGATAGGCAATTGCCTTTCCAACTACTAAGTCGTTTGTCAAATCTTTCCTCAACATCTTTCCAGGCCGCGTTCCTCAGCCTCCGATAATGTATCGGAATGCCTAGATATCGCAAGGGGAAGGCACCCATTTTACAGCCAAATAACTGAAAATATTGTTCAGCCACATCTTGAGCTGCGCCAAAGCAGAACAATTCACTCTTATGGAAATTAATTTTCAAACCCGAGGGCTGCTCGAAGACACAAAGCAATAGCTTCATGTTCTTAGCCTTATCAAGGTCATGATTCATAAAGATAATTGTATCGTCAGCATACTGTAGAAGCGATAAGCCGTCATCAATAAGATGTGGCACCACTCCTGTAATTTGTCCGGCCATCTTAGCACGATCAATCAGAACGGCCAACATGTCAGCCACGATATTGAACAATAGCGGGGAGAGAGGGTCACCTTGTCGGAGCCCCTTTTTTTGTTTGAAAATAAGGTCCAACATCCTCATTGACTTTGACAGCTACACTACCCCCGGAGACAAAAGACTCCACCCAAAAAACCCACTTAGGCGAGAAACCTTTCATTCGTAGAGTCTGTAACAAGAAAGACCACTGGACTTTGTCATAAGCCTTCTCGAAATCAATTTTAAAGATGACAATGCCCAGATTCTGACGATGTAGCTCATGTACAGTCTCATGCAAAATGACTACTCCCTCAAGAATGTTTGTGTGGGATGCACTACATGGTCGGCCACACTGTTTAGACGATTAGTGGCGACCTTTGTAAAAATTTTGAAACTAACATTCAACAAACATATTATCCTGTATTGTTGGATGCGGTTCGCATCTTTAACTTTTGGAAGAAGTGTAATTACACCAAAATTAAGACTATACAGCGGCAATCTACCAACGTGCAACGCATGGAAAAAATCCATCAAATCCTCCTTGATGGTATCCCAGAATACTTGATAAAATTCCGCCGGAAAGCCATCTGGACCGGGTGCCTTGTTATGCACCATGCCGAACACTGCAGCGCGGACTTCATCCTCCGTAAAGGGCTCGGTGAGAAACTCATTCTCGACGTCTGTGACCTAGAGTTGATCATGGAAAAGGGAGTAGTCTGGCAGGACCGAAAAGATTTTTATAATACTTAGTGATATACGCCTTTAAAGGCGCTTCACCCTCAATTGTGCTCTCATCCTGGTCGAGACAAAAAAATAACAAACTGTAGACACCATTTCTTGTTCGGCCATCGTCTCTCTTTTGAGCTACCTTTTCTTGATTCTTTGTTTGCAAAAGTGGAACTACGGTTACCGTTTAAATACGAGTATACAATGCACGTTTTTCTCCATCTGTATACAGTGCACGTTTTTCTCCATCTGTTCTTTTAGGGATTTTTCTCCATCTATTTACGCTATTGAGTTTTGAGTGAATGACTAGAGTTCGAGACTCGGTTGACACAATTTAAATTAAAAATTACAATCTACTTACGGTCTACATCGTAGGCCCCACTGAGTGAGATAGGAACAATCTAGGTCCAAGGTCGGGTAATAGGCCTTGTATGCCCTAAAATCCTACTTTACAAATCAAGAGGATATATATCTTAGGTCTATCAAGCCGAGATTTGGCACACCTTTCGCTCCTTCTGGAGCTAGATGTAGGAAGAGGGAGTTAAAGTATGATAAATATATCACCTATACTTTTCACCAGCTATGTTTTGGAGCACACAACTCAATATTACCATCCTCATTGGGAAGAAGTGTTCCCTGCTAGTTGCTAGTCTTGTTACTAGCCTCACCATGGTAGACCAAAAATATGTTGCAGACGGTAGGGGAAGGGAAACAGTGATACTCGACTGCAGTGATATCACGAGGTAGGGCATGCTATCGGCAAAACTAGTGTACTTGAAAAGAAATATTAAAAGACACACATAAGTTATGTGATACATATGTCCTATATGATATCTTTCTAGCTCTTTTTTTAATCTTAAGGCTTTTGTAATACCTATGTGAAGTACTCGTGGATACGCAATTAGGAGATCTTATCTTTCAAAAGAAGAGGTTGGGTAAGCTACACCAACAAAAGGAGAGATATGTTGAGCTCCTAAAAGATGGATTGAGCAAGAATTACACATCACTTGTCTCTTTATATAATAATTGGACTCGATTAATTCTAACATGTAACCATGAACTAAATGAAAGTATAGTAGTACATAACTATACACAGTACAATAATACATAATTTAGTACCCATCCAACTTTAATAATATTGTACGAAGTTCTATCCGCAGCGTTTTTACCGCAGAAATGAACGCTACCTGCAAATAATACCCAGATAATTTTAGATGCATGTACGGTGTATCTGGCACGGATAGCACCTATATTAATCTTGGCCTTTTAAGGGCCTGTTTGGTTGGGCTGTGGCTGTTGACAAAGCAGCTGTTGGCTGGCTATCTGGAAAGGCTGCTGTGGCTGTGAGAAAGTGAATATATGGCTTTTGGTTGATCCAAATCATCTACAACATTTTAGAAAATGAGCATTGAAGTTTCAACACATTACAAAAAGCTGGCAGAAAACAGCTTTTCCAAACAGCTAAATTTGTACTGCAAAGTCCACAGCTACCTTTGTCAAAAACTGCTGAAAAGCTGGCCGTTTGATTGAGCTGCAGCTTTTTTCAGTAAAAAGCCACTGAAAAACCCAACCAAACACCCCCTAAAGATCCTATCACAGGGCTGAGATAAAAACCCAAGCACTAGTAGCACGCACCGTAGCATGGAATAGAACTCTCCATCCACCATAATAACAAAGCAAAACCGCGTCCGTGCGTATAAGCGAGCATCCACCTCCACCCCCACCGCCTCCCCCGTTCCCCACCCCGACAGACGGCCCATCCCGTCCTCCTCCTCCTCCTCCGCACGAACCTTAAAGCATCTCCGGCGCCGCGCTCACCGGAGGAGGAACCCCGCGCTCCGGGCCCGATCCGATGGCCAACAGCAACCTCCCGCGACGAATCATCAAGGTGCGCCCTCCGATCTGATCATCCCGACCGCAGATCTCTCGCCGCCTTCGATCCGATTCGCTTCCTTGTTTGCTAATCTTTTTGTGGGTTTCCGTGTGGTCGGATCTACGCAGGAGACGCAGAGACTCCTCAGCGAGCCAGGTGCGGGTGCTTTTACCCCTCGCAGTTTTGGTGGATTTTGGCGAGATGCTACATTTCTGGCTTTGGTTTCTGCTGCTTGAATGGTTTGGTTCGTTTGTTTGTGCAGCTCCGGGGATCAGCGCGTCGCCGTCGGAGGAGAACATGCGCTACTTCAACGTCATGATCCTTGGGCCGGCGCAGTCGCCGTATGAAGGTATAATTTTTTGACACGATTGAGGTATTGTTTGTGACATGGAGTGATAAACTGCGGCGCTTCTAGATAGGTATTATTGAATCAAGATGATTCTGTTCAGCACCTCATACTACCAATAGCAGAATTCTCGAATATTTGTGTTGGAATTATGGATGGCTTCTGCACACATTTGTATGCTTCTGCAGCTCGATTAGTCTGGTGATTCTCGTCAGTTTTAGTTTCTCCGGTGGTTATCATTTTTGATGAGCCTCAATCTCTCAGGTTCTCTTATAGTATGGATTTAGTAATGTTAAAGGGCTTGAGATTTTAGTACTGTTCTCTTCATGGATTGTATAAGCTAATTCTTGCGGGCTTCTGTATTATGTGCGCGCTTGTTTCATGCTTTGTGTGTGCAAGGTCATCTTCATTGGTTCAGATTCATATTTGTTCCTTGGCTTGATTAGTTTAACATATTGGCTTGCTTTAAAATATAAGAGGAAATGGCCATCATCTTTGGTATTGAATGATTGCAATTTAGTGTAGCAAACTTGTTTCCATTTATGAAAGTGGAGTGTTGTATTTAGCCAATCCTATTCATGTTATTTATAAGAACTATGTCATTAGTTTACTTGTACTTTGCATGATATATCCGCCAATCACCATTCAACGAACATTTTTGGTTTAAGCGTTAGCAAGTTAGCATTCTACTTTATGATCATTTGGTTCTCTGATACTGTTCCTCTTGCTTATCTGTTGGTCAGGTGGAGTTTTTAAGCTTGAACTCTTTCTACCTGAGGAATATCCGATGGCTGCCCCAAAGGTAATTATTTGTATCTGAGATTTGGTTTAATGTTGTCTACAGTATTGTTGGCGTTGTACACTTTCAAGCAAATTATGCTGTATTTAGAATTGCGCAGTAAATTTCCTCTTTTCCCAATATGGCTTCTACTCAGTTATGTTAAAGGGCCGACCAACTCTGCAGTTATTGATTTGTGCTCTGATGGAAATCATTAATTTGGTGATGTTTCCAGTTTCGAATAATAATTATATCAAAGTGATAAAAAATTTGATTAGCTTGCTTGAAAGTTATCTGTAGCCTCTTGTCTAATTGTTCGTGTGATTGTGCTATGTCTCTCTTGACATTAACATACTGTGCTTTGATATGTCCTGTTGGTGATAGTTCAATTATGCATCAACTTGATGTCCTTTTGTTTGGACACTGCAAGGGTGCTGATTTGAGATGTTTATATGGAAAGGATGAATGTAGTTTCAAACATGTGTAGCATAATACTCCCTCCATCCCAAAATATAGGGCGCATATGCATCCTAAGATTTACAATTAGACCTATCATATCTTGATTATGTGACACAAAAGTAGTATTATTGGATTCATTTTGAAAGCACTTTCCATGATATCACTTTTATGTCACATAACCAACATATTATAGATCTAATTGTAATCTTGGAATACGTGCGCGCCTTATATTTTGGGACAGAGGGAGTAATTAGCTTCTCACTCCAGTTGATTGGTTTAGCAGAGAGCTCAAAAAATTATAGCTTGTACTAACTTTCAAACATGTGTAGCAAACAGCTAGTATCACATTATTCCTAACTTTGTTCTTCTGAGTGTATCATTGTTTTCTATTGTTACTGCTTTTTACCAAAAAGACAAACAGCTGCCAAAGAGGTTCCTAACTCTGAACTTATCTCATTTTCCTAGCATGCACTTCAAATATTTGTTTATTCTGATCTTTGCATTTGCTTAGCTTGACAATGTCTTTTATTAGAAGGATGAAGAAATAGCATTTTAGTTGTTAATCAATCATTACTAGACTATTGCCTAACTCATTTTCCTTATGTGCCTATTAAAGCGTGAGATCTACTTTATTTTTACTTCTCTAATGTTCATAATCTTGGAGGTCATTTATATTTGCTTGTTGCTAATGCAGGTTAGGTTTCTGACCAAAATATACCATCCCAACATTGACAAGGTACGCAGGAATATTCCTTCGCAGTGTTTGTTTATTTCCCTACAGAAATGATTATTCACTAACGGGATTTACCTCTGTAGCTTGGTAGGATATGCCTTGACATTCTTAAGGACAAATGGAGTCCGGCTCTTCAGATTCGAACGGTTCTTTTAAGGTCTCTCCCCCTGCCTGCATTGTCGCATGCTTGCCTGGCTGTGTATTTGCACTTTGTTATTTTCTTCAACTCGGTGAATCATGACCTTTTTTCTGAGCTGTTTTATTCTCATGTTTTCTCCTAAAACAATATTTCTGTTGAGCTTAATGAACCAAATTTATGTGCTGTAGCGGTGTTTATCACTTTTATCTGTTTGCTGCACCAAAACTTAAGCCAAACACTGTCCAATTCTAGCAAAAAAAATTCTCTGCTTTTCGTATGTAATGCGATACTACCTGCCTCTTTGACATTTTTCTGGCAGTATCCAGGCACTCCTGAGTGCACCAAATCCAGATGACCCTCTCTCTGATAACATTGCAAAGCACTGGAAATCCAATGAGGCAGAAGCTGTTGAAACAGGTAATTTCGTTGACAAGTCAGAAATGGTCTCTCATCTGCCCTTTGACTTCCCTGATATCTGAAGCAAGAGGTGTTCTGGCATTTGCAGCAAAGGACTGGACTCGCCTGTATGCCAGTGGTGCATGACAACCCGCCGCTGCTTTTGATGTAATAACCCATCATACTTTAGCCGCAATCAAGTGCCATTTGCTTGATAAGAACAAACTGGAGATATTTGCAATGGAAGGAAGTCTCTAAATGACTACCGCGCTCGAATTATTCGGTTGTACACCTGTGGTTGGTTCCCTTTATCCTTGGGCACCTATGACTAATCAGTATCTGTGGTAGAGCTTGCTGCTCCGATATATTGATTACTCTATGTAGGAGAATCTAACAAGTGTCCACATTGTTGAAATTGAAGCTGGCTCGCTTGGCTGTGCATTTGTTGTTCCTTTTTTTCTTCTTGCCATTTGGGAAATCGTGCTGCCTAGATTTGGTGGAATATTTGGCGGTGTTTCCTTGAGGTTGCATCTGATATACATGCATCATACTTGTGGTAGCGTCCTCGTGCAAAGTATATTTGGCAATGGAATACTTTCATGTCTCTAGCTTGTTAATTGCCTATACGCCAATCCAAAGGTGTCCGTTTACTATTTGCGATGTCAAAGTTTTTACCATCAGACGGCTCTGTCAGGCAGATGTCAACTGCAATCTGTTCTTTCCCCCACCTAGTTATGGTGTTGAATTATTGTCCGTCTCCCTGTACTTCAGCTAGTCCCTTTCACCATCATTTTTCGTAGAATTGTGTGCCTCGACGGCTCAAACTCAGTTGGTTTCACCTGGTCTCGTCCGATTCGCCGAGCTAGATCACTCTTCTGGCTTGGTTACTATAGTTCTCCATTTGTGTTGCAATACCACGATTGCTTACGGGAAATGGCTGCAGGATAATCCGCACGGCAAATGATTTGCCTCGCTCGCAGGGAGCACGCGACGAGCACTCCCGAAGCAACGCCGATTGTGACAGCGCGTTTGCCCGCAAGCGCAAGCCAGAAGAGCCACGATCCCGTGGGATGGCGACGCTGCCTGCCCGAGACCATGACATTCTGCACCAGTAGGAAACAAAACCTACTTTATAGCATGTCTTCTTACCGGATTAGTCGGTCTGAAGTGATGTGCCAATGGAAGAAACGACGCCACAGGATCACAGATGTGTGTATCTGTGAGAGAGTGCCCTCCTGTTAATTTTCATGGAAGACGACTTCTATTGATTGCTGAACAGGCATAACGCCGTATCATAGAGGGTGATACGGCCAACGCAGGCAGGTCGCCAGAGTGTGAAGGAGGACGCCCTAAACCGTTATGCTGTCACTTACTATGGCAAGTGGACTGTGGCCATGCACGGGCGCACCGTCATTGGCACGTGAGGTAAGGGCGCCGTGACCCCGACCGAATGGACAAGGAGTGCGTCGTGCACGTTGAAAACGGGAGAAAAGAGAAACGAAAGCTACAGCGTCCGTCTGTTGCGCTTGCGCCCCGGCTTCACCGAGGAAACGCCCGCCGAAACCTCACTGAAACGTGGGCCATGCTCACGAGATACAACTCTGGCCGCCCCACTGTCAGTAAAACGCTCATCATATAGGCTCCTCCCCGTCCGACGACTCGGTGAAAAAACCAGCGCAGAGCTGCAGATCCGTCCGCCTCTTCCGTGCTCTTGTTTATTCCCAACCCCAACGCCACCACACCTCGCCTCCCCACTTCGAGAGAGAGAGAGCTGTCGCTCGCGTGCGGGGCGAGCGAGCAGAGCAGAGCAACCCCGCGCGCGCGCGCGCGTGCATCGGAATCCCACCGCCGCATCGTGCGGCGTGCCCGCCCCGCCCGCCATGGCCGCCGTCGACGAACCCGCCGTCACCCGCTGGTCCTTCGAGGTGACTCACTGGCCTACGCTATTATTCCTGATCCTACCACTGCTTTTCCATCCCATCGCTGCTCTCCCGTGCTGAGATCTCGTTGTTGCCCCCCAATCGCTCTGGCCCCCGCGCAGGACTTCGAGCGCTACTACGACGCGCGCCTCGGCATCCGCCCCGAGCCCAAGGGCGACGGCGAAGACGACGACCAAGACCATACGCCGCTCGGATCAGGCCGCGCCGACAGCCGCGCCGCGAACGGCGGTGCCGACCTGGCCGTCTTCGACCAGTTCGAGCGGCTGGTAACTAGATTCGCCCTCCTCTTCGAACGCTTCGATGTTACTGATTTGGCGATGGTCCGATGGATGATAGCTTACAGTTGGCTGTGGAGAATTTGTAATTTTCTCTTGATTCCCGGTTGCAGGGTGGAAAGGTCGAGTTGCGCAATGGAGCCATGGAGGCTGGGCCGCCGTAAGACTCGTTGATTACTTGAGTGCAGTACAACTAGTTCGCCTTCAATTTTTTTGATCTGAACTACTGCGATGACGTCCTAAGATTAGCTAATTTGAAAAATGGAAAGACAAGCTAATTTTGGGATACTCTAACATTAGTAGTCTTTCAGTGCAGTAAATTTAATTGAGGCTGTAGTATCTGCTTCAATTCTGATTTGGATTAGCGAATATAGGACTGAAATCCTGCATTTCAATCTAATTGACCGAATTTTAGAAATTGCTGCCCTATGGTAACTGTCTAGCTGTGGCCTGCTCACATGCCTGCATGCTGAGTAGTATTGGACTATCTCATGTCTGTTTAGCTCATGCTGTGAGATTTATCATACGGTGCTTAACAACACTAGGTTTTTGGATTTCCATAGATGAAATCATGGAATTATGTGCCCAAACAGAGTTTGGACTTTATGCTTCTTGTGTAAAATAATTGATTTTTGCTTCGGTATCCCTTTCTATCTAAAAATAGTTTACGAATCTCAAAGTCAGTTGTAAGGGGTACTTCCGTACTTTTCACTGATTAACTAGTATTAATCAGATTATCCCGGAGTAGGAAGTTCTCACTGCCCAGGCATGCAGTTGGTCAGACATCTTGTGAGATCTGAATTCGATTCATTTGAAGAAGTTACGAAAGTAATCTTGGTTCTTGGAGATGGTTTAAGGAGTTGAGAAGAGTAATCTTGGAGCCGGAGCTTTTATCCGTGTGTTCTTGTCTATATCCTGTCTCGATGGCCTCTAGGATGGTTGTTCATCTTGACATCAACATAAAAAGCACCAGCCATCGCATTTTGAGTCCAGCTATAACCAGTCGCAGCGCCCGCCATTGCCAGTATGAATATTGTTTAGCAGCTCGATTGAACATTTGTGTGCGATTGATTTGCAGGGCCGGCCACCATGGACGTGTGCATGCCACTGATTGATTCGCCGGGCCAGTCACCACAGACGCGCGCACTCACCCGCGCGTACTGGCGATGATGCCCTGTCCCTGTCAGACTTGGTCCGGCCGTCGTACTGAAACTAGGCAATGCGTGCCAACACCAGGGTGTATAACGATGAGGGCTGAATAACCATAGCGCATGAAATAAGACCATATTGCCTTTTTTAACTTAAGGGGTTAGTTCTAATCTCTATTGTTGATCTGCATCTGAATCTGTAAACTTTTTAGGGTGTACCGAAGCAAAACTCAAAATTATTTTGGATGACTAAAATTCACAAACTTGCAAAAGCAACTAATCATTTATTCCTTTTTAGTTATGCTATTAGTCGATAAGAACTATAATGAAATGGTTGGAGCTTAGTGGAAGCTAGCCTCCTGCAAATAAAAGTTTCTAGCTGTTCTTTTCCTGACTCAACTGTTAATTTGAGGCATGGCTGTACTATTTGGTCCATGATAAAAACGCCAGAGCCCATGCCTGTCTTTCACTTGTCATGCATATGTATATCTTTGTGATACCAGATGTATGACCTTTGCAGGCAGAAATCTCTACTTCCTTCTTTTGAATCTGCAGAAACGCGCAACTTAGCTGAGACATTGTTGAGGTAACAGTCTTGCCAAATATGTAGCTAGACATTGCGTCCTTAACATTCGGTACTGTAGTGTATTTTTATACCATACCTTCCTGCTGTAATGCACCAATGCCTACAGGGATATCATTCGTGGGAGTCCAGATGTCAAATGGGAGAGCATTAAAGGTTTGGAAACTGCGAAGCGTCTTCTCAAAGAAGCAGTTGTCATGCCTATAAAATATCCCAAGTAGGTTTGTTTTGCTCACTGAAATGATATATGTTAAATCTACACAAGCTAGATACTTCTTTTTCATAAAATAGAATCTTGATTTCTTGACATGCCTTGCAGTACCAAGGGGCATTTTATCGCTTCACATGTGCTAGGCAGTTGTTTATACCTATGATATGCATGACTCAGATCGAATTTATGATGAACACTTCACATATTGGCATGGCCATTTATATGGATTTAAAAGGTCAATTCAGTTCAACTAGATATTGATTTGAGCAACTGCAATTGGTCATGATGTTATCTCACATATTGTTTACTTTAGCTCTTCCAAATCTCCTGTTAGAATGCCCCATGCGCTTTAAGGTCAATGTCTTTATAGCAACTCTGGGATAACTGGGATATAGCAAAGTAGTGCTATTTTAGAAACTGTGTACATCTTTTTTAAAGTGAGTGTCATCTGAGGATCTGACTGCTTTTTTGAAAATGATTCTTTATCGGTCTGAAGGACACTGCCTTTTTTTTGTACCTGAAGGGTTAAGGAAGTTAGCAGTTCTGATGGATGTGGAATTTGTATCAGTCAGGCAATGTTTTGCTAGTTTTTCTATTGAATGTTTTTCCTTTGTTTGCTAATCAGATTCAGATTATAGGTACTTCACAGGTCTGTTATCACCTTGGAAAGGTATATTGCTTTTTGGTCCACCAGGAACTGGAAAGGTTTGCACTTACAAAAATCTTTGCATTTTTCTTTTTCATTTTTTTAATTCTATGAAGCTATATTACCACATTTTTTTTAATAATGTTGTTAGCACTTCATCATGTGAGTAGTTGTTGAATAATATGCCCAAATATCTTTAATATGATTAAAACTCAACTGTCTTCCATAAAAAGACTTTGAATTGTCACTTGAAATTCCCTATTGGGATTTAGCTAAGCCTTTGCTTATGAAAGATCTTGAAGAATTGAGCTATTTTACACCTAAACTAAATACCTACAATAGTTGCAGTTGAACTGTTCTGCTGTTTTCTCAGTATTATTATTGCGCTACCGAATGATTAAGATACAGAAATGTGCCACTAATTAACCGCAATTGTTTCTGTACCGGTTTCTTCCATTGTTTCTTTTCATATCAACTGCAGTATTTTTTCGGTTCCATATCTTAGCTGTCGTGCTATACCCAAACCAAAATCGCTGATCATCATCGAGTTCAATTGTTATATCTGCCTTCATATATTTCATTTCAGACAATGCTAGCAAAAGCTGTGGCTACTGAATGCAAAACAACCTTTTTCAATATTTCGGCCTCATCAATTGTCAGCAAATGGCGTGGTATGTTGTTTTTTGCTTGTTTCCGATGTGCAATTGCATTGTTTTTCTGCTATTACTGTTACAATTTTTTCCACTGGGGTCATGTTGTACTGCCGTACCTAAATTTGAGTATGACCATGTAATACTTGTGGCATGGACTAATTTACCCACACATGCCCTCTTGTTGCACCGTGCATTACTTATAGATATTTTTCCATGGCCGTTTTGTCCACTGGCTTCCTGCTTGCTCCACAGGCTGCTAGTTATAGATCTTCCGTGGCCATCTTGTCCACTGGCTCCCTGCTTGCACCACAGGCTGCTAGCTTAAATGGCCCCACTGGTGATTTATGGAACACTGATTCCAACAGCACTGATCTTTGTGGAATTATCACTTTCACCCATCAACATGGAACCCTGATTCCAACAGCACTGATCTTTGTGGAATTATCACTTTTTTTAATCCATCAACATGGAAGAAATTGCAATTAAATAATTCTGCTTGCTAGCCTATTACAATTGCAGAGGCCAACCAGATGGATGGGTCTTTATCTGTCTCTAGAAGGACCTTATAACCTCCAATGTGACATCTGTATTGTACTGGGATTCTTGTTTGCCCCATTTCTAGAGAAGTTATATTAAGTTTTGCTTACTCTGATGGTTAGAATGGTGCAGGTGACTCCGAGAAACTAGTAAAAGTCTTATTTGAGCTTGCAAGGCATCATGCACCATCTACCATTTTTCTTGATGAGATTGATGCTATTATTAGCCAACGTGGTGAAGCTCGTAGTGAACATGAAGCCAGTCGACGATTGAAGACTGAACTATTAATACAGGTAGCCCTCTTGGAGCTTTAGAAGTCTGAATTATACTTAAATGTTTCAATGCCCACTAAATTATGAGTTTCTGTGAAGATCAATTCATGGAAGGAAGAAAAACAACTGGAGAACAAGCCTTTAGACTCTTGTAGCTTAAACACATTGGATTCAGTTAGCACCTGGAAACTTCCTAAAGTTGACATGTTGAATAATCTATCAACTGCTTAATTTCGCCATGAGCTTTTAACCGTGTATTTTGAGTTTTGACTGTGTTATTGGTCGTTTCGTAACATTTCATTGCTGCAGATGGATGGGTTGACTAAGACAGATGATCTTGTTTTTGTTCTGGCGGCCACAAATTTACCATGGGAATTGGATGCAGCAATGTTACGCCGATTGGAGAAACGTGTATCCTTTTCAAAACAATCTAGTAATATATGAGCGCATGTGTGCATCTATGTTCTAACCCAATTTCTGATGTTAGGGTAATAATACCTTGGGTGTAGGCCACCAGTTTCGGTTAACAACAAATAATTTTCTCTTTTTTAGTAAACATAATATTTACTTATGAACGTTTTAAGGGAGTTATTGTTGATGTATGCTATAAATGCGCATCACAGGCTTCTTACTGAAAGAACCATTTTGCCTAAAACACTAGATTTCGCTATTCAACCTATATATCTGGAAACGGGCGTTCTTATTGGAATGCCAGAGTTTGTATGTGAGACCAAACTTGATTTTTCTACTTAAAAGAAAAGTATTTTTTCCTTAACTTGTCCAATCAGATTCTTGTGCCCTTACCAGAGCCAGAAGCTAGACATGCTATGTTTGAAGAGTTCCTGCCATCGACTCCTGACACAATGGAGGTTCCATATGATGTTCTTGTGGAGAACACTGAAGGATATTCAGGCTCTGACATACGCCTTGTTTGCAAGGAGGCAGCAATGCAGCCCCTTAGACGGTTAATGGCGGTTCTGGAAGTTACACAAGAAGTGCCTGGGGATGGTATGTGCTCTGTCCTTCCACTAGTGATTTCCGACCTTTTAACTCTTTTATATGCGCAAAAACGATGACCCTGCACCTGTCATTTTAGTTGTAGAATTATGGTTCCTTGCTATGTACTTCTCAAGTTCTAGAAGATTTTACTTGTATGAGTTTGCATTCAGTGGCTCCAACCCTCCAACACTGAACTTACACAAGTCACAACAGAAAGAAACAATACCACAGAATGGAGAATTTATACTTAAATAGCACCCTGCAGTGTGATATAATAAATCAGTAATAATCCATGAAATCAAAATGGTCTTACTACTCCATTATAAAAGTCAGTGATATTTTAACATCTCTCTTTGGGGATAAATCATTGCAGAGTTGCCTGAAGTTGGCCCAGTAACGGCAGAAGATATTGAACTTGCTTTGAGGAATACACGGCCGTCTGCTCATCTTCATGCACATAGATATGAAAAATTCAATCAAGATTATGGCAGCCATGTCCTCAGCTAAAGGTGAGCCGCAAAAGCAAGAGTATTTGCCCGACTTAGATTTCTGAGGTGAATTGCTGCCTAAGCATGTCCAGAACTCATTTTTGCAGGAGCTTGTTGATAAAGACTTCATCTACCCCCCTATATGGAACTCAAGTGCGCGTTCGTAGGATGCTTAATTACCATCGACGTATGTCCACCTGATAAACGTTCCTTGTGTACAATATTTGTTCCATCATGTACATTATCATTTGTTTGACGAGTAATAAGCTCTTTGGGTAATCTAGCCCATCTCGAACGAGGAGAAACTAGTGTACCGACCCTTGGCTCGTTGTCCCCAATTCTGTGGCATTATTCGTTCTTAAATTTCTTTTGGTGAGCAGCTTGAAACTATGTTCGTAGGCTCTTTCAGGCAATATATAGTAGATATTAATCGCCACCGGTAGATCATATATACTGGGCTTAACAGCAGTACGACCCAGGCACGTCACACTCAAACACACGGTTGAGGCTGTTAGGTCTGATTCTTTAGCATTAACTTGATGGAGGCCTAATCTCCAACTAGAACACCTAAACGTGAGTGCGGAAGCGAGAATACCGGAGATGGGTGAGCCCATTAGAGTCGATGCGAAGACCTCCGCCTGCTCAATGCAGGCGTGATGATGGCGTGAGGAAGAATGGCCGGGACGTAGATGCAGGCGTCGAGCTCTCCGTGATGTAGTGGTGCAGGTAATCTCACATTGGAGGGGTGCAGGAGCGCCGCCGGCACTGATCTCGTGGTGGCCGGTGGTGGAGTCGGTCTTCGTCTCCCTCAGCACCCCATTAGGATCGGTTGTTAAGAGTGGTTAACCCCCAACGGGAGGGAGTTATTTTCCTTATATATTGGGTGCTAGGGAGCCGGGACCGAGTCCAATAGTTGGGCTTGGTGCCCCCGATCAGAGCACGAATGTGGGGGTTCTGCTCCCCCTTTTCTCTCGGTTTGTTTGACCGAGATCAATTCCAACATTCTCCCCCTTGATCGTAAGGTTAACAAACATCATAAGCTCACTCTCAATAGAAAGTAACATACTAAAGTAAAGTATTACAGTGACCGATAAAATGCCACTGAACCTCAGTACTTATAGTAGATCACTCTATCTCGAAATGAAAAACATAATACTTTATGGGAGTTGGTTTATTTGTCGGTCCTAATTCCAGGATCAAAAAAGGCTTTTCAAACCCATGCCGGCAACATGATCATAAAAATGGGTGGTAAGCCTTTAGTAAGCGGAACCGCAAGTCTTACAAAACTAACACCATGTACTTGATCCTGGACTCTATCTTTCACAACATGAAACATAATGTCAATGGTTTTGGCAGCACCAATCGATGTGTTGTTACTTGCATAGAGAACTGCGTATTCATAATCGCAGTAAGTGGTTTTAGAAATGCTGTCTACCACTTTTAATTTCGGGAATTAAATTCCTTCGACATACAACCTGCCCGGTAGCATCTTAACATGCCATAAACTAGTTTGCATCATTAATGATGCCATGATTACCATTCAGAGCTTTTCCACGATATAGCTCCTCATGCGAGGGTGAAGATGTAACATGACGTGGAATTCTTAATATCCACACACCTCGCAAAAACAATGTCCGACTAACCCACAATTTCGAGGTTATCAGACTCCTTATAAGTGAGCATGTATTCTTTATTGTCTTGCAGTATAGCAGCTTTCCAGTGGTCCAGTTCTGGATTTAGTGTATATTTCCAAGTATCCCGATCATAAATAGGGGCGTGCTCATACTTGAATACATATGGTGCTTCTAATAGCTGAAGCATAAGGAACCGACATTATCTGATCAGTTTTAAGCTGGTTCCTCGGACATTGAACTGTCCCAACTTTATCGCCCTCAACATTAGGAGCAGGTGAGGCAGAGTACTCGCGCACAATGTGTTTCTTTCGTACTCTGTCGATGTATGCCATTACAATAGGACTTACACTCCTTTTGGACCTATGTCCTGGTGAATCTCAATACAAGTAATGCATGAGACATTGCCAAGATCCTTTATGTCATTATTGAGAGATAGAATTCTCTTGGTTGACCAATGAGATTTCATCTAGATAAAAGAGTGAACTTACTCCCCTTGATTCTTAAGGTACCATTGTCTCAATGCTTGTCTTAGGTCATGATTTGAAATCTTTAGACGTTATGCCTTATGTTACCTTTCTTTCATGATAAAACCTTCTGGTTGAGCCAACATAAAAGCATGTCATGATGATAATACAAATGTCATGACAATTCCTTAGTCGAGACAGGAGAAAAGATGCCATTACGACCAATCTCCTGTGCCTTTTGGCTACAAGCCTTTGTTTGAACCTTTTGAGATTTCCCTCAGAGTCATATTTGGTATTGTAAAGCCATTTATAGCCTACCAATTTAACTCATTTTGAAAACCCTACTAAGTTCTATACATCATTAGAGCTCATAGTCTTCATCCTAAGATGAAACTTTACACATTGGCGAGTTCATTATTTACCACAGGGAAACGTTGAGGCTCAACACTAGGTGTTGCATTAGGGATTTCATAATCCTCAATCCTCCTGATGCATAAGAACAAAAGATCTCATGGATAATCCGTACTTAAGACTGCTTCTCCTAAAGATTTGTGTTCCTAGGCTCCAGGCTCCCAATGATTACTTTATTCTCATAGAACATATATCATGCTCCAGAGTCTAATGTCTTAACAAGCACAAATTTCAGTTCTAATCCACATCACCGTTGGGCAGAAGATGAAAAGGAACTTTATGAAACGCGGCACATAATTATAAACAACGTTGGTCAGAAATATAATCATAAACCACATTTTGCATTAATATCATAATTGACATTTGTCGACGAGTAAACGTCTCTAGCGGTGGTCCGAATGGACCCCCTTGTTGGTTCGGCCGGGGGCGATATAGAGTTTTTCTTATGAGCCGGTGATGGCGTTTCAAGGATGAGGGTGGTTATGATGCTTGATACCGGAGATACAGGGATTTTTCCAGGTTCAGGCCACCCGGAGGTGTAATACCCTACGTCCTGCTTGTTTTTGTATATATGTGTGTATATGGCAAATATGATGAGTTATAGAGGTACGCACTGTTCTTCTTCTAGCTCTAGCCCGGAGGAAGAACGGTGCTTCTTTGATAAGGAGTAAACCTAGAGAGATCTAACCTAGGAAAATCAGCCAACCCTTTGCATGGACCAGACTCTCCCCTTATATACTCGGGGGAATACCACATAGGTCGGCAAAGGAGAACATGAGCTATACTTGTGCTGTAGACGACGTGGGCGCTACTGGAAGCGCCCACACCTTCATTTAATGCCCACTTGAGACTTTCGGCCGGGCCGTCGCCTCGCGGTGTGTCGGAGCAGGGGCTCTGACACCTTTGCCTTCGGCGGGCCCCGCGGACGGAGACTTACGGGGTTTCTTCTGACTGGGTTGGCAAGACGTCCTCTCGCGGGCCCCATGGGCCAGCCTCTCACGCCGCGCAATTGATCGCGCGGCGGCGTCCCCCATGGGGTAAAAAGGGTTGACAGCGACAGGGCGTGCGAGGCGGCGCGCTTGGTCGGTCAAAGAATCTGTCAGCCCGGGCCCACCCCTCAGAGAGAGAGAGATAGCTCACAGAGCTTATCGCCTGCACCGGTGGGACCCGGCCTGATCGTCATCATGCCCTCACAGGGCTTTGGGTTCCCCGTCGGAATGACAGGCATTAAATGCCTCCGCCAGGGCGGAGGCTTGCTGGAGAAGCTTGGCGCTGGACGACGTGCATGGTCGAGGGCCCCACCAGAGGACACGTCATCCCCCGGGCACTCGGTCCCGAGCAACCTCCTTCGCTAGGGGGGGGCGCCAGTTGTCTTCTACGCGTCCCTGAGCAACCCCGAGCGCTCGGGGAGCACCCGCTGGGGGGCCGCTCGGGGCGCCTTGAAGGGGGAGCCCGAGGGAGAGCGCTCGGGAGGGGACCCCGAGCGCGCCCTTCGCCTTCCGGGACGCCGAGCGCTCGGGGACGGACCCCGAGTGCTTGCTCAGCGCATGGGCCGTGGACTCCCGGAGGCCCACGATTCCTTCGGGTTTGTGGATGCAGCCTCTGGAGGAGACCCCTGATTCCTTGGGATTGGCCGCGGGCTCCGTACGACGACCCGGGTGGGGCCCAAGGCCCCAGCGACCGGAGCGCCACGCGTCACCCTCTGCGGTATCTGGTTGGCCTCCGCCGGCGGTTAGGGGTACCCTGGGCCCCATTCCGCCGACAACATTAGACCGGCAAACTTGCCACTTCAGCCTTAATGTGTGCTTCATATTATTGAGGGAGTAGGTATACATAAACATGATAAAAGGAGTCAGAACATTAGTGTGCTTTTCATTCATTCTCCAAATAAGACTTCTCGTTGGTTCCATCTTGATCAGAGAATTTACACACAAATTTTTTTTTATTGTCAGTGCTATGGTTTTTGTAGAAGAAGTGAGTGTGATATCTCATCTTTAAATGAGACTTTCTATTCTCCCCCTCGAAATGTGGTCTATTAGACCAAGACCACAATTTCGATGAGGTCTCATTATTTACACTTCTCTTACACCTTAATTGCGCCATAGCACACATAATCATTGTATTATGAAACCAAAAGTTTCACATCAAAAACATGAAAAATAAAAAAAAACTTTATAATGCCCTCTTCTTTATTGTCCTCATAGAAAAACCCCCTTAAACCCTGACTTCACCGGGTAAGGTACCCTTAATATGCTCCTCAACAGAGACTAAGTACTCCTTGGCATACTCAGAGTCGGGAATTGCATTCCTTATTTCAGCTGAGATGGTTTTCTTCATAACTTTGAGTGACAAGCAGTCCAACTGCTTGTCACTCTTTTGCCTTAATATCATTCCTTCTCAGCGTAATCTTCAATATTGGTGATAGAAGCTGCGGGAGCTTCCTCATATATTGCATAATATAGGTTATGAACCCCAAGCAGGAAAAGATCCTTTTCCTTCCACTTGGGAAAATCAACCCCACTATTTAAGTAGATGGCATCATAAAAAAAAATCAAGCATGAATTAACATTGCAATGATTTAAATTAAAGACATGCTTAATTGTTGCTCTAATCCGTATCACCGTTGGGCAGAAAACGGAAAAGAACCTTATTTATTCATAACTGACACATGACAATAATCAACGTTGGTCAGAATATTATCATATGCCATAAGAACATTTTGCTCATTAAATCTCCAATCAAAACTTTCCGTTGGTTCCATTTTGATTAGAGAAACATCACATAATTACCAGCATGAGCATTGGCTAAATTAATAGCCAGTAGTAACATAAATCAACAACTCAATGCAATCCAACGTGTCATCAGACACAAGGATTCACAGCTAATTACTAAACTTCTTGGTATTAAAATTTTCAGCGACATTCACAGTGGAAATGATAACTGTCAAGTAAATGACAAGACTTGCTTCGGTATAAATTCATCAACAAATGTCATATAATGACTATGGTATCAAATATCATATGAAAATTCTCTAAACAAAATTGTTTTGTTCACGGAATTGATCATAATTTTATCATCATTATTGTGGCCATTATGCATATTTCAGCAAGGCATATCTTAATTAAACAACATAGAATGCGCTGACATTAAATTGATTCTACTATACCATTTTACAATATTAATATTTCAACATTAAAATGATACTTAAAAGAGATCATCATTAAAATACCATAAAAATGACATTAACATTAATACCATGTTAAAGTTTTATTAGAAAATCTAAACATTTTTTAAGCATAATTTTAGGCAATTTAAAACATATTAACCCACGACAACACTATTAATAGAGACAAAATGCACTGAAAATAGGAATTTGCTTAAAAAGCCATAAGAACCCACGACAGCCCATTAGAAAACTTCATCATCATTAACATTTTTTTCCACATTATTTTAGGCATTTTCTAGACGTAGAAAATACCCTGAAAGTATCATCATAATTCAGCTCAAAACCCATCAGCGGCCCTTAAGAAAATTCGGCCCGGAAGCAGTGTAAAACCAAAATAAAAAACCGCAGGCATTCATAAGTTGGGCCACAGCCTGATGCCAAAATCGGCCTATTTTACCCTGCAGCCCTGCCTATTTTCGATCGGACGGTGCAGCTTTATCCCCCAATAATTGACCCACAATTATAAATCAACGTTGATCAGAATTATAAATATGGGCCAAAATTCTCAAAATTAACGTCAATATCAAATATTAATATTCAGCATGAAAATTGACATAAAATCGAGAGCGACATATAGAAAATGACATTAGAAAAGACATTAATATTTGAATGTAACATCAGAATTCTCCGTATAAAATTTCACGTTGGTTCCATTTTATATAGAGAATTTAAACATTATTTCCAGTGCACTTTGAACATTACTTACACCATAGCCATTAAACAGTAAGACATGGATAACAACAGTGCTAAAAAATATATAGAGCATTATAAAACAGAGGTAAAATGCACTGAAAAGAGGCCTAAAAAAACGCTGCCCAGCCCGTTTGCTCGCAGCCCAGCAGCAGCCCATTAAAAATGGCCTCAAAAAAGAAAAAAAATGCCTCAAAAAGGGAGCAGCAGCAGCCCGTGCTCCCCATTTCCTCTTCTCCCGTGCGGGCGGGGCGACCGGGGCGACCTGGGCGACCTGGGCGGGCGCAGTACGCGGGGCAAGCGGAGGCGGCGAGCGGCAAGCGGAAGCGGCGCCTCGGCGCGAGCGCCGGCGCCCGAGCGGCGGAGCCGCGAAGCGGCAGCGGCGGCGGCATGAACCCGCGCGGCGGGAGCGGCGGCGGCCAGGCTGCGCGGCGGGAGCGGCGGCGCGGCATAAGGGGTTGACGGCGGCAAGCATGCCGCCGTCCTAAGGGTGGCGCCGGCTCCATTAGAGGTAAGCCCGAAGAAAATGATTAGGGATTTGGGGCCTTTTTTTCTTTAGGGTTCTTGAAGAAATGGGGAATTTTTTCTTAGGGCTTTCTTAATTTGATTCATCCTCTCCTTCTAATTGCTGAGAACATATCACAACATCGGTTCTAATCGAGCCATAGATAGTGCTAATTCACATTAACAGGGGCATAATTAGGATCTAATCATGATCAATTAGCACTAACCGAGTTCAATTAGGGTTCTAATTGAGATTAGTATGCTCTGATACCATTGTTAGGTCTGATTCTTTAACATTAACTTGATGGAGGCCTAATCTCCAACTAGAACACCTAAACGTGAGTGCGGAAGCGAGAATACCGGAGATGGGTGAGCCCATTAGAGTCGATGCGAAGACCTCCGCCTGCTCGATGCAGGCGTGATGATGGCGTGAGGAAGAATGGCCGGGACGTAGATGCAGGCGTCGAGCTCTCCGTGATGTAGTGGTGCAGGTAATCTCACATTGGAGGGGTGCAGGAGCGCCGCCGGCACTGATCTCGTGGTGGCCGGTGGTGGAGTCGGTCTTCGTCTCCCTCAGCACCCCATTAGGATCGGTTGTTAGAGTGGTTAACCCCCAACGGGAGGGAGTTATTTTCCTTATATATTGGGTGCTAGGGAGCCGGGACCGAGTCCAATAGTTGGGCTTGGTGCCCCCGATCAGAGCACGAATGTGGGGGTTCTGCTCCCTCTTTTCTCTCGGTTTGTTTGACCGAGATCAATTCCAACAGAGGCAAGCAGAGAGGGGTGCTGATCACATTCGATCGATCGGTGCATGCAATTCAGCCGAACAGGAAATAGACGACGAGCTTCTTCTTTTTTTTTAAGAAAAGAAAGGAAACCTCTTGTCTTTTAACCGTAAGGGACGAACTGAACTGTCACAAACCCAACAATGCTACCGTGCGTACATGCAGTGGCGTGACCAGAAATTTCGGAGGCTCGGGCAAAGTTTCATCATGAAAATTATGCGGCTCGACACAATTCGACGTTCATCGTATACTAGTCACACTCACATAGGCAGAGACTAGGGGTTGGACTAGCGATCCATGCATCTGAATTGGTGTGTACTCTACAGCCGTTGGAGCGAGAGACAGATGTTTGGATTAAATTTATTTTCATGTGAAATCTGCTTCTAGTGCAACTGACATTTGTTGCGATCTAACAAAAATTTGTGTAACAGTTTATTTTGTTTCCAACGTAACAATAATTTATTTTCATCGACTAGAGAATTATTTTCAATGTAACGATTAAATTTGTTTCCAATGGGATAGATATTTGTTTCCATCGGACAGAAAAATATTTCTATTATGATAATTAGATTTGATTCAAATGAAATGGAAATTTATTTCCAAGGAAGTGAGTATTTATTTCCAAAATAACGATTGCATATGTTTCCATGGCAATAAATTTGTTTCCAATATTTCCTTCTAATGGAAAATTTTGTTCCGTGCAACAAATCCAAAAACTTAATAAAACAAAAGCCGAATGCCATTACAACAAAAACAAGTGGTGCATCAGCGTATTAGCTGGTGGGAGGCCAGTTAGAGTGCAGCGGGCGGCGGTCCGACGTGGGCGGTGGCGGCTCCCATGACGAACATCGTGGGCGACCAGTGAGGACAAGAGCGATGGCAGACTTCATTGGCGGTGGCGGTTCTCATAGAGGATGGAGCGGCGACCGAAGACGAGATGAGATCCGATGGATGGGAGCCCAAAGCCTAGTGGCAGCAACGACGCAAGGACAAGCACAATAGCTACAACACAGACCGCACGGAGGCGTGCGGCTGCCACCTGCTCACCGCTGGTGCAGGCATAGGGAGTATCACACGGCGGCCACAAGCTTCCTATCGTCACGATCTTCGAAAGAGACCGTCTAGATCTAGACAAGGCAAGCTTAGGATGCTCATCGGCACTTGCAGCGAAGATGATGGCTAGATCTAGACTTCCTTGAGATCGTGGCAGCAACGAGAAACAGGAGATGAGGAAACCCTAATTGGCAGTGCAAATAGGTTGGGGATGGATCTGAAGACTTCACAGGCTATGACCCTATGGTTGGATAAAGCCTGCAGGGATAAACGATTCGATGGTGGGAGGATGGTATGCTTTCCATCAAACTATCGGTGGTTAGAGTTTTTCTTTCTTTTAAGAGAAAAAGAACCGGTGTGAGCACAGTTTTATTATAATTATAAGATGACCTATTTTTTAGGAATAGATTGACACATTGAGAACTCACATGCGGATTACTCTCTAAAGAATTTCACACACATATCTCTCGTACTAATGTTTTTAAAAGCAAGCCTCGCAACCTTTCCATGGATTGCCTATTATTGTTGAAGATTTATCTGTTCTAATTTTTTGGACATTCCAAATGACGTAAGTAAGGTGACCGCTACGGCTTTGACGGTCGTTTTTCTCGATTGCTCATGCGGTCTCGCTAGGTTGCTCAGTACATGTGTGCACAATGTGGCGGCCTCGACTCGTCTGTGACGCCTCTGCCGACAACAAGTTGTAAGGTTATCAGGCTACGTGGACTGTTTTGCAAATAGTTCTATCGGCTGGTTGCGTTCACAAGCCGGTTGAGGCACCCTGAAGTTCACGTGGCCAAAACTTCCATAATTTTAGGAAAAATAATGATTGCAGGCCACTTTGAGCTTATGTCATACGCTTTTTTATATGCATGAGGCAGTGCCGGATATATTATAGAGCTTTCTCCTCGGCTTAAATTTTTAGGTGAATAGTTAGTAAGTGAAACGAAACGTCGATACATATTATATTGAGTAGCCACTAGGAGTGTAAGGCTCAGCCGGTCGACGTACCGAGCTTCAGGGTCTTGATTCAATGGTAACTCAGATACATTTAAAAACTGTATGTATTTTTAAAATTAAAAATATATATCTAGACAAAACATATTTTAGAACATAAGTACACATATAACTTCTATATAGACTCGATTATGTGCGAGAAATAATGATTTTTGAGGTGACGGAGGAAGAGCAGATCTGTCGCCTGCATCGTTGGGCGATTCTTCGGTGCCGATGAGCTGGAGCTGGAACTGGTCCAGCCAGCGGTCGGTGAGCCTGGTCGTGGACGTGACCGTCTTGTACTCCCCCCACGTGAAGCTCCTGTACAGGCTCGCCTCCAGCTCCCCCATCAGCCCCGCCACCGGCACGATCCTCTCCGACGGCGCCGGCCCGCCGAAGTATGTCATCGACAGCCGCGCCTGGTCCTCCTCGCCTGCCCTCGCCCCAGCCACCACCCTGTGCCTCACGCTCCTGTACCTCCCGTTCGTCAGGACCTGCATGGCGTGGCCGACCTTGACGAAGACGGACTCTGGGTCGGGCGCCACGGGGCGCTAGCTGCCGTCGCGCAGCGCGATCTGCAGGCCGGGTGCCGAGTTGGACCGCAGCACGGACATGATCTAGAGGTCCGTGTGCTCGCCGAACCCCGTGGCGCCACCGCCCGCCTCCTGCAGCCGTAGGGCTGGCGGGTAGTGGTTCACCCGGAGCATCTCATCGCTGCCGTCCCGGTGCGCCACTTGGACAACCACCGATGGATCGATCATTAGAACGACCACACCAAGTACACGCTATCCAAGACACTATAGTAGACCACCATATTAGCAAAATTTCAGCTCTGATTCAGCTACATGCCTTGTTGAAGAACGAACCACAACACAAGCCTTGCGCTGGGAAAGTCCACCACAAACAGCTGTAGCGTTCTACCCAATAAAGCCACCTGACTCGTGTTATTGTCGCCGTTCTTGTTATTCACCACAATACAACATTTCCGATTTTACCACATCGAGGTGAATTGATGCACAGGTGTCGC
>JAGXJF010001183.1:0-242349 GCA_019208055.1 Stipa capillata
TCACCCACTTCTTTTGGCCAAAGATGAGACGTCATGTTGAGAGGTTTGTTGCTCACTGCACTACATGTCAAAAAGCCAAGTCATGACTTAATCCTCATGGTTTATATATGCCTCTACCTGTTCCTAGTATGCCTTGGGAAGATATATCTATGGACTTTGTTTTGGGGCTACCTAGAACAAAAAAGGGGAGGAATAGTATATTTGTTGTCGTGGATAGATTTAGTAAGATGGCACACTTTATACCATATCACAAATCTAATGATGCTACTATTGTTGCTGATTTATTCTTTCGTGAAATTATACGCTTGCGTCGTGTGCCTAATACTATTGTGTCAAATCGTAATACTAAATTCCTTAGCCATTTGTGGAGAACTTTATGGGCTAAATTGTGTATTAAGCTTTTAGTTTCTACTACCTGTCATCCTCAAACTGATGGACAAACTGAGGTTGTGAATAGAACATTGTCTACTATGCTTATGGCTGTTTTGAAACAAAATGTGCGCATATGGGAAGAATGTTTACCTCATATTGAGTTTGCTTATAATCGTTCGCTACATTCTACCACTAAGATGTGCCTTTTTGAGATTGTTTATGGCTTTATACCTCGTGCACCTATTGATTTATTGCCTTTTTGAGATTGTTTATGGCTTTATACCTCGTGCACCTATTGATTTATTGCCTCTTCCATCTTCGAAGAAGGTTAATTTTGATGCTAAGTAACATGCTAATTTATATTAAAAATGCATGAGACAACTAAAAATAATATTGAGCGCATGAATGCTAAATATAAGCTTGCTGGTAGTCAGGGTAGGAAACAAATTGTGTTTGAACCAGGTGATTTAGTCTTGTTGCGTTTAAGAAAAGATCGTTTTTCTGATTTGCACAAGTCCATACTAATGCCTCGCGCTGATGGTCCTTTCAATGTGCTTGAAAAGATTAATGATAATGCATATAAGTTTGATCTACCCGCAGAATTTGGGGTTAGTCCCATATTTAACATTGCAGATTTGAAGCCATATTTGGGTGAGGAAAATGAGATACCATCGAGGATGAATTCAATTCAAAAAGGGGAGGATGATGGGGACATCCCTACTAATGATACAACCACAGCTCCTACATCCGCACCAAGTATCATGTCAGAAATACAAGGACCTATAACTAGGGTTCGTGCTCTGTAACTTAATTATCAGGTATTATCATTTCTTGGTACTTTGTTTGATATTAAAAAACATATCGTGTTGCCTAAAGAATATGTTCGTTTGCTTGTTAGGAATGGAGGTCCAAGCCAAACTAAGTTGGACAAGCAATGGAGCATGAAGACAAGGAAGGATGAACAAGGAAACTAATATACAAAAAAAATGTCACTTAAGACTTAAAGTGCAAATTCAAGTGATGATTTGGCGCTATTTAAGAAGGCTTCCCACGTCACTTTTGGGCCAAGAAGAGCTAGAGATAAAGTCCGACAAGATCTAGATTTTGATTCGGATTACTGAGACAGTCCTGACTTCATAGGACTATATCTCACGCATACGAACTCCGATTTGGGTGATCTTGGTCTCTTTGGAAAGCTTATCTCATGCTCTTTCCAGCCTATCTAGCCCTAACTTTAAATTCCTCATGAGTATGACACAACTGCCAAAATCATTCAGGACTGTCTCTAAAATAGACCACATCTTCTCTTTATATACCTATAGGATTTTCCCTTTAGTTTTTGGTTTTCATTGAGTTGTTTAGCTACTGCTACAATATTACATTTATAAGTCGTGTAGGACTACCACCTTATTTAGATCTCCAGTGGAATCTCAAACTCTATTCTTCTAGCTCTTGTGCCAATTTATTACTCGCAATTTCATATTGCAATTTATCATAGTTCTTGCTAGTTCTTCGGTTGCTTGTAGGAACTCAAACTTTGTTATTCAGATTGATCATGCCTACGGTAAGGTCAATAACCATCAGAGATTGGTTTAGTGATTGCTAAGGTGTATCATTATGTACGGTATAATCAGATCATCAAGGTCAAACTTCACCAAACCATTAGTTCCCTTCATCTCACCGAAAGATCGGGCCACCATCTCATCAGTTCATCGTGAAGAACTGTTTGGGGTAATGCGTATCCTAGACGGTTCAACACTTTGAGCTGTTCCTCACAACAAACAGTCTAGGATATGGCCCCATATATAAAGTTGGGCCCTTTACCCTAGCTCCTCCGTGCCCTCTGCCCTCCTCCATGCCAGTAGCCGTCGCATCCTCCTCTTAGCCCTCATCCTCATTCTCGTCCTCGCCCTCATCATCGCCTACCGCCATCGCTGCCACCACCTCTCCTCCTCCATGCTGCTGCCTCATCACCGATGACTTGACACGAGCTGCCGATGCCGTCGTCAGTCGCCTCCTCCTACTCATCAACGCGGGCCACGACATCCTCCTCCAAGGTAAGCCCCCTCCCTCTCTGTTCTTCCTCCACAATAGGGTTAAATAGGGCTCAATATTGTTAGGGTTCAATGTAGTTAGGGTTCTTCCTATACAGTAGGGTTTGCTATAAGATGCTCACTGATTTCATGTTAGTTATGGTTGGTATAAGATGCTCGCTGATTTCATGCTTACTTTTAGTGTTAATTTTGCTGTAAGGTGCTCGTTGTTTTCATATTGTTAATTATGACATTAGTTATGCTTGCTTCAAGATGCTTGCTCATTTCGTGCTTAGTGTTAGTGTTAACTTTGCTATAAGATGCTCATTGTTTTGATGTTGTTAATTATGATATTAGTTATGATTGCTACAAGATGCTCACTAATTTCATGCTTAGTTTTAGGGTTAATGTTGCTATAAGATGCTCACTGATTTCGTGTTGTTAATTATGATATAAGTTATGTTTACAATAAGATGCTCGTTGATTTCGTGCTTAGTGTGTTAATTTTGTTATAAGGTGCTCGTTGTTTTTGTGTTGTTAATTATGATACTAATTACGTTTGCTATAAGATGCTCGCTAATTTCTTGCTTAATTTTAGTGTTAATTTTGGTAGAAGATGCTCGTTGTTTCCATGTTGTTAATTGTGACATTAGTTATGCTTGCTATGATTTGGTGAGAGTTTTTAATCATGAAAATATTAATTATTTTATTATGTTATTATTAATTTTTCATTTAAAAAAAGTGAAGATGTCATACCAACATTCATCGGCGCCGAGCTCCCCCGGTGAATTAGGGTCGCCGGGAGCATTCGAATCTTCGGCAGCCATGAAGACCTGTTGTGGTAGAAAACCCACCAAGAAGCCCTCTGGCCACTATCCAATCACAAATGTAACTCATGATTCTGGGGCTCCAACATCCCATGCCAAAACTACTTAGAAGTTTAAGATGATATGCGGGGTAGTAGCACGGGAACGAGTGAAGATCACCATAGAGGATTGGTCGTTGGAGCAGTGCAACCTCATCATGGATAAAATAATTGAGTCATTTGAGGTGCCTGGTGAACAGAAGGAGGGCGTGCGACGAGCCGCGTTGATGATGGCTTACAAGACTTGGAGACACTTCAAAATATACCCTCATCAAAAACATTTTTGAAGGAGGAAAAGGAGCCCTTCGAGAAGTACTCATGTGTGAAAAAAGCTGACTGGGAGCTATTTGTGACGACAAAGACAACGCCTGTATTTCAATGTCAATGTCAAGAACACAAGGAGCTAGTGGCAAAGAACTTACACCCACATAGATAAAAAAAATAGGATGAAGAGGCCCGTCGATCGGGCAAAGAAGCACCTTCTTCCAAAATCCAAACATCCGATGCCCGAGACTGGTGCAGAGGAAGGAGCTACTAGCTCAAGTGGAAAGTCCACTTACCTAACCCTGCAGACCAGAAAGTATTGGTAAGCTAACCACCACTTGATTTTGCTAATTGCCCATAACTTAATATTTCCTGAAATAACCTCTCAGGCTTTTGCAAGAATCGTTGAGTGAACAATCTTCCCAAAGCTCATTCGTCTCCGACAGGATGAATGATATATTTAGTGTGGGGATCAGGACCAAGGAGCACCCGTGACATACCCGGGGTCACGAAGTGCTCGTCACGTGGGACAAAGTTCCTACAGGCCACCGTTGCCCTATCTAAGGAAGAGCGGAAGGGGAGCTAAAGAGGCGGTGAAGGTCGAGCAGATTAAAGTAGACTTACGCTAGGAGTTCGAGCAAATGCTTGATATTAGGTTTAATGTTGCCATTGATGTCCGAATGCAGCAAGGACACCCTAGCCTCGGTGGCCGACATAGTAGCTTCGCGTCTACGGGCCTTGATGATCTGGATGATATCAGCGCCAAATACCTGATGGATGACATCCAATGTCCCACTAATTGCTTGAAGTTCATGTGTGTCTCCGTAGAGGCTATTTGTACGGTGGTGTTTCCACCCACTGAAGGAGAATTTTTGCATGGTGTCCTAGTAAGGTAGGGTTTTGCAATGTGCAACTTGGACCTAATTCACCGCTCATTCAAAAAAATTCCGCTATCACGTCTCAATGAAGAGTTTCAGGTTTTAATCCAAATTATTGGGGTCATTCATCCAGTGGCTGAAGAGAGATATAGCGTTGCAGGACGCACCACCCACAGTAGCGTCTTCGCAGCTTCCTCAGATCTCTCAGCTCCCTGCTCCAAGGGAGCTAGATTCTTAGCTCCCATGTGCTTCCGTTGGGCAAGTATCTCAAGAGAATCTAAGCTGCCCTGTTCAGATTGAACTAGGTACACTAACAGTGCCCGAGCTGGAGAATACTATGCTAGTTCAGTGTTTGATCCCTTCCCTGGTGAAGGCAACATATCAAAAGCAAGCCACAAAGAGCTCGAAGATTGCCAAGGGAAAAAGAAGCAGATCGACTACGAAAATCTCCCTTTCATGGAGCCAATCAGGCATTCATTCTTGGAGAACCAATGCTATTAGCTGAATAACTGAATAAAGTAGGACTCTTTTGCTAGAATTTTTACAAAATATACATGGAGACTCAAAAAAAGGGTTTGGATAACGGGGAACTGGTATAACCGATTGGTTCAAGCCGCACTATTTTCACCACGCGACGGGTGATGTGGTCGTGGATTATGTAGACATCTTCCTCCCCTACAACCTAAGAGAGTTGGACGCCACCTTAATGAGAATTTGGACAAAGTCTTTACATAGAAATTCTACATTCAATTGTAGTTTGCTAAATTAATGCATATAACAACCACTTTCTCTATTTTGTCCATCTAGTCACATGATCGCTCAAGCCAGAGGAAGGAGACAACCACCGGGTCTCCAAGCAATGCATCGATGCCAATGAAAAATTTGTCGAGGGATATGTGGCAGAACCATTGTGGAGTCAACAGGACAAGAAGTGATTGATGCTCACACTTCATCCTTTATGTAGTTTAATACATAGTACCAGTTATATGTAACCATGCAAATATATTCTTGTATCTATCACTAGATCTCGATTGTGATAATACTCAAATGGAACAATGTCTCCGAGCAATGGAATGTAAATGTAATCCTAGTTTTACTGAACCGTCTCGGATAACAATCACATCCTAGATGGTTCTGTTATGAGAACCATATGGGATGTGATGTAATCTGAGACGGTTTAGGAACCGTCTGGGATAAAGACCGATTATCCGCGTCGCGTGTTCCCAGACGGTGGCAAAAATGTCTCGCATGATGATTTTGTACTGTCTAGGAACATTTTTTACATAGTAGTGGGTGGTATGTCTTAAGACTTTATTGGAGTACCAGGTAAGGTTAACCATTAGAGTAGAATGAATGGACAGTCCATATTTATCTGAGGTACCATGAAAGGACTCTATTTTTTTTCCTGGATTGGAATATATTATGTGCCTACCTAGGCATATGAGCTGTTGGAGACTGCTTGGCTCTATGGGACCAAGCAAACACACCCAATAGGTGCATCTTTTAGGAAAGCGTTATCGGGTACTAAGTGATGTAAGACTATTGACACGTTTTTATGTAAGTCTGGTGAAAAAGTGATAAAACCTCTTAGAAAAATAGCAATAATGAGAAATAACATCTTCCCACTATTTATATATGCTCCGATGGAATGACGAACTTGTTTGAAAAGTTATGAAACTTAACACCTCCTCGCTGTCTATATAAGTATAGTGAAGAATGGTGAACATGTCCGAGAACCGTAAGAACGATATTCAAAGCTGGGCACGTGCTGCGTAGATTAGTTTTTCCGATTGCATGTGAGGCAGCTGTGGTAGTAGCTGACTGGCATGGCAGCTAGCTGATACATACATGCAAGAAAGGATAACAATTAAGCAGCTATTTCCCTGATCTCTCTAAGATCTATAACATGTAGATACTCTTTCCTCAGAAAAAGAAATAACGAACAGATAGTGTACTAGCACATCGTTTAGTGCCAGTTCGTTGTATGTCTTTCCTCGAATCTAGTATTCTGATTTTGTAGTGTACTGTTGTGTCCAATAATAAGCACAAACACATGCATACATATCTGCACGCATGTGTATATATCTGGAAATAGAGATTACAGAGAGAAGAATTAAAAGCACGCGCGCGCCTCTCTCCCTCTGCATATGATCCTAGTGAAGATAATAGGGTGCTTAGTCTGCAGTTTTTAACCACAGCCAACGTCCGTATATCGAAGAATCTGTGTATAGTGTAGTTTAATTAGTAGTGTACTCCATATCGCAGCCAGCCAGATCCTTCATGTGCTACCTAGTAGCTAGCTCCTGTATACAAATTCAAGGTCGATCGAGCATTGATCCTGATCTTTGCACCCGGCAGCCGGCCAGTGGCTTCCCTGAATCATCATCTTTTGGAATCTAGCTAGCTACCTGCTAACTGCTCAGTGCATCAATTGACGGAAAGAGACATAATTAAGCTAGCTGCAGATCTGCTCAGGATGCAGCACGTCGCCGCACAAGATCTGCACACATGTACAGTTTTTCTTTTCCTTATGTGTTGATAACTCATGATCTCATTAGGTAGCTTTGATCGACGTCTTTCTTTATACTTCCCTACCCTGTGTCAACTTCCTCGTCAAGCGCGGCAAGGAATAAACAAAGGATGCTAATCTAGTTATGTTTTGTTGCCCAGATATTGTCTGCGCAAATGCCGAATCTGCTATATGATTCTTTTTTGTTTGACAAAGTTGCATTGGCGATTCTCGCTAGATGTAGTGCAATTTTTAAATCATAACTGAGTTGTTCGTGTCGAGACTTTTTTCTGGTCCATGCGAACCGTTAGGAAAAACGGTTTTGCTATTTCTCAGGCGTCTGAGAAATACTCAGTCGATAGTTTGGACCGTCGGATGAGGCGCTGAGATTCGTGCATGTTTTTTTGGGCTCGTATTGGGCCGCGTATGGGCTTCGTGGGCTTTTTTGTTTTTCTGTGTGGGAATAGTTATCTCCTCGTCTTCCGCGCGCACTGTGTGGGTGACGTAGTCTGCGAGAAGGTTCGCCGGCGATTTGTAGAGCCTGGGAGCTGTCGCCGCCGGGGGCGATCCGCGACGCCGTACAGCTTCCCGTCGGTAAGCAGCTTGTCACGCGGGGGCAGGGGAGGGGAAGGGAAGAGAGTCTATCATACATTGCCCATTTAATAGCTCAGGTTCTAGATCTAGGGATATTGTGTAGATGAAATCGTTGGTTAGGAAATCGTTGGGGGCAAGGGGGGCTCGGGGGGTCTTTGACCGAGTGCTTCGGCGGCGGAATTGGGGCGTGGTGCTGGGGCCGCGGAGCGGGACGGCATGGCGTGCCCAAGGACCGGGTGTCCCTTGCGAGCGGTCGATTTGGGGATAAATTAGCTCGTGTAGCGATTCAAGTGTCGGCAGGGCATTCGGGTTTATGTGCATGTGTGAGTGCATTTGGATTTCAGTCTGGTTCCATGATTTAACTTTGTTGTTTCCTGTCCTTTTTTCGGGTTTAGTTTTTGGTGCTGATGGTTTGATTGGTTTGGTGTGTTAAGCTGGTGGTTTAGGTTGTCTGGTTCCATGATTTAGCTGATTGGTTTGTTCAGTGCGTTTATTTTTCTGAGAAGCTCAGAATGAACACATACATCTAGATGTTAATCATTGATGCAGATTTCTGTATATGCAATAGTTTGTGTGACATACGTGTTTTTTGTGTTGTTTATTTTTCTTAGCTGTAGTATTATCGACTGTCTTTTTTTGTGTGTATTTTGTTGAATGGTGGTTTTGCTTTTGATCTTAATGGATATAGAGATGGTAAGCATGATGCACTCTTTTTTTTATGTAATATGCAGGTTCATGGGAGGGGGGTGGGTGATGGATAGCGAAGATATTGTGTCGGAAGATAATGAAGTCAACTCTGATAATGAAGACAATGGATATTCAGCTGAAGAATTTGATGAGACGTACACCATGTCTGATAGTGAGGGTACCCATACTTCAGAAGACTCAGATTTTTTAGACAAGGAATTATTGAAGAACCTCAAAAAGATGGTATGCTACTGATTTTATGTCTTAAAGGGGTAGTCAGAAATAGATTGCATGAATTTTGAAATAGATGCATGAATATGATCTTTTTTTGTATTTTTGCATTTCTGCTAACTCATTTTTTTTGGCATGAAATCATAGGTCATGAAGAGTATGAAACGGAAGAAAACACATAAGGTGAAGACTAATGGCAGAAGAAAGGTTTCTTCATCAACCTTTTTTTTTATTACTTTTAGTTATTGGTTAGGTTTTAGCTTTTTTTCTGCGTAGTTGATGCATGTTGTATCAAGTCCTTTTTTCAGGGTTATTTTACCCTGACTTTTTTTTGCGGAGTTACACTTTTTATATACAGCAGTTGCACACAAAAGAAATTAGTAACTACAGCTTTTGAAATGTGCAACTTATATTAGAAACAAGCTTACTTATGCGCAAGTCACACTTGTTATGATACATTTTTAGCAAAACTGTTGTGCATTGGCACAAGAGGGATTATATTTACTCTCAACTTACCTTCTGAAATTTTTTTAGTTGCATCTCCTGTTTTACTCACTTGGCTTCAGTTTATACATTTTTTTAGTTCCATCTCCTGTTTTATTCACTTAGGTTCAACTTATATGCGCAACTTATATTAGTTCCTTTCTTTTTTGCTGATGTGCATTACTGTTATGTACTTTTTCAGCAGAGGGTTAAACGTGATTGCGGAGTTACACTTTTTTTATACAGCAGTTGCACACAAAAGAAATTAGCAACTACAGCTTTTGAAATGTGCAACTTATATTAGAAACAAGCTTACTTATGTGCAAGTCACAGTTGTTATGATACATTTTCAGCAAAATTGTTGTGTATTGGCACAAGAGGGATTATATTTACTCTCAGCTTACCTTCTGAAATTTTTTTAGTTGCATCTCCTGTTTTACTCACTTGGCCTCAACTTATACCTTTTTTTAGTTCGATCTCCTGTTTTATTCACTTAGGTTCAACTTATATGCGCAACTTATATTAGTTCCTTTCTTTTTGCTGACGTGCATTACTGTTCTGTACTTTTTCAGCAGAGGGTTAAACGTGATTGCGGAGATACAAAAACAAAGGCAGATGACTGTGGGTCCAGGGCATCTAGCAGATACAATGCATCATATTTTTTTTGATATAATCAAAAGTCTGTTTGTGTATCATAGGGATCTGATCTCAGGAATAGGGTTTGGCTCTCTCCTTGAGTTTGATGGAAGTGCATCTCCAAGATCATTTACACAGTGGATAGCAGATAATGTCAATGTTACAACTGAAGATATTTGCCTTGATAACAAAAGTATTCGAATCACACCCAAGTCTGTCAATGATGTGCTAGGAATTCCATTTAATGGCAGTGAAGTTGAAACTGAGTCTGAATCTGTCAAGGATGATTTTCTTGCTCTTTTTGGCCTGACTGAAATGCCCACTATCAAATATTTTAGCACCAAGATATTAAAGAGTGTTCTGACTGATGATGAGTTCCTTAGATGCTTTATGGTGGTGGCTTTGTCCACCTTCCTTTGCCCTACATCAAGCACAAAGCCTAGCACAAAGTATCTAAGTGCTTTGATTGACACTAGAAAGATCAAAGAATTTGATTGGTGCAAGTTTGTTCATGATTGGACAATTTGTTATATCAAGAAATACCAGAAATGTTCAAGGACTCTTGGAGGATGTCTGTACTATCTCGCAGTTATGTTTTTGTTTTCCCAATTATAATGCATACATATTCATTTGTGCTATATGTATTTATTTTATCTATCATTTTTCACGTAATGCATTTTTGTTGACAAACGCAGGTGCGCTACTTAGATTTCTTGGATTTTGGTACAGCCCAATTGCCTCTCACGTTACCCAGAATTTTAGTGTGGAAGGGTGAAATGATAAAGGATTTCTGCAAACTTGATTTGCTCAAGCATGGGAAGTACGGAAAACGCCTTGTGAGTTTTATTTTTCTCCAAGGAAGTCATTAGTTTTCTATAAGCTTTTTTTTCCCATGCATTGTTTATTGCTTTTCATATCTAAAATTTTACGCAGATCAAAGATATAAGCCAAACATGTTATGCACCTACTGCTGGTATGCATAATACTGCTGCACGCATGTATGAATTTAGGAATTGCGTGGAGTTGATAACGAGGCAATCGATCAACCAAATGGTATTGTTTTTGTTTAGTTCTCCAAGTTTCAAATTTTCTTTACTTCAATTCTTACTTATTTATTTATGTTACTCTAATATTACCAGGTTATTGGAGATATCTGTTCGATGTTTCAAACTTATATTGAAAATAAAGATGACAATACTTGTTCGCAGACACAAAGTCTGTTGTTGAATGTTTTGAAATGTTTGGTAGATTCTACTTCATTTGCAACAGCCACAAACACACTCGCTCCTTATGTGAGCCATGGAGAAGGCAACACCGCTCCCTCAAATGACTATCATCAAAGCAATCAACAAACTATGAATTTTGAGTCACAGTCTACCGAGAAAGTTAACTGTTCTGAGGACAATATGCAAAACTTAAACAATCCCTGTAATGAGTCTCAAAGCACAGTAAAAGTGAACTCAAATGGGTCGATTGAGAAGAAACCATTGCAACAAGGTATTTTACATTTAATCATTTTTCTATATTCAGTAAAGGTGAACTCCAATGGGTCGATTGTGTTGATGTGTACTTTTTTCTATATTCAGTTGTAATCATTTTTTTTCTTTTTTTCACATGTGGCTATGTGATATCAAAGTTCCAATCAAAAAGCGGCAGAGGAGCTCACAAAATCATTCTAGCAGCCAACATTCCATTGATTCCGTTGCTTCACACACAAGGTCACGTTCTAAGTTAAGAGAGACAAATGGGAAATCAGCATTCAACCAGCTTGACAACTCCACAACAGCAAATAAGGTGAAACCAGTGTGTTCAAATATATGATTGTTTAAACTATCCTTTATACTAATATAATTTTGCTTCTTATTCATGTGTGTAATCATCAATATGTTATCTAAAGGAACTAGACAGCAAGAAGGTTTCATCTTGCGGAAAAAGTGCTAGTTTGGAACATACGTTGTCACAAGATAGTTGCACAAAATCAGTGCATGAGTTAAGTCAGAGCAATGCAAATTGTGTTACTAAGGTTGATAACAATGAAGCGCCCACAAAACACGGTATATTCAGCTCAAATCTATTTGTATGTTTTTTTTATTCGGCTATAAATTCTAATGTACCTTTTTTGTGCTGCATGTGTGACATAGGTGATAAATCATCACCAAGTAAATCAAAGGCGGTGCCAATTGGAGCTGATATTCCACCTTACCCAATGTTTGCAGGCATTCACAATTTGGATAATCAGGTTATAAGCTTGTCCTTTTTTAGTTTTTTATCAGTATTACATATTATACAAATCTAAATTTTTGTCAATGATGCATTTATTCTTTTAAAAAATTCGCAGGGACTCATTTGCTTCAATGCTTTAAGTTCAGGTTTAATTTTTCCACACAAGGATTTATTGATTTTCTTCTTGTAATAAATAAGCTATCCTCTAAGTCATTCCTTTTTTTGTTTCAGAATATGATGGAAACATGACTACAAGGCGTAATATCAGCATGCTAAATTCCAATAACCCAAAAATTGGTTAGTTCGTGTTTCGTACTTCTATTTTGTTTTGCAACATATATTAGTTCCCAATGTTTGTTATTCCACATTGAATATCTTTTTTTTTGTGCTTTATCCTTTTTTATACTAAAAATCATTATTTTTAGGATGCTCACATTCTGATCCAATGTTGAACAGTCAAGAGTGTACTTCAACAGCACATCAAAAGAAGGTGTTCAAAACAAGAACGATATGGTTGATGATGAATATCCTTCTTTTAGAGCGCTAGATATCTTAGATAATCAGTTTGGAGAAGATGATCATGTTCTTGAAGATGAAAATATGAAACATCCAGAAAAAGAACACGATGACAACATTGATGTTCATGATGAGGTATATTTTTTTGACGTTGCATTTCTATTTTTTTTTGGCCTTCTATTTTTAAACAAGCAATTCCAGATGATGATGAAATTTTTGTTTTTGTATCAATTGCAGCCATATTAATTGTTCATGGTTATCTTCTTGCAGCTATACAACTTTGGGACAGCAATTCCAGATGATAGTGCAGATGATGAGTTTAGTATTCAATGTGCTCAAAGGAGACGTAGTTCTCTTAACTTTATTCTTTGTCCAGAACCAATTTGTGTTGTTGAACCGAAGGAAGAAACAATAATTTTAGTAAGTTTTTATATACAATAACTTATAATGTATACAAATTTTTTTATTTTTCTTATTGCAGCATATTTGTGTGTTTGCAGAGTTCACGGGATTCTCCAGAGGTTGTATACAAAGGTGAAAAGCGTTTTACATTAGTATGTAATGATTTGTGTGACTTATCAGATCAGGTGTACAACTTAGCAAGTAACAACTCATCCAGTGGCAAGCACACTTCCCTTCCACCGAGACGCCTTGTGCAACCGAGTAAGTATATATGTTCGCCCTTCGGTGATATACAACCCGTTTCTCAGTTCGGTCCGATGATCATAAGCTCTATGAATACATAGTTCGGCTGGCTGATTCTGAAGAACATATGCAGTAAGTTCTTTGTGTTGTATTGAGTTTTTTTGTATCATTTTTTGTGAACTTCATGATTTAAGTTTTAAGTTGTCCTTTGTTTGCAGCAAATTTGCTGTTAATATAGACAATTGTAAGGTGACATTTTCGACATTTGGGAACTCTATGAAAAGGCGTGGTAATGTAGAAGCATATGTTATAAACTCTTTTTGTCGAAAGTTATTCAGGGATAATCACCCAAGAGTCTCGAAAAAGCATTTCTTTTCCATACTATGAGTGTGAGTCTCTTAAAACATTTTTCCTACTTTCTCTTTGCTTTTGTTAGAGCATCATAGGTTGCTTCGATCGTATAATTTTAATTCATAATGCAGGAATATTTCTTGGAGAAATACCCAAATGAAAGAAAACAACAACAAATGAAGGAGAACACCATGAAAGCATTTGATGGTGCTGGAACAGCAAAGTAGCTACATCAAAGCGAGCTGGTACATTGTTTTTCCATTATATTATTTTTCCATATTTTTTTTGTTGGTGTCTGACTTTAGTTCTTTTTGATTACTTTTATTACAGTTATTCTTCCCATCGTTGTATGAATTCCACTGGTTTTTATTTGTTGTCGACTTGAGGGATGAAAAGTTTGTGTTCCTAGATTCATTGTATGGTGAGGAAAGCATCCATCATAAGAAAGTGCGCGGCACTATTGTAAGTTCTCATGAGACCCAAAACTTATGTATCTTGAACATATCTATTCTGTTCTGAATTTGTAATTAACTTATATTTTTGAATAATTTTTTTCTCTGGTTTTAGATAAAAAATTTCGTAAACACATGGTGCGAATGTGGTCTAAAGAGGAAAAATTTTGCCAATTTTGAAGTTGTGTATCCTCGAGTTAGTAAACAATCAAATTGGTTAGTACACAATTTTTCTATTTTTCCTTAGTTTTTTCTGGTTTTAGATAAAAACTGCTTCTTAGTTTTTTGTTTTGTAGCAGTGTTTTTTCTATTTCCTTTTGTTCTGATCTTTTATAATCTTATTTAGAATCTTTTATTTTTAAACCCAGTGATGATTGCGGTATCTTTGTGATGAATACATGGAGTTGTGGAGCCCAAGAAATCAGCTAGGCGGGGCATTTTCCAGTAAAGATATACCTACTATTCGCACACAGCTTGCAATTGAAATTATGTTTTGCCCCCACAATAGCTTGGAAGAATCAAAGAATATAGTACAAAGTTTCAATCCAAGGGTACGAGTTCATTTTTTGAAGGCTCTAGTTATTTTGATACTAATAGTAGTACAAAGATCTTTCGTTTTTTCCTAAGTCTAAGACTAGTTCATTTTTTTTGTAGATGCATGGGAAATATGCTCGCCAAATGTGATTTTTTGTAGGCTTTTGTCAATCTTGGATATGCTCACCAAATGGGAAATATGAACTTTTTCTATTTTTTCTTTTAAATCTGGTGGTTGGTACAATGTGACGGTGTATATGGTTGTATATGGGCAAATACTTGTATACAGTTTGGATGCAGTGATTTTTGCTTTTGTTTTAGTGTATCTTTTTGTTGTTGATATGACAAGAGATTGCTTGCAAATGGCATATAGATAGATTTTTTTTGTGTTGCTGTTTACTAAGTACAGGTTTCAGTATCAACATCGTGGAACAAGAGAAGATACGAGATTGGGACACCTTACCTTCATTTTTGGGAGTTTTTCGGTCTGCTACAGCTGCATCTACTTGGAAGTTGGAACAAAAGTCAGTTCTTGTACTTTGGTCTCTTAGTTTATATCTAATTAGAAAGAAAGCGGTTATTGACTGACATATATACCAAACTTATTTGTTTCGTTTAGGGTTGATAGTAGGTTCATTTTGCTCTATCTAGTGTTGTACTATATGTTTCTGCAATATATGTTTTTGCCATTGATAGTATCTTTGGAGAAAAAGGATTTTTTGGTGCTAACTAGTAAAGTTGCTCTCTGACAGATTGACAAGGCCCAGGCTGGTGTACTTGCGGGCATTGGTATGGGCGGCCTCCAACCAAATCTTATTTGAGAAAGGTTAAACCACATGGCAAGCTATTTTAGGTTTATGATAATACTTTGTGCTTTTCTCTATTATTGCAGTTTATAATTTGTCCATGTACAGTTGTGCAAATCTTAGTGTTTTTAAACGATAGGTTCATGTGTCCAGAAGGTCAATGGCCTGTTGTTAACCCCAAAAGGCCCATATTTTTGACAAGTACTGCCGGATCCGGCAGGGGTGCTGTGTATGATTTAGTTTCTTATAGACTTTTTGGGCCCAAGGCCCACATATGTACAAGGAATATGCATTTGGGGTAGTTGTACATTTTACAAGCCATGAGTTGCACATTTTAAATTGTATGCAACTGCAGTATTAGGAAATGTGCAACTAGGGGGTTAGTGCACATTTACAAGCGAGGGAGTTAGTTGCATGTTTTTTAGGGCTCGTATTGGGCCGCGTATGGGCTTCGTGGGCTTTTTTGTTTTTCTGTGTGGGAATAGTTATCTTCTCGTCTTCCGCGCGCACTGTGTGGGAAGTTATCTCCTCATCCTCCGTGCGCACTGTGACGCCGTACAGCTTCCCGCCGGTAAGCAGCTTGTCACGCGAGGGCAGGGGAGGGGAAGGGAAGAGAGTCTATCATACATTGCCCATTTAACAGCTCAGGTTCTAGATCTAGGGATATCGTGTAGATGAAATCGTTGGTTAGGAAATCGTTGGGGGCAAGGGGGCTCGGGGGGTCTTTGACCGAGTGCTTCGGCGGCAGAACTAGGGCATGGTGCTGGGGCCGCGGAGCGGGATGGCATGGCGTGCCCAAGGACCCGGTTGTCCCTTGCGAGCGGTCGATTAGGGATGAATTAGCTCGTGTAGCGATTCAAGTGTCGGCAGGGCATTCGGGTTTATGTGCATGTGTGAGTGCTTCCTTTTTTTGGATCTCAGTCTAGTTCCATGATTTAGCTTTGTTGTTTGCTGTTCTTTTTTCGGGTTTAGCTTTTTGGTGCTGATGGTTTGATTGGTTTGGTGTGTTAAGCTGGTGGTTTAGGTTGTCTGGTTCCATGATTTAGCTGATTGGTTTGTTCAGTGCGTTTTGAACCTAGTTCCTCATTAGTTTACCCTAGTCGCAGTTTTTGCAGTGCGCATTATGTATATGTACAAAATGTGCAACTGAACATATCCAAAATGTGCAATATAGATGGATAAGGGTAGCAACTGCAACAAGCGCAAGATGGATCTGTTGGCCTCAGGTTCTTCTGGTGGCGATCAAGACAAGTCTGGGAAGAAGGTTTACTTTTCTTATGTCATATGAGCTGTAATATATCATATTGTTCATCTTACATCTATATTTTTGTTGCTGATTTATATTTTTTTTCCTTTTTGAATGTTCAATGAAGACTGTATGTGATGATGCAACAACAGGCAGAAACCAAAAACCAGTAGTGGGTTTCAAGATGTGCGAGGTCACAAAGAATGCTCTGAAAGTTTCTTTTGGCAGAACTAAGACAGTTGTTTATGCCAATGTGGCGGAGAAGAATTTCACGCCCTCATTCATTGTCGGCTCAGTGCTTGAAGACTACCTTGGCCACTCCAACTTCACTGTTGCTGACCACTATGTCCCTGGAGTTGTTGTAGTTGGATTTGAAATAGAAGATGATGTTTGTGCTGTTACTACTCACAACTTCAAATGGGGCTATAGCCTTGTCAGCTTTAAGAAGTTTGATGTCATCACGCCTGCTAATCCTGATTGTAGCCGTTTGTACAAGGCAGAAACCTTCCCTTTAACTAGCGAGGAGTAGGGGGTATGAATTTGTGTTTTGGTGTGTCTTTTGATCAGTGAACTATCAGCACTTTTGTGTCTTTTGAACGCTAAATTATCAATACTTTGTGTCCTCAACACTAATTTCTATTTTGTATGAATCGTTTGGTGTCATGAACAGGGCATCTGTTTTGTGTAATCAGATTCTTCTTTTGATTTACACTTCGTTCAGTGGGTGTCTCCAAGAATAATAATGCTAAGCAAAAAAGCCCAGAAGTCCAAAATTTTCATGCCAATGGCATATAGACAGAATTTTTTTTGTGTTTGCTGTTGCTAAGTGCAGGTTTGAGTATCAACATCATGGGACAAGAGAAGATATGAGATGGGGACAACGGAAGTTAAAGGTTAAACCACACAGCAAGCTTTTTTTAGGTGAGTGTCATGCAAACACCCTCTTGTCGTAACAAACATATTTTTTTGCATCTCATATTCTTTTTGAATTCACAGTCCCTCAATATGCTACTGGTTTTCTGCTTTTTTGAGCATGTGTATGCAATTCGTCACTAGAACATCCTGCAAAAATGAAGTTAATGTTGTTGGATCAGTAGTCTGGCATTAAAATAGCTAAAAGATTTAATAAAGGAACATGCCTTTTTATTTTGGCGTAAAAATAGCTAAAAACACCTGCTGTTTTCTTATTTGGTTTTCTTTTCTGGAATAGCGTTTTGTCCAAGTGCAACTTAGTGCAAGTAGCTATATTGTGATCGTGTCCTCCACAATGGCTACAAGTGATCTGTTGCTTCGTGAAAATTTCCTCCACCAGTGTTTTTTTGTTTTCTTTGGTGTGTAGGCCTGCCTTTAGGACTAGCAATTTTTGGGTCATTGAGTTGAATTGTTGGATTGCAGCCATCAACTTCATATGCTGGGAAGCCTTCTGTTTGGTTCGAACGTTGATGTTCATTCTTTTTGTTTCTTCCTCTGCAATAGTCATCTGATCCAACTTCTGTTCTAACTGCTTAATCTCATTGAGCAGGAATAAGTACTTCTCGTTTGTTTTTGACCCATCTAATGCCAAGTCTATTAATCTCCTAGAAAGTATATTGAATCTGAGCTGACTGCTGTGTGATGTCATGTGACTGGCATGTTGCTTTGGTTATTTCTTACATCTTTTCCTCTCTCTCGGCCTCCATCTCTGTATAAAATACTTTTCAGGCAGTTCTGAGATGTTTAGGTGTACAAGAACTTTGAGGACATGTGAACACAATATACCATCCTTTTGGAATTTAGCACAGATGCAGCTGAAATCCTCATTAAGAATGTCAACAAGTACTATAAATCTTCTGGGCCTAAATTCCATCATTGAATGAATTGGCGACTTGAAAACCTCATACCTGACATTCCTTTCTATCTCTTCCACATGCAGTTTTGTTGTTAGCTTAATCTGATCTTGGAACCTGTAGAAAATTTTCCTGTTATACTTTTTTCCAGCCTGTCTTTCAATACCATAGTCCCCCAATATGTAGGATCTGTGGTCCTTGTTATGGAGTCTTGCTCCTTTTCATTTTCCTCAATCGTGTCTGATATCCTTTGGTACTCAGCAAGGAAGCTTATAAGGCTATAAGTTGAACCAACATTATCTTTGAAAATGGCATTTGTGCCCTCACTTCTTGCAGTTGAGTGTATGAATGGGAAGAAATCCTTCTTGAAGTATACTGGTACAAACTTGTGTCTTGTATGCCACATGTCTTCGAAATATTTTATGTGTTGCACTTGATACCTTTGTATCATTTCTGGCCACAAAGTTTCAAATTCAACCTCTGTCAACGAATTGTTCACAATGTCTGTGAACTCATTATGTAGGTTTGGTTTTGTTGCAAAGCACCTTGCGCACTTTTCTTCTGCTTTCTTTTTGATATGGAAGAGGCAATTTCTATGCTTTGTTTGTGTGAAGACAACTGGTATGGCCTGTTTCATTGCAATGTCCTGATCTGTTATGATTGTAACGGGGGCTTTTCCACTCATGCAATGCAAAAAGGTTTCAAACAGCCATTTGAAGGTGTCTATAGTCTCATTCTGTAGGATAGCACAACCAAAAAGGCAATTGTCCCCATGTTCAGTGATACCAACAAATGGAACAAATGGGAGGTTGTATTTGTTTGTTTTGTAAGTGGTATCAAAACTGATGCAATCACCACACAATTCATATAATCTCCTTGAATTTCCCTCTGACCAGAATATATTCTCGACTGTGTTCTTGCCATCTATCTTGAATGCATAGTAAAATCTGGGATCATCTGATTGTTTCTTCCTGAAATACTCTAGCACCTGCATCATGTCATTTTGGTTGCTTTCTTTTCTTATTGTTGTTCTTATGTTGCTGACATCTTTCTTGGTGTATGGAACTGCTGACAGTCCACCTCGCAAATAAGATAGTATAGCCATTATTTTTCGTGTTGGCAGCTTCACTGAGTTGAAAGTTCTCATAAACAACTTTTCTTCATCTGTCATATGTTTATGTGATCGTAGGAACCTAGCTTCACCAGGGGGACTCAACTCATGATTATGTTCCATGTCCAAACTTATCACAACCCACTTATCTTCTTTCAAGGCCACAACCATTTTTGCTTGGCAGTCCGTAATTTCTATAGTATTTCTTTTCCTCTTCCTAGTAACTTGGGTTGTATTTGTACCAGCTTTCAGCTTTCTCTTCATTTCTTTCTGTTTCTTTCTCTCTTCAAGTATCTCTTTATCGACAACCTTGCCTGATCTATTACATCTAAATGTGTGTCTTGTCACATTAGTACTGCCTGGCTTCCTGCTGTGATAATTTCCAGCATTTTTAGCAGAAAATCCACAGATCTCAGCATATTGATTGTAGAACTTGAATGCTGCATCATCAGAGTCAAATGACATGTTAATGTGAGGCACGTGATGGCTGCGGACCTCTTGACTGCAAGTTTGTGCTGCAATTATACTCTCATTCTCAATGTAGAATTCTATGTCTTCTTGCGATAGCTCTTCTTCTGCATGTGTGCTGTTTCCACTATTTGGTTGCACTGAGTCTTGTTCTGTTTGTTCTTGGCATGCATTGTTAACTGATGTAAGTGTTATCTCCTCCACATCTGGACTGTCATTTGCATCAAGCAGTTTGCATGTAATGTTTGTTGCATTGTCATCATAAACCATATTCTTCCAATGATTCTTGCAGGAGCTCACTATCATTATGATGCACATCTTCGATTCATCCACTTATCAAGAACATTTTATTCTGAATTTAAATAACAGGTAAGTGTCATATATACATATGAAAATTATTTTTTGTTTTCCATGCCCAAAGTGCTTTACTGAGTTTATTTGTTGTTGTTACACACCTTAGCCCCCATCGGCTCATGCAGCACGGTAGTGAAGCTTCCAAACAGATTCTGCAAAGAGTGCTAATATGTTGTTAGGATCAACAAGATAATATGTATGTTTTTTGTTTCTATGCTGTTGCCTTGTTTTTTGTCCACTTACCTCATTTCCAACAAATGGCTGGCTGCTCATGGCATGCATTTCATGCATCATTTTTGTGTATGACATATTTGCTCCTTGCGATAGATTAACCTGTAGTTTTTTTAAACTAGCTGAGTTGATATATGATTTACTTTCTCTACAAGAAAATAATAACATATATATAACCCAGTTGCATATTTTTTATACCTAAGTTGCAGCTTTTTTTTGTGCAACTTAGGTATAAAAAATGTGTAACTGCTCAGTTCTTCTCGGTTGCACACATTTTCTAGACCTGAAATTTACACATGATTTGTAAAATGTGGAAATAGATATAAAACTTGATGTACCATTTTTTTTATGCATGCATGTGCACACAACAGATTTTTTTAAAAAAACTTACAATACAATCATCTACTTTTTCTTCATCAGGTACTGATTGAGATTGAGCATCACTTGACTGGGTAAACCACAAGAAGCAAGGTCAGTTCAAATAGTAGAACATGGACAACTAAATATTTAATTATTATTCACAACTAAATTACAACAACACATATCTTCTCGTACCTGTTGATTGCCAAGCAAGAAAGGCCCATACAGATCCATGATCTCTATGTTACGTACAGTTTTTGAAGATCAAGATTAGATGTTAACATGTTGTTTTGTTTTTTCCAAGGTCAAACATGTGAAAGTGACGGATTCATAGAAAAGAACTGGAAAGAAAGATTGGGGATTTTGAGGGGAGGGGGCATTCACGTACCCTGGCATGTGGTTGAGGCTTCTTCCATGTTTTTTGGCTACAAGATTTGTGTCATGCTTGAGTTCATGTGTGTGTCCTTTTTTCTTTTTTTCTAGCTGGTGAGATGAGGGAGGGGGGAAGGCAGATGGGGTGGGGATGATCTTGCTGCGTAGCAGGTAAGAGGGAAGGAGGAAGGGGGGTGGGGGCTGATCTAGTGATCTGCTGCTTTTTTTGCTGTGTAGCAGGTAAGAGGGGAGGGAAGGAGGAGGGGGGGCTGATCCAGTGATTCCCTTCCTTTTTTGTTGTGTAGCAGGTAAGAGGGAAAGGAGGGAAGGGAGAGGCTGATCCTTCCTTTTTTGTTTCCTTTTTTTTGAGGAGTTACACGGTTATATAGGTGTGTAACATCAGTATTAGGAATATGCAATTGTGGTAGTTATACATTTTACAAGCCATGAGTTGCACATTTTAAATTGTATGCAACTGCAGTACTAGGGGTTAGTGCACATTTACAAGCGAGGGAATGTGCAACTCCAGTTAGTTGCATTTTTTTATTTTTTGTGTGCAACTACATCAGTTGCACATTTTGCACACGTGCAATTGCAGTGTTCGAAAGTGTGCAGCTGGGGGGTAGTTGCATAATTTTATTTTTGTGTGCAACTACAGTTAGTTGCACATTTTTGCACGAGTGTATATTTTGCAGTGTCAGGAAATGTGTATTTTTTCACACGTGTGTTACTGCAGCAGTGACAATTTGTGCATCTGAGGGGTAGCTGCACATTTTTTAGACGTGTGCAACTGCAGCAGTAACAAATGTAAATTTGGGCTGCGTATGGGCTTCGTGCGCTTTTTCTTTTCTTGTTTCCCCATATGGCGAAGGCCCGCTCAGAGCATAGTGGGCTGACTTAAAACCCACAGCCAATTTACTGCTCGGGGTACAGATCAAACAGAGGAAATAAGGAGAACCAGATGATGGTGATCGGACGGCTGCTAGAATCGACTGAGAAATAGCTATTTCTCAGTCGACTTAGCAATAGTCGGACCCAATCAACCTTTCCTGACGCTGGTGTACCCTTCCACAATGCGAACCGACGCGAAGCATATTCCTGACGGAGAGCACAAACCCGTCGACGATAGCGAAAACCGTCAATAGAGGGTACTGACACTCCTGAGTCCTGATGTGAGGAGAAAACCCGTCAAGGACTATAAAACCCGTCAGGATTATTAGCGTGTATTTAGGCTAGAACGCGCTCGCTCAGCATGGAGAAGACCGCGACGCGAAACTTTCGCAGTGAAAAAATTGCACGGGCCAAATTGCATTCCTAGCGCTATTTGGGCAATTGCCAGGAAAAATTAAGGGTCTAGAACCAAAACCCACCGATCCAAAGTCCAAAGACCTGTCTCCACCTCTTGGTCTCTCTCCCCGATCCCTGCACCATCGATCCTTCCGCACTTCATCCGTAGGTGCCCGCCGCATCCGCCGCTGTCCCAGGACCAATTGTATCCACCAGCTGCTTACCGCAACACCCGAAACATGATGGGGGTATTCCTAACGGCGAATCGGCGATCATCATGAAAGTATTTCTTGGCGGATTTTGGCTTTTCCTGATGTTTTTTGGACATCGGGAGTGCTCCTTTTCTACAAGTCTTCGATGTGCCAATTAAGTAAAACCTTTATGACATGGATGAGTGAAAAACATACCCAATCTCTTTGTCTCTTCGTGAGGAGATGGCTAAAATGATGGCTCAGGTGCGAGACTTAAGGGAACGGTAGTTTCGGTACAGGTGACAACAAACATCATTCAGCACAACAAATAACAGCTACCTCTTCCGTCGTATAAGTCATCTTTAGTTTTGTCTCTAGATGATATGGAGCAGTCCAAGATGTGTCAAATATATCTGTCTTTGTACGTGTTCTTTAGCAATTTATATTACACTACTATAAAAACCATTTAGCGGGACGTCCCTCTACAGACCGTTCTGTGAAACAGTTTGTGCAACAATATCATAGACGATTCCAATTAAGAATCATCTGAGAAAATAATCAGCGGTACCCATTAAGCGGGATGCTATAGTACAGACGGTTTCAAACTAGCATGTACTGTATTTGTACAGACGGGTCCAAATAAGAACTCTCTGTACTATATGATAATGAGTAGTACTACTACCATGTATTAGTGATAAGTCTCATGAGTTCTCTGGTGGACCCCCAAAGAGAAGTGTTGGGGAAGGGGTCCCCACGCTACCCGGGTTTGATGTTTCTCGTACTTAGAGGGGATCAGCGCAACACCAACCTCGTCGCGATGCCGACTCCGCGACAACACCTACCTCGTCACAATGCCAAGACCGCGCGATGTCGACCCCGCGGCAGCAGCAAATCCGTGCATGACGGGCGGGACCCACGGGATATTCCTAGAATATTCCTGAAGGAAAAGACCTACGCGCCCCCAAGGGCATAATACATCTAGGGGCATGATTGTAAAGCGCCTGAGGGCATTCTTGTAATCTCCCCTACCTCTTCATTTTCCCTATAAATAGAGGGACACCCCTTCCATTTGGGGGGATCTAGAAATTCTAAAATACCAGTTTACTTGCTCCTCCTCTTCTCCGGTTTGCAATATCACAGCGAGTTTGGGCGTCTTCGCATCGGATAACCCGCGTGCGCGGCGGCGGTGTCTTCACGACGTAGTTCCCCATGCAACCCTCGTAGGTCCGTGGAACCGTGCGTGGGTGCCACAAGTTTACTGCCTAGCCTCGTTGCTACGACAAGAAGCCATGGCCCGAAGGCTCGATTAAGAAGAAGCATAGGTCCCAAGTCGGTGAGTCCTGATCAGAATCGGATAACAACTCTCGGCATGCCCTCAGGGAGGGGTCAAACTCGTGTACTACGAGGACTCGAGATATGTCATTAAGGAGGAGTCCGACTCGTGTACTGCGAGGACTCAAGTCGAGGCTACCGCCGTATTCCGCCTTTATAAGGAGCACAAGACCCCTCTAGGGGGGAGAAGCTACGCTTGACCACATAGCCATAGTAGATTAGCCACCCTCAAGAGCCTTTAGCCTTGAAATCAATCTCGTCGGGTTCGCTACCCGTCGAGTTCTTTCTGTAAGCCAATCTCGTTGGTTTCCCTACCCGCCGAGTTCCTCTTGTAAACTCCTGTACTCCATACCGCATATCAATCCAATCATAGCAAGACATAGGGCTGTTACCCAACTCGGGGGCCTGAACTCGGGTATATCGGTGTCGCAGGATTGAGCTGATCTGAGTTATCGCCCCACTACCGTATAACTCCGTGCTGTACGAGTACGCTTATTGGTACCCCCCATATACCCTACATCGACAGCTGGCGTCCACTGTGGGGCCCTTACATCAGCTTAATTCTGCTTCAACGGCACTCATTGACAAGATGGTGTACATGGGCTTCGACGACACAGACTTCTACGATGTCTCGTCCGGATCTCACAATAGTTACATCAACGTCCCTTATCCTAAAAAGGCTCTATGACTTCAACGCCAACTCACGGAGGTAGACAAGCAACCTCATCCGGCGGCCCTACGAGTCACCGCTACTCCACGCGGCCGCACAAGCTTCAACCCGTATGCTTCTGACCCACGCGATCTACGAATCACAATTGCCTCGAGGCACACCCGGCGCCAGATCGCGCCCCGACAAGTTGCTACCGGATTCGATCGCCATCAGATCGAGTTGCATCCCGCTAACCTCAAGCACCATCTGAACAGGAAGCATCTCCGCTCCACTACGTGATGTCACCCAAAGGTCGAGGTAGCTTCCACTGCAGCAGTCAAGGATTAAATATTCTCGAGGATGTCTTCCCCGGAAACTGCTCGAGCATTCGCTCAATCCCAACTCCAGAAAGGTTCGACTACGACTTCCCCCATATTTACATGGCGGGAACAGAAAACTACACCACGTGCAACACGCCCTCCAACCGATATCAACGCCTCTTCATCTGCCACCCCGATCTCAGAAGCCGGGAAGAAAGCCGCTCACTCGCGGGCCCTTGCCGCCCAGATCAAGCAAGCGCTATCCGATTTCTTCGATGATACAACTTGACAACTCTACGAGGAACACGAGCGGGCACTCGCGGACATCCAATATGTGGCCGACTCCGCGCATAATGAAGCTAGGGTTCTAATCAACTCGAGTCTAGATGCCAACAACGCTGATCTGAACAGGGAGCCACGTGGACGCTCCGAAGACGGCCGGGCGTGCAATCGGGACCAGCACACCGACTCCAGGTATCAATCTGATAGAGAGTCACCTCGAACACAACATACCCCATGGTGTTCCCCGAAACGGAACCGAACCCAGTCGCAGTCACCCGGCAGTCACTGCGACCGTGCCCGCAGAGATCGGGGATAACCGCGGCTACCGTCGTAATCGCGGTGAGGCTCTCCTGGACGATCACAACTGGAAGGACCATGACCACAACAACAGGCGTCGCTCCCACGACCGTCAAGATCACCATCACCGCCGCGGCCGTCACCACGACTACTCATCGGAAGACGAAGGTTTTATCCCCTGCATTATCATCGGTTGCCCTGTGCTTTCACCTCGACTAAGAGGAGCGCAGATACCTAAGCATGTACGTTCCAGTAAGAACCTGGAGTACAACGGAACAGGGGACCCAAAAGAGTTCTTGATCAGATTCACACAGGATATCCTGACAACAGGAGGAGATACCATGTCAATGGCCAACCTCCTTCCAGTGTGCCTTGTCGAGGACGCCGCCGCCTGGATCCAGAATGTACCCGAAGGCTCCATCCATAGCTGGGCGCAGTTCCAAGATATGTTTATAAAAAGCTTCTCCACCACTCGCGATGCCTCAATCTTGAGGTCCGAGTTCAAACGCCTACGGCAGGGAAAGGACGAAGGCATTCACGACTTTGTCACCCGGTTTAAGAGTAAAGTCAACATCGTCCTAGGGCTCTCCTTCACTGAGGTACTCAAGACTTTCCAAGCCGCCGTCCGCGACGAAAGATGTCTGGACCACGTCTACACAGCTCAACCATGTAACACCGCGGAGCTCATGGAAATTCTCTGGGTACGGGCATATTACGAGCACCAACGCCTTCACAACATCGAGATCAATCGAGGCCTCCACAGGTCAGATGACCAGGATAGACGAAAGCGTTCCCCGGACAACAACTCAAGACGTTCCCCCGAGGTGATCAGAGAGCAAAAAAGGGGGAACATAACATTGAAGCAGTCCTCGCTGGCTTCCAGGATAAAGAGACGTCAGATCGCCGAGAGGAATGACAAACCAAGTGGAAAGCAAGACCCAAGAGAAACACCGCAGGCGAAATCTTGGATAAAAATTGGATACCTGAGGAAGAACGAACCCGGCACAACTGGTGTAAATACCACCGTAGCGGGTCCCACGGCCAATCACAGTGCCGCGAACTTCTAAAAATACTCCAAGAGGAAAATGCCGCTGAGACAGCAAACAAACCCAATCTGTTGGTTCCAGACAACTCGAAGCGAGAAGCCTATCTAGACAACGAAAATATTCACGTCAACAACGTCCGCCGAAGCAACGACACCCACTGGCTCGCACACCAACCGGACCTACAGGAAGTCGAAGACATCGGACAGGTCAACGGTAGCATCGGCTCCCGGATCTGTCACATGAGGGGTGGTTCAGCCACGTACAATTCCAAGCGACAAGCCAAGCAGTTATCACGCGATGTCCTAGCCGTACATCCACGCCCCATACCCTCCAAGTTGAAGTGGGCTAGAACCCCCATCATGTTCGACGCAACCGACTGCCCCGACAACTGCCCCTACCCAGGACCCTTGATCGTATCCCCCAGGGTTCGAAACATCATGCTGCACAAAGTTTTGGTTGATGGCGGTAGCTCTTTCAGCCTTATTCCAATCTCAACACTCAACAAGATGCAGGTCCCCACACAACCATCAGGCCCGTTGTCAAGCGCTTCTACGAGATTATTCCCGGATTAAATCAGGACCCGATCGAAAAAATCACGCTACCGCTCACATTCGGAACTCGCGACAACTTTCGAACAGAGGAGTGCGTCTTTGAGGTCATCGACTTCGACATGGTCTACAACGCGATACTCGGACAACCTCAGCTGGTCCAGTTTATGGCGATTCCCCATTATGCATACCCTATCATGAAGATTCCTGTTGCACATGGAGTCATCACAGTCAAAGGATCACTCCCAACGGCTGTCGAGTGCGACATGCAGAACTATGGCCTTAACGCTCGACAAGACAACACTTGTATTGCTAATGACAAATAGGTAGCCGGAACCTCCTCGCCTGACAACTCGGGGCCGGCCAAGTCAAAGCCTAAACTATTAGTACAACTGCATAGCGAGATCAAACGAATTCCACTCCGCGAGGATGAACCCAAGAAAACAGTCAAAATCGGGTCCACCCTCGACCCTAAATAGGAACTCGCGCTCACCGCCTTCCTCCGGGCAAACCTGGATGTCTTCGCTTGGAAGGCGTCTGATATGCCAGGAATCCCGAGGGAGGTGGCTGAGCACAAACTAGATATTGACCCGGCGGTCAAACTGGTCAAGCAGAAACTGTGAAGGTTCAGCCCGGAGTAACGTAAAGTCATCGAGGCGGAACTCAAAAAGCTCACCAATGCCAACTTCATCGAACCAATTAGATACCCGACATGGCTGGCCAACCTGGTCCTAGCCAAAAAAGAAAAAGGCCAAATGCGCATGTGCATTGACTACGTGTATCTCAACAAAACTTGCCCGAAGGACAATTTCACGCTACCTCGGATCGATCAGATCGTGGATTCAACTGCAGGATGCACCTACTTATGCCTACTCGACACTTACTCTGGTTATCATCAAATCCATATGCGGGAATCGGATGTCCCTCGCACTGGCTTTATTACTCCTTACGGCACCTTTTGCTATAAAACAATGCCATTTGGACTCAGAAACACTGGCAGCAAGCGGACTATGCAGGCAGCTTTCGCAAAGCAAATCAGGCGGAACATGGAAGTTTACATCGATGACTTGGTGATCAAGTCAAAGGAAGAACAAGACCTAATCACCGACTTGAGGGAAACCTTCGACAACCTATGAGCCAACAAGATCATGCTAAACCCAGAAAAATGTGTGTTCGGCGTTGAGGCTGGCAAAATCCTGGACTTCATGGTATCACACTAGGGTATCAAAGCCAACCCAAAAAAGATTGAAGCCATCCTCAGCATGAAGTCTCCTACCAACACAAACCAAATCCAAAAGATCACCGAGTCTATGGTTGCGCTTAGCAGATTCATCTCACGCCTAGGGGACAAGGGACTCCCCTTCTTTAAACTCCTGCGCCACCATACAGGCTTCACGTGGACAGAGGAAGCCAAGACGGCATTTCAAGCGCTCAAGACGTATATTGCCAGCCCACTAGTACTAGTTCCACCAGAGCCAGGCGAAACACTCCTGCTTTATATCGCCTGCGATCCTCGAGCAGTCAGCGCGGTACTCGTAGTCGAGCGGGAAGAAGTCGGCTATACCGAGAAGGTTCAACGACCTGTCTACTACATGAGCAAAATATTACACGGGCCTAAGGAGCAGTAGCCAGACGTCCAGAAGCTCCTGTACACAGTGCTCCTAGCTTCTCGCAAATTAAAGCACTACTTCCAAGCTCACAAAGTAATTGTCCCATCCATCTACCCGCTTGGCTCCATCACCAAAAACAGAGAAATCACTGGTCGCATTGCTCAATGGGTGTCCGAGCTGGGCGCATTCGACATCGAGTTCACACCCTGAACAGCAATTAAGTCACAGGCCCTCACCGACTTCGTCGCAGAATAGACAGACCCAGCACTGGAACCCGAAGACAACAACTACGCAAGTAAAGTCTGGACTTTATATTTCGATGGATCACTCACCCTCATTGGCTCGGGGGCTGGCATCGTCATCACCACACCAACAGGAGAAACCCTTCAGTATGCTATCCAGCTGCGCTTCCGTGCCACCAACAACGAAGCAGAATATGAAGGTCTCCTCGCCGGCCTCCGCATTGCCGCAGCTCTCGGTATCTGTCACCTAACCGTAAAAGGCGATTCGCAACTCGTCGTCTGACAAGCAAGCAAAGATTATTAGGCTATTAGTCCAACGATGGCCGCTTACCTAGCAGAGGTACGAACTTGGGAGAAAAAGTTCATTGGTTTGGAATTCCAATACATACCGCGGCGTGACAACCACATCGCCGACGCCCTGGCTTGCACTGCCTCAAGTCGAGCATCCCCTCCCGCTGGCATCTTCGTCGAGCAACTCTCCAAACCGTTTGTCAAAATTCTGGTAGACGATGAGAATACCCCTACCCCTTATGAGACTTCTGAATGAGTCGGGACTTCCCAGCTCGACGCCCCCAAAGGGATCACAGGTGACGTCGTCGCCCATCTTGAACAAAGCACAGACTGGCGGGACTCGATACGTCAGTACCTACTCAACCACATCAAACCAGAAGAAGAGGAGCAAGCCGAGAAAATCTCCCGCAAGGCCACGCAGTACACAATGATCGACGATACCCTCTACCGTAGAGGAGCTCTCAGCGTCCTCATGAAATGCGTACCTATCGAACAAGGAAAGTAGCTACTCGAAGAAATCCACAGCGGACTATGTGGTGCACACTCCGCATATTGCACCCTGGTCGGAAAGGCGTTCAGACAAGGCTTTTACTTGCCAACTGGGTTCCACGACACTGCCGATTTGGTCCAAAAATATGAGGCTTGTCAATTCCACAAACGACAAGTCCACCAGCCCGCTCAAGCTCTCCAAATAATACCACTAGCATGGCCTTTCTCGACTTGGGGGCTGGATCTCCTCGGACCCTTTCCTGCAGGGCGCGACGGTAACAAGTTCTTGATCGTCGCTATCGACACATTTACTAAATGGATTGAAGCAGAATCACTCGCGGCACAAAAATTCATGCAGCGGAACATTTTTACCCGCTTTGGAGTGCCCAGCCGGATTATCATCGACAATGGACCACAATTTGCAGCCGCGGACTTCATTGCTTACTGCGAGTCCTACGGCGCCAACGTCTGCTATGCTTCCGTAGCACATCCTCAAAGCAACGGCCAAGTCAAACACGCTAATGGCCTCATCCTCGATGGGATCAAGAAACGCGTGTACGACAAGCTACAACATCACGCCAAGTCTTGGGTGACCAAGTTGCCCAACGTCCTCTAGGCGCTTCATAATACGGTCAGCCGAGCAATTGGTGCAACCCCATTTTCCCTTGTCTACGGGGCAGAGGCGGTCCTCCCGTGCGAAATCCGGATGAAGTCTCCCCGCGTGGAACAACACTCTGAAAACGAGTCAACAACGCAGCGGGTCACCGACCTCAACCTCCTCGAGGAAATGCGTGACTGTGCGCACCTACGGGCGGCCAAGTACCAACAAGATCTACGCCGGTACTACGAGCGAAACGTCAAACACTGATGCCTGGAAATCGGCAACCTCGTCCTGCGATTGGTCCAGTCAACCAAGCACAGAAACAAGTTATCCCCCAAGTGGGAAGGACCCTACACCATCGTCGCCAACCCGAGACTGGGCGCTTTCAAACTCGCTGACAACGACTCCCTACTACCCAACACATGGAACATTGATCAACTCTCCAAATATTATGTCTAGCTTCCCAGGGGCTTCACCCCAGATGACTTCCTTATGGATAACCCGTGAGTCCACAGACGTAATATCTATACTTTACCAGTACTGAAATTTTCGGACTGCATCAAGAAATTATTGATTCGCAATGATACTCAAAACGCCTCTAACATGCTTCGCTACGACTCGAGGGATTGGCATGTACACGAGCCTATACCTCATTTCACCCTCCCAGACCATAGCACACAAACATTTGACAGCTCGAGGCACAGCACGAACACGAGTTCGCGCCTCTTTCCGCCTCCTCGATTTTGGTCGCCGTATAACCTCCTCGTATGCACTTGGGGGCTGGCACATACACAGGTTCGCGCCCCGTTTCGCCACCCCGGGTTCGGTCAGCTGTCCATAAACCTTGCCATGATGTCCAGGGACCAACTTCTCCACGAGTTCCTCAACTCCATGTTGTTCTCCCGACACCGGCACACAGGCATCACACCCAGCATTCGCCCGGGGGCTAGGAAGAGCACGAGTTCCACAACTCAACTCCCCGCCCTGGGTACGGCGGCGCTAGCGCTTTGCATTTATCTGAAGACTGGCGTGTAACCGACGTTTCTTAACTCATTTCGCTCCTTCACAAATGCAACGGCGGACAGCTACCTTGCATCTGCACAGGGCTAGGCACGGCATGAGTTCCTCAATTTGTTTCGCCTCCCCGACTACGACAGCCTACCCTGAGGCCCGAGTACAAATCTACTCACGCATTAACCACAAACAATCGAGGGCTGGCACAGCGAAGTTTTTTCTAGACAGTTCATCCGAGTTCCTGCTAACTCGCACAAATAGTCGAGGGCTGGTACAACAAATTTTTTTTCAGACTATTCATCCAAGTTCCTGGTAACTGGCACAAACAGTCGAGGGCTGGCACAGCGAAGGCTTTTTTTTAGACTGTTCATCTGAGTTCCTGCTAACTCGCACAAACAGTTGAGGGCTGGCATTCATTCTAACTCACACAACCATTCGGGGGCTGGGAGATATATACTACATTACGCAATCTTACGGTGATACGGCTACGTAGAACAACAAAAGAGTTCGCCACAACAAAATTGAGACTGCAAAAGCCACTGGCCCTATATTACATGGGTCAAAGTTCTCCTGCAGTACACAACAAAGGGGTACAATCAATGGAATGTAGGCCTAGTCCTCCTTCCCCGCGGTATCACTGCCCCCGGACATATAATCACCCTCTTTATCTTTGGGGGCAGCGGATGCGTCCTCCACCGCCTCAAACCCGGCTTCGCTGATGAACTTCTCCACCGACTCGCGCCAATCGTCGATCCGCGTATCCTCCGTTCTGGGTTGTCGGGGCACGAACTCGCTAATCTCCCGCTCCAGCAAGCCAGCGGGAAGCTCCGGTGCTGAAAGTGCATCCACTCCCATGGAGCTTGGGAGGATGGCTATCTTGCCCCAGAGTTTGGTTTTGATGGTTATTGGCAATCCTCACCTGTGTCTAATGTTTTGCAATGAGTGTGAACAGGGATTAGATGGACAGGTGAAAGCTGAAGTGAGACAACTGTTGATGATGAGCCCTAAAAAGAGCAAGGAACTGGGAAGGTCAGAAGGACCAGCTGAGCTAGGTTCCTGAGGCACAGTTGCGAAGAAGCCGAGGCTGTGCTCGAGGGCAAGCGAGGTGATGGTTACTTGATGGAGTTCAAGGGCCGTGAATGCAAGCTTGATAAGTCCTGGAGGAGCTAGGAAGATGGTGGATCTGGACCAAGGGTTCGCTGTGCGTCTACAAGGGCAGTCGTCTTCGGTGAAGAAGCTTGGAACCAGTGCCAAGGGTCTAAGCGAGCTGGTCAGGGACTGTGGCGAGGCCATTGCTCTCTGGTCAGTTGGAGGCTTGTAGTGAGCCGGCCAGAGTTGTGCTCAGGTGCTGCCTGAGGCAACCGAGTCCACCTGAGTTTGGCATCTGAGACTCAGGTGGGTAGCTCAGCCGCGGCTAGTAGGTTACCAGAGGTGCATGTTAGCTGAGTCTCAGACAGGTTAGGTCTGGTGGCTCTTTATCTGACGTGGCATGAGGGTAACGGCTAGCTGCCAGGGACCCTATAAATAGGGAACCTGGGGAGGTTTTCAACCTCGAACCTTTACCTAACCTTTGCCTCTAACCCGATAGCAACCTGTTGAGAAAGATAGTGCTCTAGGTCTCCAAGTGAGTGTTGCCTGCGTGCATCCATCGTGAGAGAGAGTTTCTTAGTCCTTCAGGTGTAGCATTCGAGGTACTGGTTCCTCCAAGAGTGGGAGTGCTCTTGGAGTTGGTGAGCAAGCCAAGTCTTGTGTGGCTGCCACCAAGAGTCTGTGAGGGCGATTCGGGTCTGCCTGTCTTGCTGCGGCAAGATCAAAAGGATTCCACACAAGAAAGGTACTCGAGGAAAGAGCACGTTTTGGTGCCGGCTGTGAGAACAGCTTCCTCAACGGAGACGTACTGCTTCGCAAGAAGTAGGAACTTCGGTAAAACAAATCATTGTGTGCTTTACTTTCTGTCTTGTGATCTGCTCTTACTTATTCTGATATCTATGTATGCTTAGATCACTAGAGCACCTTTATTTGTTGCACACTAACTGAGTTTCCTCACCTGAGACTCAGTTAGCTCCTGCTAAAGCTAGTACCTTTCCTGTTCACGTCATCTGATGCACTCACCTGACTCTCACACCTGAGACTCAGTTAGCTCTGAATATAACTTGCTCTACATCAGCTGAGTTTACTATCTGAGTGTCTGGTGTTTATCTGATATATCTTGCTGAGTCTCAGTTACCTGCATCAGTTGCATATATTTTCTCTAGGATTGACCTATCTCCAGAAGAGAAACCCATTAGGCATTTTAATTTCTAGAGCCGACCTATTCACCCCCCCTCTAGTCGACTCCTGAGATCCCTTTCAAGTGGTATCAGAGCCTCGTTGCTCATAATTGGCCTAACAGCCAGAGTCTAAAGGATGTCGAACTATGAGGGTAGAGTTCCTATGTTTGATGGTACTAATTATGCCTTTTGGAAGCGGAAGATGCAAATGCATCTTACTGCACTTGACCCAGATGTATGGAAGATTGTCACAACAGGTCTTGATGTGGTTGATGAGAGCAATCCCACTGATCAAGAGAAGATCAGCATCAAGAACAATGCTAGAGCTGCCAATGCTATCTATATGGGACTGCAAGAGCATGACTTCAACCGTGTCTGCACCTTTGAGGAAGCCAGAGATATATGGTTCACACTTCAGGCTATCTATGAAGGTAGTGACACGTTGAAGAGGTCCAAGAAAGATGTGCTGGAGCATGAACTTGACAACTTCCATTACCAACCTGGAGAGGACATCAATTCCATCTTCACAAGACTTACCATGATCACTAACCAGCTGAAAGCCCTTGGGTCCAACAGAGTGGAAGATGGAGATGTGATCAAGAAGTTCCTCTTTGTGCTTCCCAAGCCTTATCACACTCTGCGTCTGATGATGAAAGAAAAGGATGGCTTTGACAGATTAAAGCCCACAGATGTCCTTGGTAGGATGCTCACTCATGAGATGGAGCTAAACCACTCCAAGAAGCATGCTATCACCTCTGGGAAGAACAAGGACATAGCTCTCAAGGCAGTGGCCACTCACAGGGACTCAAGTGATGAAGAAGAAGATCCAGATGAAGAGATGTCCACTGATGAGGAGAATGAGCTTGCCATGCTTACTCGGAACTTCAGAAAGTTTTATCGAAGGAAGAAGTTCTCAGGCTCAGCTGATAGATTCAAAGGGAAGAAGCAACTCAGTGACAAGAAGTGTTTTGAGTGTGGTGACTCAGGACATTTCATTGCTGATTGTCCCAAAAAGAGCAAGAGACAAGAGGATGGCAAGTACAAGAAGAAGGAGATCATTGTCAAGAAGAAGTACAAAGAAGGGAAGCCTCCCACCTTCAGAAAGAAGAAGACCTCTGCTGCCAGAGCTTATGTGGGACAAGCCTGGGTCTCAGATGACTCAGAGTCAGAGGAGGAGTCAGAGGAAGAAACTGAGCTTGCTGGGTTAGCCATCTGTGTCTCAGGTGGATCACTCAGCAGCCCTACTGAGCCAGGAGAAGACTCAGTTAGGTCACTCAGCTGCGCACCCGAGTCAGACTCTCTCTTCGACAAGGATGCAGATCCTACATATGCTGAGACTCCAGCCCTATGCCTTATGGCTAAAGGCAGCAAGGTAATGACTGAGGATGACTTCCCTGATTATGCTCAACTAATGGACATTCTTGACAGGACAGAGAAGCTCCTTAGGAAAGAGAGAAAAGAAAACATCTCTCTCAGGGACAAACTAACTGACATGCAGGTGTCCCTTGATAATGCACAAGATGCTAAGGCAGATCTTGATGAGGAGGTTTACTTATTGCAGGAAGCTCAAAACAAACTTAAGCTATCACATGAGCTCCTAATCTCTGAGCATGATAAACTCAAAGAAACTTACTCATCTTGCACTGCTGTTACACCTGATGCAAATCCTCCTACTGTTATAGAAACTTGTTTAAACTGTGCATCTCGCATCAATGCTATTACTTCTAGTACAGTGTTTGTTGTAGATTCACCCAGTGAATCAAGCACTTCAACTGCTACTAACTCTGTTGATGCAGCAAAGTACAATGAGCTCAAGGAGGAGCATGAAGAGCTAAAAAGGCTCATGAGAATAGGCCTATGCAGTGCTAACATAGGCATGCAGAACTTTGCTAGGCTTCAGTCCACCTTAGTACTAAAGAATAATGGTACAAGGGGACTTGGTTTCACTCCTGCACTTATAAAGAACAAGTCTTCATATATTCCCTCTGCTACTAACAAGAAATACTTGCAGAATCACTTTGTTCCTCAGAAAGGGAAATATGATACTAACTCTCTTGCAGGAAACCATCGAAAGACAGGTGGTTATGTGAAAATTCCCTCTAATCCAAGCTATGTGCTTAAGACAGGGAAAAAGGGCAAACCTGAGGCAATATATGTTGGACCCTGGAGTAGGTACAAGAAGGTACCAAGCATTTGGGTACCAAAGTCAGTAGTCACCTGTGTCTCAGGTGACTCACTCGGTTGGGTACCGAAGTCAGGGAAAGCCACCTGTAACTCAGGTAGCTCACTCAGGTGCAATGCAAATTTGCTAACCCTTCCATCTGAGTTTGCAGGAGATAAGAATCTGAGAAAGATTCAGAGGTTCTCTAAGCTTTCTAAAGCCATAGCTGCTAAGAACCCTAATGTTAATCTTATTCCTGCTATTGATGCTTACAGTAAGAGACCTGCTAACTTGGGAACCAAAGCTATTTGGGTTCCTAAGTCTCGAAACTAATCGTGCAGGGCTCTGCCTCCAGTGGAACAAAATGGGTCATGGATAGTGGCTGCACACAGCACATGACTGGAGGCAAAGAGCAGTTCTCTGAGATAAGAAAAGATAACCTTCCTTGCAAGTATGTCAACTATGCTGATGATTCAAGAGGCAAGGTATTGGGTTGTGGTAAAATTGCTATATCTCAGGAACATTCTCTTACTGAAGTAATGCTTGTTGAGTCTATTTCATATGATCTCTTATCTGTTTCTCAATTATGTGATGCTGGAATGAAAGTCACATTTTATCCTAAAGAGGTCTATGTCCAGAAACTAACAGATGACTCACAAGTTTTCAAAGGCTATCGAGTAGATAAGCTATATCTTGTAGATTTTCAGGATCAAGAAGCAGCTGTGCCATGTTGCCTTATAGTCAAAGCTCAGTTAGGCTGGCTGTGGCACAGGAGGCTAGGTCATGTGGGGATGAGGCTGCTTAACAAACTCAGTAAAGAAGAACATGTCCTAGGCCTGAAGCAGATCCAATTCAACAAAGACAAGCCATGCTGTGCTTGTCAGGCTGGAAAGCAAGTTGGAAGCCCTCATCCACCCAAGAACATCATGACCACTACTTCTCCATTCGATCTCATACACATTGATTTGTTCGGTCCAACTACATATGAGAGCATTGGAGGTAACAAGTATGGTTTTGTTGTTGTAGATGACTTGTCACGTTTCACTTGGGTATTTTTCTTGAAGGACAAGTCACAGGTGTACAAAAGGTTCAAGCACCTCATTGTCAGAGTTCAAAATGAATGGAACATCAACTTGAAGGCAGTGAGAAGTGACAATGGGACAGAATTCAAGAACTCAAGAGTTGAAGCCTTCATGGACAAGCATGGGATTAAGCATGAGTTCTCTGGTCCCTATGCACCTCAGCAGAATGGAGTGGTGGAGAGGAAGAACAGGACCCTGATAGAGATGGCAAGAACACTGCTGAGTGAGTACAAAACACCAGCAAGGTTTTGGGCTGAAGCTGTGAATACTGCCTGCCACAACATCAATAGACTATATCTTCACCCACTCCTAAAGAAGACACCTTATGAGCTGCTGACCAACAAGAAGCCAAACGTCTCCTACTTCAGAGTATTTGGTTGTAAGTGCTATATTTTGAAGAAAGGCAAACGTCTCTCTAAATTTGAATCCAAATCTGATGAAGGAATATTTGTTGGATATAGCTCAGAATCTCACACCTACAGAGTCTTTAACACCAACACCAAGGTTGTTGAAGAAGCTGTAGATGTGACATTCGATGAATCTAACGGCTCACAAGATGGGCAAGTTGCTAATGATATTTCAGGGAAGGTAGATATACTTCACAAGTCAACAGGTGAAGTCAGGCCCCAAGTTGAGGAGCAAGCTTCATCTGGAGTTACAAATCTACCTGACCCAGCTGATGAGCAGGATGAAGTCAATGGCATTGAGTTCGAGTACAACCCAGCTAATGATCTATTGGACTCAGAAGCCTCCATGCACCCAGCTGAGTCTCAGGAAGAGCCAACTGAGTCACAGATACACCCAGCTGACCCACTTCCAGCTGTGACTCAGGCGGCTGACCCAGAACCCCCTGTGATCAGCAGGCTGCAGAAGGATCACCCTGTAGACCAAATCATTGGTGCCATTAATAGGGGAGTGACTACTCGTTCTCGTATTGCTAACTTTTGTGCTCACTACTCTTTTGTTTCCACCATTGAGCCTAAAAATGTAGGTGAAGCTCTGTCTGACTCAGATTGGATCAATGCTATGCATGAAGAGCTGAACCAATTTGAGAGAAATGAAGTCTGGTCACTTGTTGAAAGACCCAAGGATCACAATGTTATAGGAACAAAGTGGGTCTTTCGCAACAAGCAAGATTCTACAGGCCAAGTGGTGAGGAACAAGGCAAGATTGGTTGCTCAAGGCTACACTCAAATAGAAGGCTTGGATTTTGGTGAGACCTTTGCACCTGTAGCTCGACTTGAAGCTATCAGGATACTTTTAGCTTATGCAAATCATCACAACATCAAGCTTTATCAAATGGATGTCAAGAGTGCCTTTCTCCAAGGTAAGCTTGCTGAACTTGTGTATGTAGAACAGCCCCCTGGTTTTGAAGATCCAAAAAGACCCCATCATGTATATGTTCTCCACAAAGCTTTATATGGTCTCAAACAAGCCCCTCGTGCTTGGTATGATACCCTAAAGGAGTTTCTTATACATAATGGTTTCAAAATTGGGCTTGTTGATACTACACTCTTTACTAAAGTTAAAGGCAAGGACTTATTTGTATGCCAAATATATGTCGATGACATAATATTTGGAAGTACTAACCGTGTGCTAAGTGATGAGTTCAGCAAGATGATGATAAAAAGGTTTGAGATGTCCATGGTAGGAGAGCTGAAGTTCTTCCTAGGGCTGCAAATCAGACAACTCAAGCAGGGAACTTTCATCTCTCAAGAGAAGTTTGCCAAGGACATCCTCAAGAAGTTTGACATGGACAAAGCTAAGTCAATATCTACTCCCATGCAAACAAATGCTCATCTTGATCTGAACCAACAAGGTAAGTCCACTGATCAGAAGGAGTATAGGTCTATGATAGGTTCCTTGTTGTATTTGTGTGCATCTAGACCTGATATAATGTTGAGTGTTTGCATGTGTGCACGTTTTCAAGCTGATCCTAAGGACATTCATCGCACTGCTGTTCGTAGAATACTGAGATATTTGATTCATACCTCTGGGTTTGGTCTATGGTATCCTAAGGGTGCACCATTTGAGCTTGTAGGCTATTCAGATAGTGATTATGCCGGGTGTAAGGTTGACAGAAAAAGCACCTCAGGTACATGCCAATTTCTAGGGCGTTCCCTTGTGTCCTGGAGTTCCAAGAAACAAAATTCAGTAGCCCTATCCACAGCAGAAGCCGAATACATAGCAGCTGGTGGGTGTTGTGCTCAATTGTTATGGATGAGGCAGACCTTGAAGGATTTTAACATATCTATGTCTCAAGTACCCCTCTTCTGTGACAATGAAAGTGCAATCAAGTTAGCCAACAACCCTGTCCAACACCAAAGATCCAAACACATAGAAGTGAGACACCACTTTCTAAGAGACCATGTAGAGAAGAAAGATATCCAACTGTGCCATGTTAGAACCGAAGCTCAGCTAGCTGATATTTTCACCAAGCCTTTAGATGAAAATAGGTTCTGTACCCTCAGGCATGAGCTAAATATCATGGATATCTCGAATGTGCAGTGAGGAAATGATGATACACGTGTACACATGATTGCATTTCTGGTTTTTCATTCTCTGCATTCTACATGAGTCAGCCACCTGAGTCTCGGTTGTACCTCAGGTGGGTTAAGGTCTTATAGATACCATGCTGATTTTGCATCTTATTGAACTCATGGATTCACCATTGGGTTAGATAAGTTGGATCTTACCATCTATTTCAATTCAACACAGCTTTAGCTTTGTATTGATTGATCGTTTGGCAAGCTGCGTTTGAAAAGAAATTCTCTCTATTGCTTTCATCTCTTATCTTTAAGTTCTCTCTGGTAATCCTATTGAAAACCTTGTCAGCTGAGTCTTCCACATGAGTCTCAGCTGAACACATTCAAAATTCCGGAGAAAATCCCTAAGTCTGGAGCTCAGCTCAATTTTTCTATCCTACCTGAGCCTCAGGTAGCATTCTAGCTGACCCTCAGGTGCCACAGGGCCACTCGGGATATAAAAACCCACCTCTGTAACGGTTCGCGCTAAACCCTCTTCAGAGTCTCAGTGCCCTTGCGCCCATCGCCGCCATCTGATTCTCAACGATCGTGCGCTTCTCCGACGATCTTCGCTCTTTCCGAAGCTTCCCAAAGCTCTTCTGATTGTTTTGGCGCCTTCATCTCCAATCAAAATTCCAAATGTAAGTCTCCTCGAGCTGTTCTTCACGGAACTAGGGTGGTTTCCGCCTTAATGCGAATCCCAAGCTCTCGAGTAGCTTTTAGTTGTGGAATTAGGTAGAGATGATGTACCTTTATCCTCTAGAACGATTTCTTGCAACTCATTGTCCAGAATTCTCAAATGTCAGCAAGATTCGATAAACCTAGGTTGCTCTGCTACTCCACCTGAGTTACACAATTTATCTCACCTGAGTGTCAGGTAGCTAAGTCAGGTAGCATGAGATGACTTGTGAAACTCTCCTAAAAACATCCAAAAATGGCCAAATATTCCTGTTTTCTCTGCAATAGGATTATCTCTTATCTATTCTTTATCCTATCTCACCTATGCAGATGTCTGGATCAAGGAATGTGCCTGAGGATATAACTGATGATCTGCCCATTGGTCTGAGAACTCAGCTCCTAAGTCAGAAGCAGCAGTTAGAGTGGGAGGCAGAGCAGGCTAAAAGTCTTGCAAAGAAATTGGATGCAGAAGAAGCTGCACAAAAATCAGTAAAAGCGCCTATGTCACCCTCTGAGCTAGCCAAAAGAGAAGCTAGGCTCAAAGAGCTACAAGAGGAGAAACGTCAGATGGACATAGCTGCAGCTCAGTCAGCTCAAAGAATGAAAGAATTAGAAGCTCAGAAAGCTAGCAAGGAAGAACAATTGAAGCAAGAGAGGAAAGCAAAAGCAGCTGAAAAGAAAGCCCAAGCTGAGGAAGCAAAGAAGAAAAGAGCTGAAGAAAAAGCTAAGAAGGCTGCTGAGAAAGAGGCAGCTATCAAAGCCAAGAAGGCTCCAGTAGTTGATACACTCAAAAGGACAAGGGCTGCAGGCAAGCCAACAGATTTATCTCTGAGCAGAGTCCCAAAGAAGCCAAGATCAGAGGCTGTGGTAGTCAAGAAAACAAAGAAACAACTGCAAGAAGAGGAAGAAGCTGAATGGAGAGCAGAAGCTCTTATAAAAAGGGAACACAGCAAACTTATAGAAAAATGGCAAGACTTAACTGATAAGTTGCCTAATGCCACAGATGAGGAAAGGCCTCAAATGAAGGAAAGAATAGATGCTCTTGCAAAGCAAATCTTTGAGTCACCAGATGTTCCACAGGATGTGAAACTCCAAAGAGAAACTCAGCTGAAGAACAAGGCAATCCATGAAGAACTCAAAAAGCTGCTGAGGCAAGAAGGAAAAGCCTCTGGACAAGAGAAAGCAGACCTGATCAAGCAAATTGATCGTCTATTCCCTCAACTCTCAGAAGATTATAAGAAAATTTGGACAAGGTTCTCAGATAACACCCTACAAAGGAGAATAGAGGATTACATGTTGGAGTTAAACTCTTGTACTGATGAAGCTCATAAGAAGCATCTACAAAATGAGATTGCTGAAATAAACTCTAGGATATTTTGTGTATCCAGTTCTCAAGCACTTGATGTAGTGCCCCTTCAACAAGCCAGTGGTTCACTGCCTCAGCTGAGTAAGCCAGCTGAGTCTCAGGCGGCTGCATCAGCTGGACTAGAATTAGTCCTCTCTGAAGTGGAACCTCAACAGAAAGCTGCCATAGAATCAATTGAAGACATCTTGGCTGAGCTTGACTCAAAAGAAAAAGAACTTGAGCAGACTATGGAGGAATCTATGGATAAGCTAAGATCATCTTTTGAAGAGAAGTCAACTGAAGCACATGAAAACCCAACTGAGCCACAAGCAGATCCATCAGTTGGAGTATCAGTGAGCATGGGTTCTGTATTTCAGTCTCTATCAGACTTAGAACCAGCTCAAGAAGAAACAAGACTTGAAGAGCAAGAAAAAGCAGCATCTTCTCCAGCACCTGAGTCAGTCCATAGAGAGCCAACTAAGTCTCAGGCACAGTCAACTGAGACTCAGTCAGAAGACTCAGATGACTCCTATTCAAGTCCAAGTGACCCTCATCCTCCATCTCCTCGCAAGAAGAAGCAAAAGCTGTCTGAATCAGATGAAGAATATCAAGAAGAAGAGGAGAGTGGTGGAAGGAAAGAGTCAGCAGAAGAATCAGACTCATCCCCCTCTGCATCTGACTCAGAAGATATCCCAGCTGAGACTCAGTTAGAAGAGTCAGATGAGACATTGGAAGCCAAATACTCAGCTATATTCTCAAAAGTTGCACGATCTGACACATCAATGATGAAATTCATATCTGCAACTGCTTTCAAGAAGCTACCAAAGGCAGATGCCAGTCTAGCCTCCATGAACCTGGATTCAAGAAGCACATCAAACTACACTGCCATGAGAACCACAAATCCATATTTTGACAGTGAAGGAAATCTGAAAAGAAGACATTGCACTGATCCAAGGTTTTGGAATGATCAGCAGCAATCAAGCTATCATCTCTTGCTGCAGAAGAAAGGTTTTGTTGACAGCATGCCAATTGATTGGGAAAACCTTGCCAAGAACGGCTTAGGAAATCTGAAGCAGATTCTAGCTGCTGTTCAACTTGATAAGATATGCAGTTTAAACCAAGATTATGATTCTGAAGCTATCAAGGAATTCTATGCAACAGTCTTTGTAGAGCAGAACAATCAAGATTATATGCTCTGGATGACAAGAGGTCAACTGCTGTGCATCACAGCTCCAGAGTTTGCAGAGATGTTCAATCTACCATCAGGGTCAAAGCTACAGAAGATCAGCATATCCAAAGGCTCAGAAGAAGATAAGAGTCTCCTGCCAGATTGGGTTCCAAATGAGAAAAGGAAGAAGTTCTTCCCTACAGGCTTTGTGCCTCCTCCTGTTAAGGGTGCAGTCCCTAAGCATATCTCCAATTTCAAAGGATTGATGAAGACACCCAAGCACATAGTGAAGATCTTGAACATATCCATCTGTGCCAAAGGTGGAGGAACTGATGCCATATACAATCCAGTATGGAGAATTCTTGAGCTCATAGCAAAGAAAGAAAAGTTTGATGTGGCCAGATACATATTCTCAGAAATAAATGAGTGCCAGAAGAACAGATCTGACAAGATGAGATATGGCTCATATCTAATGCATATGATTCTCCAAAGAACATCTTTAGCATCTTCAGTCTTCTCTTTTGACAAGAAGACATATCTCAGCAAATTCAGACCTCAGAAGGATGACCATGAAGATGAAGTTCCTTTCTACAACATCCTCAACTCATCTCAGTCAGACTTTTCAGAGCCTCCAGAGCAAGCTACCAGAGTCTCAGTCAGACCACCTCAGCCAGCAGCTGATCTCCCAGTAGTCCTACCTGAGCCTCAGGTGTCTCCCACCCGAGACTCAGCTAGAGAATTATCTCCTCCTGCTGAGCGCCAAGCATCGGTCTCTGTGAACCTTTCATCAGACAGTCTTCCTTTGGTTCAACGTCTAGACAATCCCGCAGCTATTGATGCTTTCATTAAACGGGTTGTGCCAGTACAGATCTCTGTTATCAAGAGAAGACAAGATGAACTGCAACAAGAAATGGCTCAGCTGAAATCTGAACTCAAGAGTGAGATGGCAGATCTCAAGGCCTCAGTCAACAGCAAATTTAATCAGATCCTATCCCTCCTGCAACCAAAGCCAGCTCCCTGAGGATCTTTTTCTCTCTTCTTCCTATCTCTTTTTAGTGCTTAGTGGCAAAGGGGGAGAGAGTAGGGAGAGAATAGCTTAAAGGGGAGAGTATTATATTCAGGGGGAGCAGCATGTAAAGGGGTAGACTAGACTGCATGTGTGTCAAGACATTCTATGTACTGCAAAATGATTTTATCAGTCTTGAACACCTCATTTTTGTATTGTATTGACTGTTATTGCTCAAATATATTGAAATACATTGATCTCTTTATCACATCTGCTCTGATACATGATATTCCTCTCTTTAGCTCTAATACATGCTCTATATTTGATATATACATGACGCTCTGATATTTGATATTTGTACTCAAGCATGCAATCCTTTCTGTTATCTTATTTGCTGAGTACTCCTCCAACATACCTGCTATTCCGCTGTGCTTATACTCTCAGTTATGTTGTGAGAACCTGTTTTTGCATCAACTCTCCAATGTTTAAATCTGATCTGTACACTTGTATTCAAATGCAAAATCTCACTTGTGCACATCTTAAGGGGGAGTTGATGTCAAACAAGGTTAAATGCAATACTCTTTTTTATCTAAATGAATGTTTTAAAGGGGTTGCCACTAACCACCAAAAAGGGGGAGATTGAAAGTGCATCCACTCCCATGGAGCTTGGGAGGATGGCTATCTTGCCCCAGAGTTTGGTTTTGATGGTTATTGGCAATCCTCACCTGTGTCTAATGTTTTGCAATGAGTGTGAACAGGGATTAGATGGACAGGTGAAAGCTGAAGTGAGACAACTGTTGATGATGAGCCCTAAAAAGAGCAAGGAACTGGGAAGGTCAGAAGGACCAGCTGAGCTAGGTTCCTGAGGCACAGTTGCGAAGAAGCCGAGGCTGTGCTCGAGGGCAAGCGAGGTGATGGTTACTTGATGGAGTTCAAGGGCCGTGAATGCAAGCTTGATAAGTCCTGGAGGAGCTAGGAAGATGGTGGATCTGGACCAAGGGTTCGCTGTGCGTCTACAAGGGCAGTCGTCTTCGGTGAAGAAGCTTGGAACCAGTGCCAAGGGTCTAAGCGAGCTGGTCAGGGACTGTGGCGAGGCCATTGCTCTCTGGTCAGTTGGAGGCTTGTAGTGAGCCGGCCAGAGTTGTGCTCAGGTGCTGCCTGAGGCAACCGAGTCCACCTGAGTTTGGCATCTGAGACTCAGGTGGGTAGCTCAGCCGCGGCTAGTAGGTTACCAGAGGTGCATGTTAGCTGAGTCTCAGACAGGTTAGGTCTGGTGGCTCTTTATCTGACGTGGCATGAGGGTAACGGCTAGCTGCCAGGGACCCTATAAATAGGGAACCTGGGGAGGTTTTCAACCTCGAACCTTTACCTAACCTTTGCCTCTAACCCGATAGCAACCTGTTGAGAAAGATAGTGCTCTAGGTCTCCAAGTGAGTGTTGCCTGCGTGCATCCATCGTGAGAGAGAGTTTCTTAGTCCTTCAGGTGTAGCATTCGAGGTACTGGTTCCTCCAAGAGTGGGAGTGCTCTTGGAGTTGGTGAGCAAGCCAAGTCTTGTGTGGCTGCCACCAAGAGTCTGTGAGGGCGATTCGGGTCTGCCTGTCTTGCTGCGGCAAGATCAAAAGGATTCCACACAAGAAAGGTACTCGAGGAAAGAGCACGTTTTGGTGCCGGCTGTGAGAACAGCTTCCTCAACGGAGACGTACTGCTTCGCAAGAAGTAGGAACTTCGGTAAAACAAATCATTGTGTGCTTTACTTTCTGTCTTGTGATCTGCTCTTACTTATTCTGATATCTATGTATGCTTAGATCACTAGAGCACCTTTATTTGTTGCACACTAACTGAGTTTCCTCACCTGAGACTCAGTTAGCTCCTGCTAAAGCTAGTACCTTTCCTGTTCACGTCATCTGATGCACTCACCTGACTCTCACACCTGAGACTCAGTTAGCTCTGAATATAACTTGCTCTACATCAGCTGAGTTTACTATCTGAGTGTCTGGTGTTTATCTGATATATCTTGCTGAGTCTCAGTTACCTGCATCAGTTGCATATATTTTCTCTAGGATTGACCTATCTCCAGAAGAGAAACCCATTAGGCATTTTAATTTCTAGAGCCGACCTATTCACCCCCCCTCTAGTCGACTCCTGAGATCCCTTTCAGGTGCCAAGTCCTTAGCCAGGGCCAACGCATAGGATATGGCCGCGGTGGCCATACCTTTCACCCGCACGGCCGCGTCCTCCTTGACGAAGGCGACAAAGTCACTCCGACAAGCCTGATACTAGGCCACCGCGATTGAACTTCAGACTCGCCATGACTTGGTCAAGGAGAGAGCACGACTCCGTGGCAGCTCGAGTCTGCACCTACAGCCGTCCACGGGAGAGTTCTGCATCCTTCTTCACTCCCTCGAGCTCCTGACTGGCAAGCTGGTGAAGATCGGTCGCCGACTTGGCCGCCACAGCAGCCACCTTGGCACGAACCGATACAGGAGCAAGTTGCTCCTTTAACTCAGCATTGGCCACCCTCAACGCCTCGAGTTCCTCGGCCTGCCCGGCCTGAGCCTTGGCCTCTTCCGCACGACTGGTCGCAGCCGTCAGCTGGACCACCAACCCGGCGTTGGTAGCTCACAACAGCGAGGCCTCCTCTTCGCTCTTGCGAATTCAGTTAAGGAGTGTTTCTTCCTTGGTGGCTGTCGCAGAAGTTGCACCCTACCACGAGACACAATACATAATTAAGGAATTCTGAGAAGCAATCACAACAAGAAAGAGTCGAAGGCCGAGAAGGGTACCACTCACCTTCATCCGTCAAGGTGTAGTCGATATACGTCCGGTACTCGCTGCGAGGCAGCGGATGCTTCAACTCGCCACCATCTACTTCGGGGACGGCCTCCGGGCTGGCGAGTTCCGGTTCCCTCACGCCAGCAGCAGAAGCCACTAAATCCCGAGATGCTCCCGTGGGAGGGTTGCCGCTGGAAGAACCGGCACCTCCCCCTGAATGCACCTCGGTGCCGCCAACCTCCACTTCCTGAATCACCATAAGATCCTGGCACTCGGAGGGGGAGCATGTTGATGGGGCAACGGGAACAGGCGCATGGCTGGAATTCGGGGCGTATAATTCAAACAACAGCTAAAGAAAGAGGGGACTTAAGGTAAAAGATAAGGAAAACCATACCTCGAGCTAGGCAGCGCCGTCTTTTTCGACGGCCCTTGGGGAGACGAGGGGCTAGAGGGCCGCTTAAGGGTATACCGCTGTCAGATGGCAGAACTCGAGGTCAAGAACTCAGAAAAGGCAACTCGATACCCGACTTCGCAAAGGAGACAAAAAACTCACTGGGGCAGGTTGACCCCACCGCTGGATGCCACTGACGACTTCTTGCCCTTGGATGTTGGAATCTTCCGGGGCCGAATCGCCCCAACATGCGTCGACTCTTCTACAAAGACCTCGGCGCCTTCCCACGGGCCGGTCCCCAGGAAGGGATGCTGAGCACGAGCCAAAAAAAAGCCGATACCATTATAATCAAACCACCTGGATACTCAGAGGCGTAACTAGAAAATATCATGAGACTCTGGAGAGAAAAGGTCATTTTTTGATTTCTAAATCTAAAAAAAAATTCTCAAAAGTTTCAAAATTAAAAACCCAAATAATTGTTGATTTTGAAAATTTTGAGAAAATTTGGAATTTTCGGGAACAGGGAGTTGAGAGAAAATCAAAATTTTCAGAATAACTTTAATTTCAATATAAAATTAAAATAATTTATTTATTTTTCCCCTGATTTTCTAACCTTTTGGTTGACGTGGAGGTGATGTGGCAGCCACGTCAGCGCCAAGTCACCTGAAACCACTTTTGACTGGTCAAAACCGCTTATGGACAATGTGAGGGGGCTATTTTATCTGGTTTTGAGAGTTGAGGGTTAGAGTTGTCTGATTTTGAAGCTAAGGGATGTAATGTGCACTCAGACAATAGTTGAGGGGTGAAAAATACAATTTTTCCTTCCAAATATGAACCGCATGTACTGTATCTGTATAGACAGTTCCAAAAAAGAACCGCCTATATTGTATTTATACTATATCTGTACTGTATTTGTACAAACGGTTTCAAACAAGAACCGTATGTACTGTGCTATTTGTACAAACGGTTCTTTATTTGAAAGGGTCTGTACTATAGTGTCCCACTTGACCTGTTAGAATTATTTAGTCCCATATTGCTAGTTGAAGTGTAGGCAGACTACCTTATAAGGGTTGGTGCTCCACACCTCTCTAAAGCAATGGGAGGAGAGAAGAGAAATGCCACACGCGCGCGCTTGCTCGCCTTGCCAGGGGGGAGGGCGGGGCATGGCGTGAATGGTCCGGCGAATTCGGGTTTCTCAATGTAAACAGGAACAGGCGAGCCGCTTGGCCCTAGCCCTGTTTTTCCTTTTTGCAAAATAACACCACAGACTGTTAGAAGTGTACCGCTGTAGTTCAAAAAAGCGTCCCGTACATGAATTACAAATCGTCTGTACAAATGGTTTCTGTAGCAGTGTTAACTATTATGCCTAATTGTTATTGGTCCGGTAAACCAAGGCAATTGCTACCACTACCACAGAAAAGCTCATCGCACACGGTTAAAAAAGCTCATCACATACGGTTTTCCAGCCCGTATGCACCGGCTGGTCAGCGATGTGGAGGGCACATCGCACACCAGTCCAGAGCCATATGCGATGATAAGCACATCGCACATGGCTTTTCAGGCTGGCCCTGTACAATGAGTACCCATATCGCACAAGGTAAATGTGAAAGAACCGTGTGCGATGACTGGGCACATTGCACATGAGTCAGCCCGCCGGACCGTGTGCGATGAAGTGACACATCGCACACGGTCAGAGCATCTGGCCCATGTGCGATCAGTACCCACATCGCACAAGGTCATAGTATCAGAATTGTGTGTGATATTTGGCCACATCGCACACGGTTATTCGCTCTTAACCGTGGGCGATGACTGTTCCACATCACACACGGCCAGAAGTTTGGGACCGTGTGCGATGACGAACCACATCACACACGGTCAAGTGCTCCAACCGTGTGCGTTGACACGCACATCGCCCACGATTCGGGCCGTCGAACCGTGTGCGATGCTAGGAATCCAATAGTAACGACAATAGAAAATCTCAGGCAACAATATCATTTCACAAAATTCATCGGCCACATTCACAAAATTCATTCATCAGCCACATATATACACAGATTTCATCCATCAAGCAAATACACGGATTTGATCCAAACACAAATAAAATAAAGATCACATAGATTTCACAGCAGACATATATAAGCAAATTGAATCAATTGAATATGAGTTGACCCATTCACAGCTACATAAATAGGAGTTCACAGCCAACATTCCTATAAGTTTGGATCTGACAAGGTTGACAGCCAACAGAAAGAAAATAAATACCTCACAATCAAGGTGATCTGAATTGTCCATTTTCCGGTATGACATGCATGACAAAGAAGTAGCCAAACTGTCCTCTAACTTCGACAATATCGGCTTAACTCAACATTTTTTGTCCATCAAACTCAAAATCTACACGAAGTAATTAAATTCAGATTTAGGTGCATATAGGTGAAAAGTAAAATCTTGAGTCTCACATATACTACTAACCGTAGGGAGGCCAGCAGTGTCTTTTGTCCTCGAACTGGGAACAACCCTCATCATTTTCTTACAAACATAAAAAGCACAAAGGTTGGTTCCTTCTAGCTGTTGGTTACACTAAAAAGTTGTTGAGGAATTACGGCATCAATTAGGGCATCAATTAGCATTACTTAGCACTTAGGTGGAAAGTTGTACCAATTGTTACCTTCACCAAGTCGTCGTCTCTGTGTCGCAAGCCCGCCGGGTATCCCTTTGGTGAGCACCTCCCTCCACGTTTGACGTACTGGGCGAAAGCACTATCCAATAATTTCCTTATCGCCGAGTAGTCCTTACGTGACGCTTGGAGGGAATCAAGGCCGACGGCTTTGCTCCATTTAGGTATGATGATAATTAAGATCCAATGTTTGCTGCAAAAAAAGATATCACAACCCGTGTGGAATGATGACAATGGAGGTACAGCTAATGTATAAAAACACACATACTCCTGGTTGTATGGAAGGAGAATGAACTTCTTCTCCGTTTTCTCTGGTTCGGTAGGAGCCCCGGTTCTGTCGTCAATGGCCTCCACTTGCCATACTCCTTGGGGCTTTGTGCTTGGTTTTCTAGTTCATCTTCCCGGCTTTGTGCATGGTTTTCTATTTCATCTTCCCTTCTTCACAACTGATAGGGTTTCTGTTTGATCAGTGCTAGTCCCTTCTGGCTGTGATGATGAGTTCTCTTCGATCTCTCTCGCAGAAAAGTCTGGCGATTCATTACCGGACGTCATAGCTAATTAACAGGATGATAATGGCAAAAATAACAAGAAGTAAAGCTAGTGCGGGCACAAATAATCCTCTGCACGCAAATATTAATAAGCAGTACTAGAACATACGCATTGATATAGCCCTATCTTGCTACTCGTTGTGAAGACACGGAGAACCCTAACCTGTCGGGGAGCGTGTCAGGGAGGTGGCACTCGGGTATGGGGATGCGGCGATCGGAGATGTCGATGCGGTCGGGAACAGGGAGGCAGCGTTCAGGGACTCGATGACAGGGAGGAGGCGACCGGAGATGTCGAGGCGGCGCTCGGGGAGGCGACGGAAATTCGGGCGAGGCGGCGCACGCAAAGCCAAAATGTTTTGATGAACGGACGAGGTGACCTAGGTACTAGTTGTACCGGGGCCAACCATCACACACGGTCGCGTACCCACGCCCGTGTGCGATGCGACACACATCGCACATGGGTATTTGATCTTAACCGTGTGCGAAGTGCTGTAATTCTCGTGTGCGATGTGAGTCACATCGCACACGGGCAGAATTAGATGCCCGTGTGCGATGTGTCACATCGCACACGGGTATTGATCCACAACCGTGTGCGATGTAAGTGCGGCGCGCAACATGAAGAGTCGCCCCTATAAACCGCCGCCTCTTCGGTTTCTCATCTTCATTCCTATAAGCCGCCTCCTGCTCCGTACTTCATTCCTCCAAATGCCACCTCTAGCCACGTGCTCCGTCGATCCTCTTCTTCTTTACCCCACTAGGCTAGCCACCTCCTTGATCTATCGTAATGGCCACTGCAGGGAGCTCTTCAGAGAAGCAGAAGCGCGAAGCATCGCCCATCCACGATGACCGCGTGCAGATGACCATGGCTATCTCCCGCACCACTGCCAGGGCACTGGAGTTGGTCGAGTATGGACCCACCGACCACACCCTCCTCTGTGCGTACAACGCCGACCCCGTCAATTACTCCGGTGCACACGCCATCCGGTGTATCCTGGAAAAGAAGTTTCCATGGCACCTCAGTTTTCTCCTCGAAGCTCACCACGAGCCGGGGCGTATCCTCGTCCGCTGCAGGAACAAAAATATCGTCCAGCGCCTCCACACGAAGTGCTTCCGGTGGGGTGCCGAGATGGTGAGCTTCTACATAGTTGCTAATGTCTCCGCTCTGAACCCTGACCCTGTGGATGAAGATCTGCCGCTGGAGTCGATTTAGATAGTTTTTATTTCTCTTTGCTTCACATTATGTGTGTACACATATGCATGAACTACGCTTTTGTTATGTAACGTAATGTTTCCTCTTCGCAATAACCGGAAGAGGCATTTTGTTATGTAATGTCTTGTTAATCGGTGTTGGAAATATCTTGTTAATCTGTGTTCGAAATGTCTTCTTAATCTGCGTTTGAAATGTCTACTTTCTGTTTGTAAATATCTTGTTAATCTGTGTTGGAAATGTCTTCTCCACCTGTGTTGCAAATGTGTGACCCACATCGCACACGGGCTAGAGCATCTGACCTACCACATCGCACACGGGCTGGAGGAGTTCACCATTTGCGATGTAAGTCAAATCGCACACAAGCTACAGGTGTTCACCGTGTGCGATGTGGAGTTGATCATCTATAGTTCAACCGATTACATATTCGAAATGAATATCAGAATCAAAATTCTGCGATGACTCCACAAGATAATTTGCTAATTCAACCGATTGCGTATTCAAAATGAGTATCAGATTCAAAAATTTTGCGATGACTTTTTGAAACATAATTTGCTTACTTCAACAGATTACATATTCAAAATGAGTATCATATTCAAAATAAATCATGAATCCACTATATGATTTCCTTTGTATACTAGCCCATCGGAATGATCTTGGCGTGCGTAGCAAGTTTTGCCTTGGTCTTGCTCGTCGATGCTTATGCGTTCTCCAATAGGTGGCAAGTCATCGAACTGATTGTATTCATCCTCGTCGACAACATTCTCAACTCCTACGATCCTCCTTTTTTGTGCATCACTACATGGCAGTTCTTATGTGCGAGGTCTTTCACATAGAAAATTTGGGTAGCTTGGGAGGCTAAAATGAAGGGTTCATTTATGTATCCCAATTTGCTGAGGTTGACATAAGTCGAGCCGTAATTGTCGACTTTGACATGTCTGAGATCGACCCATTTGCACTTGAACAACGAAATCCAGAATGTCACGTAGTCAAGCTCCCAAATCTCCTCTATGATCCCGTAGTAAAATTCCTTCTGTCCATCTGTATCTATGGCTTCTACTCGGATAGAGCTATTCTGAAATGTGGTCTTCTCATCTCGATCCTTTGTGTGGAACATGTACCCATTCATGTCGTACGCTTGCCAACTATGTACTGTAAATGCTGGCCCTTTGGCCAACCACATTAGCGTGTCATCTGTCGGCCCGTCTACGATACGGTTCTGCAACCATTGGCTGAATGTCTGGTTGTGCTTGTTCAAGATCCGACTGTATGGCACTTTTGGGAACTCTTGCCATAGCTTGTTCACGTGTTCTTCTATATAAGGGGAAACTATTGTCATGTGCTGCAAGACTGTAAAATGGGCAATGTCAAATAGATGAGTATCCTTCCAGCTGACTTCTTTTACGACACTCTCTTTTCCAGATAGCCTTCCCTCATGGCAAGACCTGGGCACACCAATAGGCTATGAGTTGTGCATGTAATCGGTGTAAAACTCAACCACCTCCTCCGAGGTATATCCTTCTACGATACTGGCCTCGGGCCGATAACAATTCCGAACATAGTGCTTAAGTATTCCCATGAACCACTCGAAAGGATACATGCTGCGTAGGAACACAGGCCCGCACATCTTTATCTCATACACAAGGTGTGTAACGAGATGAACCATGACATCGAAGAACGAGGGCGGGAAGAACATCTCAAGCTGGCATAGAGTCTTCACAACCTCCTCTTTCAGATCATCTAGTGTATCGGGATCCATGACCTTCTGAGATATCGAGTTGAAGAAATCACAAAGCCTCATGATCGCCTCTCGAACTTTTGTGGGCAGAATATTTCTGATTTGCCACCAGGAGCATCTGTGTCATCATTACATGGCAATCGTGTGACTTCATGCCAATTAGTTTCTTGTCTTCCATTGAAACAGAAGCCCAAGAACTCTATTATTTCCTTCTTGGATAAAGTGTAACAGGCAGGTGGGAGATACGTCTGGCCCTTATCTTTCTTTACTGGAGCTAACTCTGGTCTGATGCCCAAATGGACCATATCCATTCGTGACTTGATGCCATCCTTTGTTTTATCTTTCATGTTCAGTAATGTACCAAAAACGCTGTCACACACGTTCTTCTCGACGTGCATGACGTTGATGCAGTGACGTACATCTACATCCTTCCAATAAGGTAAGTCCCAGAAAACTGATTTCTTCTTCTACACGCTCTTCTCACGGGATGTTTATGTCCCTTGCCAAGCACGACATTCACATCCTTTACCATCTCACTGACCTCTTCGCCAGTAAAAGGCCTTAGTTTCGCGCCTCTTTCTGTATTACCGTCAAATTGTTCCTTCATGTTACGGTAAGGGTGATTTCTTCTCAAGAACCTCCGATGACGCATGTAAACGGTTTTGCGCGAGAACGGAAGCCAGACACTCGCGGTATCATCTATGCATGTGACACATGCTTTGGCTCCCTTTGTACTCTGCCCCGAAGCATTAGCAAGTGCTGGATAATCCTAGATGGTAAGGAGTAACAATGCACGTAGATCGAATGACTGCTTGTTGTAGGCATCCCATGCCCTTATCCCTTTCTCTTTCCACAATGTTTGGAGTTCTTCCACCAGCAGCCTGAAGTAAACATCGATGTCATTTCTAGGTTGCTTTAGCCCTTGGATAAGCATCGACATCATGATGTACTTCTTCTTCATGCACAGCCAAGGAGGAAGGTTATACATACACAGAAGCATAGGCCAAGTGCTGTGTCTGCTGCTCATGCTGCTAAATGGATTCATTCCATCCGTACTCATTACGAATCTTACATTCCTTGAGTCATCGTCGAAGGTTGGGTACTTCGTATCGATTCTTCTCCACTGGGCAGCATCAGTCGGGTGTCTCACCTTTCCATCATTCTTACGTCCCTCTGCATGCCAACGCATCAGCTTTGCTTCCTTCGGGTTTGCAAACAAACGCTTCAACCGAGGAATTACAGGCAAGTACCACACAACCTTATTAGAGACTCCCGTCTTGATCTCATTATCGGCCTTGTCTTTGTCTTTTGCAAACTTACGCTTGTATCGAGGAGCTTTGCATATCAGACATGAATGTAAATCTTTATACTCATTGCGATAAAGCATACAGTCATTCTTACATGCGTGTATCTTCTATACTTCTAGTCCCATGGGGCAAATCACCTTCTTGGCTTTGTAGATGTTTTTTAGTAACTTATTTTCATCTGGAAGCATATTTGCAAAAAGACCAAACATCTTTGTGAAGCTCTTGTCCGACCATCCGCTTTCTGCCTTCAATCTCAAGAGGTCGAGTGTCGCTGACAACTTGGAGAGCTTTGCCTTGCAGTTTGGATACAACGGTTTCTCGGCGTCTTCCATCAAGCCCATGAATTCCCTGTATTCTGCATCATCATGGTTGCTCTCGAAAATCATGAATCATTTGTTGCAGATTTGGAATAGCAATATCATCGCCATCGAAATCACAATCGTCACCATCTGGCTACCCATCATATGGGTTTGGCATATGAGTACCGTCTTTGTTTTCTACGTGCATGACCGGCTCTTCACCGTGCTTGGTCCAACATGTATATCCCGTCTTGAAACCCCTCCAAAACAAATGTTCTTCAATCACTCTTGGGTCCTCCCATAGTCTACAATTTTCACATTCAATACATGAACAGAAAATCAGCAGTTCCCCCTTGTTCCTCATGTCTACCTCGGCGACTTTCATGAACCAACGACGCCACTGATATATGCTCGACTTGTACGACTCTCGGACATCCAACCTCGATCCATCTACAGGATTTCAAACACATAAAAACTAAATGGCATGATTTTGCTAGCACTACATGCAGAATATCCGACCTAAAACCGAAAGGACGACTTGATGCGGATTATACGCATACTGATTTTGCTAGGAGAGCTCACATACAGCCGCCCCGGCCCGCCACTGCCTCCACCGGTGGTAGCTGCCGCCCGCCGCCACCGTCGCCACTCCAATTAGCAGCCGTGCGCTGCCCCCTCCAACAAGCCGCCGCCACCACCCTTACAACAAGCCGCTGTTCCTGCGCGCTCGAACTGGAGCATTTAGGTCGAGCTCGGTACTGATTTAAGTGATATGATATCACACACGGGTTATCAAAATTAATCGTCATTGATACTTACAACACCGCACACGGTCATCAAACAAAATCCGTCATTGATGCCGGCTACCTATGAAAAAGTTTAAGAATTTCTAGAACGAGACATCACACACGGTCGCCCGAAAAAAACCGTGTGCGATGTGAGGCACATCGCACATGATACCTGTGAAAGAACCGTGTGCGATGTGAGGCACATCGCACACGGTTATTAGAAAATACACGGGCCTGAAATGTGACCCGTCTGTGATGAGACTTACATACCAGACAGTGTTTTCTGTGCATGTTTCCTGGCTTCATCAGTTTATTTTGCTTGCCACCTCTGAAAAACAGAATAACATCCCAGCATGCACAGGACTATATATATCACAAGCATCCACAACACAAATTAAAGAATTTTCTACATCTCAATTCCACATCTCAAATTTGACAAGTCCACATCACAAATATATATATATATATATATATGTACAACACATTCGACATCGCACAAGTTGCTAAAGTATTTTTCACATCTCAGTTTCATGTGGAAACGAACTATTTAGGGCTTGGTTCATGGGTAGAAACTGCTAGCTAGAGTGTTTACACACTGACTAGAAATGGACGCATTAGAATGCGACATCTGTATGTGCACTCTCTCTTATGCTCGGGCTTCATCCTGACCTCTGATCGAAGCACACAATCATGTCGGTCACAATTCACAATTTAGCATGGTATAATCAACGTATAACAAAGTACAGAGGTTTAGAACGTAATACCTAGCGGAAGGCGTCTGATACGTCACGTAGTTTTCTTGTGCAGTCTAACCGCAATAGAGCATCGTCACCATTGTGATATTGCGTTTATACTGCACAAGACACTCTTTCCAAAAGAAGTCTCTTGTGTAGTTTCCACGGCGCCGGCGCTGCTGCAAGGCGGAGGAGCGGTCGCCGGCCTCGAGGAAGAGGTAGCAACCGGATCCGGCTCAGGGGGGCTCGGGGAGGAGGCGGCGGTCGGATTCGGGTTCGAGGAAGAGGCGACGACCGGATCCGGGCTCGGGGGGCTCGGGGAGGAAGCGACGGCCACAACACAGCGAAAGAAAGCTAGGGTTCCAACGCGGCGAAAATGACTAGGTCCTGCATTTATAAATAGAAGAAGTCGAGTTCGGTACTGATATCACACACATATTATCAAAATTAACCGTCACCGATACTTACAACATCGCACATGGTCATCAAACAAAATTTGTCACCGATGCCGGCTACCTATGAAAAAGTTAAGAAACGAGACATCACACACGGTCACCCGAAAAAAACCTTGTACGATGTGGAGCCACATCGCACACCGTTCCTACGAAGCAACCATGTGCGATGTGAGGCACATCGCACACGGTACCTATGAAATAACCGTGTGCGATGTGAGGCACATCACACACGGTTATTAGAAAATACCCGTGTGCGATGTTTCTCACACGGTTTCCTCAGAAAAACAACCGTGTGTGATGTGCCACTACCTTAGAAAACATCTGTGCTACATAACCATCACTGACGGGCGCGACGACGCCCGTCGCTGATTATAGGAAACAACGACAGGTGAGTAGAAGCCCGTCAGTAGTTGCAATGCAAAAGATGAGTCAGCCAACTTCTACTGACGGGCACAATATCCGCCCGTCAGTAGAAGTGGAACGGGAAGATAAGATTTTTATCTGTACTGATGAAAATATTCATTGACGGGCTCTCTGGACATGCCCGTCAGTGCTGTCGCTCTACCACTGACGGGCTAGAAAGTGGGCCCGTCAGCGGATTTTTGGCCCATTAAAAAATCCACCCCGAGCCTGCATCTAACCTAACCGGCCCCTCCCTCTCTCCCCGCACCCCGCCCCTTTCTCCCCCAGCTAGGCCCGCCCCCTCGTCGCCGCCCCTCTACCATCTCCCCGCGCGCCGCCCCGCCGCCCCTCTCCCCCGCCGCCCCCATCTCCCCCAGCTAGCCCCGCCCCCTCGCCGCCCCCCATCTCCCCGCCCCCTCCCCGCCGCTCCCATCTCCCCATCTTCCCGCCGCCCCTCTCCTCGCCGCCCCCCATCTCCCCGCCCCTCTCCCCCGCCGCCCCCCCATCTCCCTGCCCCCTCCCCGCCGCCCCCCCATCTCCCCATCTCCCTGCCGCACCATCTCCCCGCCCCCTCCCCGCCGCCCCCATCTCCCCATCTCCCCGCCGGCCCCCATCTCCCCATCTCCCTGCCGTGCCATCTCCTCCGCTTCGCTCCCTCCCACTCCGTCCATGCGCCTCGCTCCCTCCGGCTCCGCTCACCACTGCAGCAGCAGTGGATCCGGCGTTCCCGAGCGGCAGCGGCGGCGGATCCGACGTTCCCGAGCGGCAGCGGCGGTGGATCCGGCGGCGGATCCAGCGTTCCCGAGCGGCAGCGGCGGCGGATCCGGCGTTCCCGAGCTTATCATTGGAGGTAGAACAGAAGCAACAAATATGTCTTCTCAGTTCTCAGTGCTACATAGTCTTCTTGCTTAACCCTAAATTGTTTGCCATTTGCTTGATATGCCTATTCTGTGGCCTCCCGATTGGATCTGAGGCGGCAGAGTTGGACTTCTTGATGGAATCCTTGTTGATGGGGCTGGATTGGAGGTCCTATTAAGGTAATTTCTTCTCCCGTTCATGTTCAACTGTGTTCGTCCGCCTTGTTCAATGTTCGTGTTGCTTTTGTATCTGTTCGTGTGGCTGTCTCGCCTTCTTCTAGCTGCTCTTGTACAAGCCGTTTCTTGTTTCAACTGTGTTGCTGATGATTGTAGCAATTTCATCCATTGCAGCTCATCTTGGCTCTGACCGATGCCCAATATGGCAGCCAACGTTGGGGAATCGACAAGCGGCAGCAGCGGTGCCAATGATGGCGGGGGGAGCTTCGAGTGCAACATATGCTTCGAGCTGCCATTTTTTTTTCCTTTTTAGTGTATCTCCACTGACGGGCGCGGCTGCTCGTCAGTGGATTTTTTATCACCACTGACGGGAGCTTACTGACGGGCGCAAGACCTGTCAGTGAAGGCGATTTTGCGCCCGTCAGTGAAAGTATTCTGTGAGGTAGTGTGGCTCACATCGCACACGGCCCAGTTTGCTGTGGCATATCACACACGGGCCTGAAATGTTGACCGTCTGCGATGTTCACATTGGTGACGGGTTTCGGCCAACCGTGTATGATGAGGGGTCTTAAAAGACTTGTTCTGTACTAGTGTACCCATTTGTGTGGATATATGAGTGATCCATGAGCACTGAATATTAGCATAAATGTTATATTATACCTATAAAAACAAACCAGCTCTAATAAAATATATTCTAGATTCAGTTTGTATTATGATCCGTGTGACCAAGCATGGACTCCTGGTGTGGAACTCCACTAGCTCTATCACTAGCTAGAAGAGGATGCTTATTGGGCTTGGGCCAATGTCATCCAGAAACCCAAGCCACCACTCCTCCGAAAAACCCCAGATGCCACGTAACTTGAGCCAAAGCGACTGCATAATACCGTAGTAAGCTAATGAATTCAGATGGACAACAGGGAGTTGAAGGAGATTTGCTAATTTTGTTTAGTGGAATGTGCATTGCGCGACATGTTTTCTTCCATTCTAGAGCTACTCAATGGAGATTGTAGTAACTCTAGTATAGGCCAATAAAGCTCTATCTGTCCCAATAAAGTTCTATATGAGAGACGATCGTGCATGAGAAATAGGAAGGTTGAGGGGGAAATGGCTCTCCAGTCTCGAAACTCCTTGAGCTCTCCACATGCCCGACCAATTCCTCTGTCCCTTCCCTTCGCCGACGTCACCGACCGGAGTGGGGGGGAGAGACGGGATTGGCTTCCTCCTAACCAAATGTACATTAGGCCTATTTAGAGTCACCTTAGGGGCGTTTGTGGCCTTAGAGGTTGTCTCATGGAGCCCGCTGCTAGCGATATTGGCTGCATCCGGCGGGATGTCCGTGGTAGCTTCTTCTTCCTCGTCATCTTCAATGGCTTCTCGCTTGTCACTAGTATAGGAGAGAGATCCAAGATAGCGGCTTCTTCAATAAGTCGTGTTTGGATACAAATCTGAACTCCGGTTTTATTCTCTCGTTTACTCTTGCTCAGCCCTGTGGTGGTGGCTAGGTTGTTGAAGTGGGAAAGGACGTCAAATCCCGTAGATTATGGAGTACGTTTCCCCTTTCTTTTTCTTTTCTCCCAACACCCCTAAAATTTCCCCCTTTTGGGTCGCTGACAATGCATCTACAAAATCCTGGTCGACAGCATGGTGCTTCAATTTTGGTCTCCTCGCTACTAAGCAGGCCAGTTTGGAGTCGACGCAGGTGTTTTGTGTCCATCTTCTGGAGTTGGCTTCCTCTCCTTCTGCAAGCGATGTATCCCTCGTTTCATTTTCTGCGTCGGTGCAAGGGTGGTCTCAAGTGGAGTTCACACTGTGCGGTTGCGCAGGTATATTCACAAACTACCCTTTTGGAGGCCCATGGTCGTGGTTCTTGGACCTGGCACCTGAGTGGTGAATTCTACATCGACGCTCCAACTTCCTCGGGACAGACTATGCCCAAGGGTTTCTCATCTTCCTCCGGCACATGTGGATCTCCAGCACTGTGACATTGACGGAGTCATCTTCCTCCTGCTCCTTTGTGGGCGTCTTAGGAGGCAGTCAGGCAGAATGTTTGCTCTCGCCGCTCATCAGGATGTCGTTGGCCTTCATTTTTGCTCTCGGCGGAGGCCGGAGGGACGCGTTCTCGTGGCGGAGTTGCTTGTTGGTGTTCGTGCTTCATGACAGAGTTCACATTATTAACAGTGGCTTCTCTGTATTAACTTGTGCTCTCACACGTGTTCCCTCCTTACGTGGTTGGTCTCTGTATCGACTTGTGCCCTCACACATATCCCCCCTCCTTGCATGGTTGGGTGGATGTGCGATCAAGGTAGAGTTGTAATTTATCCTTCCATCGGGTTATAATCTTATTGTTTACGTGTTGGCTAAATCTCAGTTGTCTAAAATTTTTGTAAATCTCAGTCACCTAAAATTACAGTATTAAAAGTGTGCAATTTTAAAAAATTGCACACCATTTGGCCTAAAATTGCAGTACTTAAAAGTGTACAACTTTAGTGAAACATTAGTGCAATTTTTAGATTGTATGTTATATATGGAGCTGAGGCGTGGATGAGATGGTTACATGTTGATCCAAAGGTCTAAAAAGTGACTGAGATGTAAAAAAAATTCATGCAACTGATAAATAGACATTCCCGCCACGATCTGCCTACTCGTCGGTTGCTGGTTTATGCGGTAGAATTTTTTCATCTTAGGCTAGTGTAACATGGTCAGCTTGTAACCCGACACTAGAGACATTGAGCATTCTAGGAAGTGGTGGCGAGGTCGCGAAGGCAGCTGCCGTGGAGCGGGAGAGACAGCGCACGGTGGACCAGCGGCAGTGGCGCCTGCCATGGAAGAGCTGATGCAGTATCTGGCTCGTCCTTCTGGATCTGACGTTGAACAGACATTTGATTCTTGAGTTCTTGAATGTGTTTGGATTGTAGAGAGAAGAAATCACGATTTCTATTGCAAAATTTTTGCATAACGATTTTTATTGCAAATGACGAGCGTGTCGTTTGATCGAAGGTGTGTGTGCTTGCAATAAACGGGGCACTAGCAGGTATCTTGCGCTTGCTGCCGTCGGAGGGACGTACCTTGGACAGTTGAGGTACTTTCCAAGTACGGTAGAAAAGCTCCTAGACATGCAGCGAGACATTGACTGAGGAGCTGATGACGCGCGCCTGGGTATCTTTGTAGTATCCAGCCGCCCTACGTCACGCGCCCGTTTACGTGTGCACTTATTCCTTTTTGGGAGATAGAGCGACGTTCATATCATGTATTACGGATGTGCACAGCTGGAGAGTTCCGATGCAGTGTTAGAGAAAAAGGAAAGAAACGGTACCTGATAGAGTAATCCGGTCCGGTATTCGTCATTTCGACGACCCGGCAAGGCCTGATTGATCCTTAAATTAACTCGAAGCTTGCTTCCTGCGCTGTGCGCGCGCTCTATATAAGAACCGGCCGGCAACTTTGTTCGTCCCCTGTCCTGCTCGTTGTGCTCGGTCCATATATCAGAACAAGTAGAATAGAAATCTCGGTGCATAGCTTAGCTACGCTAGATAGTAAGTATGTTCCATCATTCCATGGAAACTAACTACGACTACTACGACTCCGCCGCTGCCTATACACGCGACCAGCAACGTGATGATGATAGCCACAGCCACCACCTCCCTGGAGCAGCTCCTGATCCTCGCCAACATCATCAGCCGTACTCGCATTACTACGACCACATCACCTTCTCCCAGTCCCCCACAGCCTCTTTCGCGCATCGTCAGCAGCTTCATTTCGCGGCATTGACCGCCTCCATCTCCATCGCCAGCAGCTCCGCTACCTCCAATCCACCACCAGCCTGGGAGGAGCAGCATGCCGTCCAACAAGCGTCGCGATCAGCTGATGGCGAGCGCGGCGGATTTAGAACCCCACGGAGGCACCAGCGGCGGCGGCGGGCGACACGCCGGAGGAGAGGCTTATCGGAGTGCGCAAGCGGCCCTGGGGCAAGTACGCGGCGGAGATCCGGGACTCCACCCGCAACGGCGCACGCGTGGTGCTCGGCACCTTCGACACCCCGCAGGCCGCCGCGCTCGCGTACGACCAGGTGGCCTTCGCTCTACGCGGCCACGCCGCTGCGCTCAATTTCCAGTCGATCGCGTGCAGGAGTCTTTGCGCGCGCTGACCTCGGTCGTGCCACAGCCGCCGCTGGGGACTCGCCCGCTCTTGCGCTCAAGCGGCGGCATTGCATCCGGAAGCGCAGCCCCAAGAACAAGAAGAGTGACCGCCGCGAAGGATCAGCAGGGCATCGCGGCGGCGGCGGGGAGGACGCAGGATGATCCACAGAAGCAGCCAGCCGCATCGCCGTCGTAAGTGTTAGAGCTGGAGGACCTGGGATCAGACTACCTGGAGGAGCTGCTCGCATTGTCAGATCAGTGACGCACCGATGATGGTGCTCTGGTGGCTCTCCATCTCCTAATCAGCGCTAGCTCCGCATTTGCCGATCCATCCATCGAGATTCGATCCGCGCATGCAGCATTTGCATTCCTTTTTCCATGCGTCTGAGTCTCGCTCAGCTCGCACGCACAACTCACTTTCTCCTTTTCTTGCTTCAATTCATTATTTCATTTGTTCATGCTTAACTGTGATAGATCGACAAATCTGATCTGTTCACGATCTCATTTGTTGATGAAATTTGTTGCCCTACGACGTGATCCCACAGCCCATCTCACGTGGTGCGTAACTACATAACTACTAAAGAAATCATGCAGATCGAGAACGATATCGGAGACACAATTTATTAACGAGGCTCAACTAAAGCCTACATCTTGACATGACTATAGATGCTCCTCCTCAAAACATATCACCACAATCTCGATGCCTGCATGGCCGGTCTGACCAGGCAAGACCACCCCTCTAGGCCAATCAGACCGCCCCCACGCCGGCGCTGTTGATACAAGTCATTATCGTCCGGGTTACAACAGTGACGTCCCCATATGTAGAGCTTGGGTAATAAGAGCCTGACTCTAACTCTACCATATACCACTAATTACAAATCCAAGTCCAAACGTAAACCTATTCGTACATAATATTGACATGAATCCAATAAACTCCATGTTGGCGAATATTTTCCACCACCTTGAAGTCATCCATGCGCCGAACCTCCATGTACACTGGAGTTGGGTTGTTTCCTTTGCACCTCAAGGAGATCCACCCGACAAACCTGACTTGTTGCCTCTGTGTGACAACATCGTTATTCCTACAATTCCAGGTTCTATGCCTCCACCTGGAACAGTGCTCTCTTGTAACTTGTAAACATGTGAAACCATCCTCTCCTTTCATCATAGCCACCTCACTTTGTTACAGGACTCTATTGGAAAAAGGACGGATCCAACCGCCGAATTATTTGATGATTGTTGATAGATCAAATGGAATCTGTGGATGGGTGCATACCCATTAGAAAGTAGCTCAGAATTATCTTTCAAGATTTAAAGTTCGTATGAGGAAACCATGGCTCTTTAAAATTTGGACCCCCCTGGCTGTCCGAACCGAATCCGAAACGAGCCCAACTCTTTCTATCTTATGTTTTCTTACCTATTTAACCCCAAGTCTGAGTGGAATCATCTAAGGAAGGTTTTTGGGAACCTTTGGATGGTCGTGGGGAGTTGGATCCCACCAATACTTGACGTATAAGTTTCGGACTTCTCAAGTATATCCTTTCATATTCATTGTCCGAATTAGCTTGTGTAGCCTTCACTCCTAAGGCCATAACTTTCTCTAGAGAGCTCCAAATCATGCACCGTTTGATTTGTTGGAAAGTAGATTTGATCTCTCGTTGTCCTTCCTCCTCAAGTGGTGCATTGTCCTCTCTCACCTCCTGCTAGAACTCCACGCATTCTTGAATCAGCAAACACTTGTGAACAGCAGCAACGTCTCTTTCTAACTCTTGAGTTGAATAGTTGAGTATCATTAAGCAATTGGATTTAGGTAGTATAAAGCTCTCATCAATAATATTAGCATGTGCATAAAGAGTGAATTCACTTGTTCATTAAGTAGCTTTGCTCTAGCTCTAGTTATTGGACCTTATGACAACTCTATGTGTATCTCCTTGTTGGCATGTTCATCGGCGAACGGTGAAGATGATGCTGAGCTAGGGATGCCCTCATCATCCTCCCCCTCCTAAAAAGGCATCGCCCTCGATGCTTTATCATCATCACCAAAGAATGGTGGCAAGCTGGCACTGTTGAAGGTACTTTGAATGGTCCATCACCTCTGGGCATTCATTTTGACTTACGCCGATCTAGGAAATGATCCTTGCGGTAATGATCCACACAAGGTCGTCCAACTAAAAGATCAGCTTCTTTCTCTTCTTGTTTTCCCTTGCAGCAACATCTTTGCTTTGCGTTCAATTTCTTCTTTCACCTTAGATGTGCATTTTCTTGACATAATCAGCTCTCTTTGATGCCTCCATATTAGTGTGGTGTTGACTTGAAGTGGCAACAAGTTCAATGGTTTAATAGGTTTCAAACCATACACCACCTCGAACGGGCACATCTGTGTAGTCGAGTGGACGGCCCTGTTGTTGGCGAACTCAACATATGGCATACAATCTTCCCATTCTTTGATGTTATTCTTAATGATGGTTCTCAGCAGCATAGAGAGGGTGACAAGTCGTGCTGAATAAAAACTCAGTCCCTAATTTTCCCCACAATGTCTCATGAAATAACTCATGAACTTGACATCGTGGTCTGAAACAATAGTCCTAGGAACGCCATGCAACCTCAAAATCTCCCTGAAAAACAAGTCAGCAACATGTGACGCATCATCGCTCTTGTGGCATGCTATAAAGTGTGCCATTTCAAAATCGATCCACCACAACAAATATAGAATCTCTCCTCTTCTTAGTCCTAAGCAATCCTCAAACAAAGTTCATATTAATATCCTTCGTAGGTGCATTACGATTCAATTTTGATTTCGCCTTGTGGCGAGTAATGCGTCGCTGCGCATACCTCTCCATGTCACGCTTCATCTTAGGCCAATAGAAGTGATTGCTTAGCATAGATAATATTTTGTCACGTCCAAAGTGTCCCATCAATACACCACCATGTGATTCCTGTAACAATAGCAAATGCACGGACGATTCTCGAACACATAATTTGTTAGCATGAAACAAAAAGTCCCATGATGTAAGTGATGTTTTTCCCAGCCTTTTCCCTTTTGTAATGTGCATATGGAACAGCAAAAATCATGGTCATTAGCATATAAATCAGGCAAACTCTCTAAACCAGGAACTCGTACATCTAAATGATTCAAAAACACACTTTTCCTAGAAAGAGCATGAGCTACCACGTTTTCTTTTCCTTTTTTATATTTCACAATGTAATTAAGGAAATGACTAAATGAATTCGCCGCACTTAGCATGACGACGGACGACGGTTTAGTTTACATTGACCTTGCAAATATTTTAAAGCCTCATAATCAAAATGTATAATAAACTCCCTAGACCATAAATAATGTTGTCAAACTTCTCAAATTCGCACTAACGCATAAAGCTCCTTTAACATAGACCGGATAATTCAGTTGTGCACCTTTCAGTTTTCTCACTGAAGAAAGCAACTAGTCTATCCTCTTGCATACAAACACTACCAATGCTAATTTCACTAGCATCACATTTAATTTTAAGAAAAATAGTGAAATCAGGTAAAACAAGCAATGGTGCTTCAGTCAAACGTTCTTTAGTTCAACAAAAACATGTTCTACGTTTATTTAGTTCAACAAAAGCATGTTCTTGTGCTACCCCCAAGTAAATTCAACACACCTTTTAGTCAAGTCATTCAATGGGGCAGCGATGGTACTAAAATCCTTAAAAATCACTGATAAAAACCAGTAAGTCCATGAAAGCTTCTTAGCTGACTAACATTCACAGGAGTAGTCCAATTCTTAATAGCTTCAATTTTAGACTCATCTACCTCAACTCCCTGTGCTAAAATCACATATCCAAGAAATAACACATGAGCTTTGCAAAAGTGCACTTTTCTAGGTTACCAAACAGCTTAGCATCACATAGAACATCTAGCACTTGACGAATATGATCAATTTGTTTAGTTTTGGTACGCTATAAATCAGAATATCATCAAAATACACAACCACAAGTTTACCATGAAATGCCTTAAAACATGACTTATCAAATGCATGAATGTACTAGGTGAATTAATCAAACCAAATAGCATTACTAACCACTCATACAAACCAAAAACAATTTCAAGGTTGTTTTCCACTCATCTCCTTCTTTCATCCTAATTTGATGGTATCCACTACCCAAGTATATTCTAGAGAATATAACAGCACCACTCAATTTGTCAAGCATAACATCTAAGCAAGGAATAGGATGACAATACCGAATTGTGATATTATTAATCACTCTACAGTCTACGCACAAGCGCCAAGTGCCATCTTTCTTAGGGGCTAAAATAATAGGAACAACACAAGGGCTTAGGCCTTTACGTACATACCCTTTGGGGAGCAGCTCTTGTAATTCTTTCTGAATTTCACTACTGCAGATTGACCTTCTGCTGAACCATCTCCACTGACGGGTGCAGAAGAGCCCGTCGTTGGAGGAGCTAACCACTGACGGACGCAAAAGGAACCGTCAGTAGAGGACAGAGCTAGGCTGGACCTGAGGACCTCCACTGACGGGCACGTAAGCCGCCCGTCAGAGGAGATGCAACCCGAGAGCAAAAAACCTCATACAGATGATGGGCATCTCCACTGACGGGCACTCTTTAAGCGCCCGTCAGTAGAGATGTTATTTCCGCTGACGGGCAATGCAGCTGTCCATCAGCGGTGATTGTTCCAGGGCTGACGCATTACCGCTGACGGGCCCTTTATACTGCCCGTCAGTGGTATGTTTCCTTGTATAAAACACAGAGGCGGTGCTCGCTGCTGGCTAGTGCTCGCGCGCCAACTGGCCAGCAGCGAGCGCCGCCGCCGCCAACCCCCCGCTGTGCCGCCGCCGCCAACCCCCCCCGCTGCACCGTCGCCGCCAACCCCCCTCCCACCAAGACTTCCCTCTCCCCAACCCTTCTCCTCTCCCTCCTTTCTTCCATTTCTTGAGATCTAGATCTAGATCTAGAGATCTTGAGCTATTTTCAATCCCAAACTCTCCCATTTCTTCATTTAACTCTAGATTTCCCTCTCTCTCCAACACACATCTCTCCCTCCTCCTCCTCCTCTCACTCTCTCCAACCCAATTATATCTAAAATCTATCCCTCCTCCTCTCACTCGGTAATAATGCTCTCTTTGGAATAATGATATATAAAAAGTGTTATTTTCATCTTGTATATGTATTTAATGTGATTCCCGGTCATCGAGCCGAGGCCTAGTGTTATATTTTCGCACTGATTAGTTTCGTGTAGTAGGGATCGATCGATGGATCGCAGTTGGATGTACGACAACCAGGCGACAGAGAGTTGGGCTACGGCTTTGAATGAGTTTCTTGATGTCGCCGAGCGAGATACGAGGAGAAAAGGTGGCACGAAGATTTGTTGTCCGTGTCGCGATTGCAAAAATTTGGTAATGTTCGATACAAGAGGGAGGGTGACGGTACACCTAGCGCTTAAGGGTTTCATGCCAGGTTATACACGTTGGATATGTCATGGTGAGGAGGAGGAAGATCAAGTGTTACAGCAAGATACCGAACATGGAGAAGACGATGAAGACGAGGGGAGTTTCGAATCTGAACCCGAAGAAGAAACGGGAAACAATTTGGCCGATATGGTGCAGGACGTTCATATGGTGGAGCAGGTGGTGCTAGATCCTGAGGATGAAAGAGAGGCTGCTAAGTTCACGAGACTAGTTGAAGACTCGCAAACCCCGTTGTATACCGGTTCCGATCCAGAACACACGCGTCTGTCAGTCACGCTAGAACTTCTAAGGATCAAAGCAGCCCACAACTGTCCGGACGAAGGCTTCGATGAGACATTGGCTTTTCTTGCAAAAGTTTTTTCCGAAAAACAACTTGCTGCCTACGAGCACCGAAGAAGCCAAGAAGGTTGTTTGCCCTCTTGGGTTAGAGGTGCAGAGGTTCCATGCGTGTCCGAATGACTGCTTTATTTACCGCAAGGAGCACGAGAAGCTGTACAAGTGTCCCACGTGCAACACGTCCAGATTCAAGAGGGGTAGAAACCAAGCCGATGATGAGGACACAGTGACGAGTGGCGCTCCAGCAAAGGATGTATGGTATCTTCCGGTCCTTCTCCGTTTGAATCATTTATTTGCTAACAAGAAGGAGGCAAAGCTGCTACGTTGGCACGCCGAGGGGCGGAAAACTGATGATGGAGTGATGAGACACCCTGCTGATGCTTCGCAGTGGAGGGCAATCGACACCCAATACGATGATTTCGGAAAAGATCCGAGGAATATCAGGTTTGGTATGAGTACGGACGGGATCAATCCATTCGGCAACATGAGCAGCAGACACAGCACTTGGTCTGTGGTTCTATGGATGTACAACCTTCCTCCATGGCTGTGCATGAAACAAAAGTACATACACCTCTCTATTCTCATACAAGGGCCGAAGCAACCTGGGAATGATCTGAACATGTATCAACAATTATTGTTCGAAGAACTAGCTACACTGTGGGAACCAGGGGCCCAGGCTGGGACGCATACGAAGAAGAGTACTTCAATCTGAAAGCGCTATTGTTCACGACAGTCCAAGACTATCTCGCGTACGGATATCAGTCCTGCCAGTGTGTTCATGGGTACAAAGGATGTGTGAAGTGTTTGGAGTCTACTACAAGTTTACACCTAAAGGGATCCAAAAAAATCATGTTCATGGGCCACCGAAGGTGGCTGAAATAGAACGACCCCATGGAGGCAAGAGAAGGAATTGTTTGACAATACTGTTGAGGTCCGTTCGGCGCCTCGGGAGAAGACCGGGGTGGAAATCTATGACATCGTGAACACAATGCCCCTGTTACGCCAGGTAAGACACAACCGTCTGTTCCCATGCAGGACGGCGTCTGGAAAAGGAAATCCGTATTCTGGAATTTGCCTTACTGGAGATTCCTAAGCACACGTCACAGCATAGACGTCATGCATGTTGAAAAAAAGTGTGCGAGAGCTTGCTTGGTATCCTGCTCAACATTTCAGAAAAGACAAAAGATGGACCGAAGGCACGAGCTGACATGGAATTCTTGGGTATAAGAAAGAAGCTGTGGGCTACGAAGCGAACGACCAAGTTGGGGACGGGTGCAGTCAGAATCAAGACGGACTGTCCCGCTGCTTGTTACACTCTCAGCAAAAAAGAGATCGTTAGCTTTTTGGAGTGCCTCCAAAGTGTCAAAGTTTCTTCCGGTTACTCGACAAACATCGGGAGAATAGTTGACATGAAGAGTCACCGAGTAATTGGTATGAAGTCTCATGACTATCATGTGATGATCATGCAGATACTTCCTGTTGCAATCAGAGGTCTCATGGAGCCGGAGGTCCGCAAGACAATCTTGAATCTTTGTAACTTTTTCAACACGATATCTCAGAAGTCGATCTCCGTTACGCGTTGCCATAAGCTGCAGGAGGAGATCATTGTCATACTGTGCGAACTTGAGATGTACTTCCCTCCAGCATTCTTCGATATCATGGTACATCTCATGATCCATATCGTCCCAGAGATACTGGACCTAGGTCCCGTGTTCCTACACAATATGTACCCGTTGGAAAGGTACAATGGGGTTGTGAAGCACTACGTTCGTAACAGGTCACAACCAGAAGGTAGCATCATCCAAGGCTATGTTGCCGAAGAGTGTGTCGAGTTCTGCACTGATTACTTGGCTGATCAAAAGTCCATAGGTGTTCCTGTTTCACGGCACACGGGAAGGCTCGATGGTGAAGGCCATGCACGCGGACAAAAGCCTTTACATGTCTATAATTCAGTACCCAATAGGTCAGATGACTATGACAGAGCACATCTCGTGGTCTTGCAACACCTGATGGTGGTGCATCCCTATCTTTGGATGCACATGATAAAGCTTAAAAAAGAAAACCCGAAGGGAGAAGCGTGGCTCTCGAAAGAGCACAATGGAAAGTTCGCAACATGGCTAAAGAACTACTGGTGTGAAAGGCCTCCGACAAATTTTGAAGAAGAGATGGTCAAAATGTTGTCACAAGAACCTGCGAGCAAGGTCCTGACATTTCAAGCATACGATATCAACGGATACACATTCTATACGGAGGCTCAAGATAGGAAAAGTACGTATCAGAACAGTGGGGTGACGATGGAGGCTAAAACCGGTAACCGTAAGGACATATACTACGGTGTTATCGAAGAAATTTGGGAACTGGACTACACCGTCACAAAGATCCCCATGTTTCGTGTCAAATGGGCGAAAAATATCCATATCGATGATGACAAATTCACTACCGTGACTTTACCTCCCCCGACATCTATTGAGTCAACACAGGTCAAAGTAATCAGTGCGAAAGATGAGCCATGGGTTTTAGCTAAACAAACCTCACAAGTCTTCTACATAAAAGACCCAAAGGCACAAAAGCGCCATGTCGTTAGAAAAGGGAAGAGGAGTATTGTCGGAGTCGATGGTGTTGTTGACGAAGAGGACTATGACCAATTCAATGACCCGAACTCCGAGCCAGAAGCTGTTGATAAACACCCCATAAAAAGGAGAAAAGCTACTAAGGATGCTGAGCCCTATGTCAGACGCAGTCACGCCGAAGGACTAACGTATACCACCAAGAAAATCACTATTCATGAGAAGATTTCTGAAGACGACAAAAGCTAGTTAATTGTATGTGTGTGTATAATAGTGTCTTGGTTTGAATGATTTCATGTAACGTGTGTACTTCTGTATGTGTAAATTGTGGATGAATTTGAAGTACTTACAAACCAATGTATAATCCAACTTCAATGAAATTGTCTGAAATTTTAAACATAGCCTCATGAGGTCATATAATTAACCCATGCCAATTTTCAACTTTTTTTGACCACATTTAGATTTAATAAAAATAAAAACCAGAAAGACGCAGGAAACATTTGAATTTCGACAAGCAAAGGTTTGAATTTTTGATATATTTTCTAGATACGAGCTAAACCGATACATAGGTACCTAGATATGAATTTTCCTTCCATTTATAGGCCTTCTTTAAGATAGTTGTAGTTCAAATCTGAAATATATCTAGTAAATAACTAGATATTCATTTAATGCGTAAAAAATAGCAAATGATTTCAGAAAAATGCCTAAATTTGACACGAACAAGGTATGTAGTACGTTACATGTAGAAAAAGTTTGGAGTGTAGCTAAAAATGATTTTTGAAAGGTTTTACACATAGTACCTCAAATTGGTATTTCAAAAAATAGAAAATTCAAATTATTACATAACAAGATGGAACATGATAAATTATTAGCGTATAATATTGTATATGAAGTTGTAGTCTAAATCTCAAGTTCAAATGATGAAGAATTTATGATGTGTACATCAATCTTCATATTTCCCCTTTAAATGCTATGAAGCTTTCTCACAGATGGTTCAGTTACAAAGCAATGTATAATCCAACTTCTATGAAATTATCTGAAATTTTAATCATAGCCTCAGAAGGTCATATAATGACCCCATGCCAATTTTCAACTTTTTTTGACCACTTTTAGATTTTATAAAAAATCAAAACTAGAAAGACGCAAGCAAACGTTTGAGTTTCTCCAAGCAATTGTTTGAATTTTTGATATATTTTCTAGATACGAGCTAAAACGATACATAGGTTCCTAGATACGAATTTTTCTTGCATTTAGAGGCCTTCTTTAAGATAGTTGTAGTTCAAATTTGAAATATACCGAGTAGATACCTACATATTCATTTAATGCCTAAAAAATAGCAAATAATTTCAGAAAAATGCCTAACTTCGACACTAATCCAAAAAAGGTAAAAGCCCTAAACCAAAAACACTAAAACACTAAACCATATAGAAATAACCCTAACATCACCTCAAACAGGAAAACCTAAAATTGAACAAAGAACCATCACCACTGACGGGCGCCTAGTATACGCCCGTCAGTGGTACGTAGCAGTAACCCTAACCAGTCCCCCCTCTCCACTGATGGGCACTTAGTATACGCCCGTCAGTGGTACGTAGCAGTAACCCTAACAAGTCCCCCCTCTCCACTGACGGGCACCTAGTATACGCCCGTTAGTGGTACGTAGCAGTAACCCTAACCAGTCCCCCCTCTCCACTGACGGGCACCTAGTATACGCCCGTCAGTGGTACATAGCAGTAGGAACCCTAACCAGTCCCCCTTCTTCATTGACGGGCCTGGTATCCGCCCGTCAGTGGTACGTAGCAGTAACCCTAACCAGCCCCCCTCTCCACTGACGGGCACCTAGTATTCGCCCGTCAGTGGAGGTTCCTCTCCACTGACAAGTTCGTCTCTACTGACGGGCACTTTATAGACGCCCGTTAGTGGTACCCCAAATCTTATATATTCGCCAAGTCCCGCGCGTTCAATTGAACCAGCAGTGAGACGGTTCGCATCCCCCGACGCCGCCAGGTTGCTCCGCCGCTCGATGAGCCCGCCGTCCCCTCCGCCGCCTCCTCCGGCCTCCGCCGCCGGCCCCGACGCCCCCGACGCCCCGTCCGCTCCCTCGGCCGGCCCGCGCCGCCGCCTCCTCCGGCCTCCGCCGTCGGCCCCGAAGCCCCCGACGCCCCCGTCCGCCCCCTCTTCTGGCCCACGCCGCCGCCTCCTCCAGCCTTTTGCTGCCGGAACCGCGCCGCCACGCCGCTTCCCCACCGGAGACCGTCGAGCCCGCTCCCGAGTTCGTCAAGAAAGGTTGTGTCTTTAGCCGTTGTGCTTTTGATCGTCAAACTTGTAGGATTATTTTGTCACGACATATTACTGGAGTGAAGTCCACATATTAATCAAGTCGTTTGCCTGATTTTGACCTGGTTTTTTATTCCTTCGTGATTGAAGTGGTATTTTTTGGGTCAGAAAATAAACCTGGAGAGTATGCATTACGGAATTGCTGGCTTATTTGTGTGTTCCAGTGACTCTTCTAAAACATAGTAGCAGCGATGTTCACATTTTGAACACGGTGTTGCTACACTGTTACTCTATTTCACTTTATGAATTGAAGTTTTGGAAAAGAAGTAGCCGCATGATGGGTTGAAATCTTTGGAGGCATAATATAGCTTGATAGTTTGATTCCTTTCGTTATTACTTAGAGTAAGCATGACTGGTATGTTAAGGGCATACACAGTTGGCATTGCCAACTGAATAGAACAATAGTATTGTTTAGAATAATAGTATTGTTTGTTTAGAATAATACCATGCCCATGTATGAGGGTGGATTAGTACATTGGTTCCTCAGTCAAACATTAGTGCTAGTTTTAGAAAGAACACACTAATTCAGTACATGGAGCATTGCAGGAATGCTCTGGAGTGAAAGATTACAAACAAAGGTACAGATTATGTGAGTAACAGGAGTTGGGATTAAGATACCGTCTATGGATGATCGTTTCGTGTTTATCACGTTATCACGCGACTACTATGCACGCCGCCACCGCAATATTGTTATCAAGTTGAATATATAAGTCCAATTGATTTTTGTGATGTCCAGTTTTCTTGGTTCATCATTAATTATAGCGTTGTGTTATAGTCTGTCTATATTTAGATTACGACGTTGTCCGATTGGTACCGTTAGTTTTCCAAAAACAAAATTTGCATTATAAGGAGTGATGTACATGTGTGCGCAAGCACGTGCTAGAATTGATGAAAATTGAGAATGAATTTGTAAATCTCAATAAATTTTTAATAGATGTTTCTGTATATGTAAGTGTGAACAACGGGATTTAAATTTCAGTGGGTAAAATTATGGTTCTACAACTTCATCACTCCACCAAAAGATACCACATGCCATAATTATAAATGATGACGTACAAAGTTAAATCTAGTTTCACGAGATCAGCACTATATAGAGCCTCAAGGAGTTCTTAAATGTTTAATACTATTTTTGAATATTAAGGCCCTATTTAGTGCTTGTATAGTTAGACATTTTACGAATTGAACTCTCAGAGATGATTTATGTAATGATCTTGGTGAGTTAATGAATTTCTGTTGGATCTTTCTGTATTAGATTATAGTTTAGAAGCTTTGAAAAGAATATGCTATAGCTATAGTTTTACATTAAGTTGATAGGAATTTCATGGGCATTTTAAAGAAGATTGATAAGAATGGTACTGTACTATATGTGTGTATGAGAGGGAACTAAACTATTAGCAAATGCTATTGTTTTTCTTCAGTTTTAAAATGGCCGCCAGTAGTACTCCCGCTGGGTCCCCGACCCGAGCAGTAGAGGCCGTTGATGACAGCACGGCCCCCCTCATCGTGGCTACACCGATCGATGCACCGACCCTGGAGGCACCCAGCAAGTTGCCTCCGAGGTGGCCAAGGAACCTGCCCTCGAGCTGGCCGAGGATCAACCTCTCTTAGCGGCCGTCACAGCTGGACAAGAGCACCTGCCTCAGAGTCCAGCTCTGGCTCTGCCTCCGAGTCAAGTTCTGAAGGGGACGAGGCGCGTGAGGAGGAGGTACCGACTCCAGCCCCGACCAGGTCTCTGAAAAGGAGGAAAGGCAACCAGTTGCCGGACAAGACGTATGTCATCACCCGTGTCGACGACGTCAAAGACATTCCGACGAGTCCACATAAGGCCGCTAAGACCTTTAGCAACGCCTGCGGGTGCTTAGTACGCGAACAAGTTAAGATTACATGCAAAGAGTTCAGCCAGTTGACTCAGTCCACAAAAGATACTCTCTTGAGGAAACTGTGGGACAAGTACCAGATTCCTGTAGCCGACAAGGAAAGAGTCGAAGCGCAAGCCCTGAAAATCATGGCTAGGGCTCTGAAGACTTGGTGATACGACGCACAGAAAGTCATAGACGATGATTGGGAAACCAAGATTAGTAAAAGATGGTCCAAGATACAGAAGGAAGACTGGGACGAATTCGTTGCTCAAATAAGGAGCCCAGAATTCCAGGAGAAGAGCCAGTGGGGGAAAGAGCTTCGCAAGAAGAACACATTAGACCACAAGCTTGGCAGCCGTGGATACCTGGGGAAGAGACCGAAGTGGGCCAGAGAGGACGAAAAATTAGCCGTGGCTGGGAAAGCACCTCCTTTCACGCATCTTAGGGAGCCACGCGCTAGGGAGTACATGAGGGCGCACACAAGGTCTGACCCTGTGACGGGGTCACCAATTTATGAGTCTGAGGAACTGCAAGTGGTGGTCGACCAGCTGGTAACGATTCAACCCAATCTCTTTTCGTACTTAATTACGTTGCATCCAAATACGCTGTCTTCTCATCAAGTATTTAACTTTCAGACAGAATTGAGCCAGCAGCCTAGAAGCTCGCAGGACTCCGTCACGAGCTTCCCAGATGAAACGACGATCTGGCGAAGGCCCGACAGAAACCGGAGCATCGGGGCCATGTAGTAGGCGTCGGGGATGGCGTTAAATGTGACAAGGTATTTCCCCGAAACCCCAGGGGAGCCGCCGCCCCCGGAGAGACAGCCAGGAGTTTATGGACAATCTGCAGGAGCAAATGCGGGAGATTGCCGAGTAGACGTGGCTACGTATGCAAGTGGCCGCAGCGCAAGGCCAGCAGAGCATGCTTCCCGTTAACCGGCCTGCAGGATGTAGTAGCTGCGCATCCACCTCGGACGGCGGCCCCTACTCGGTGAATCCCGTCGACAGCATCACCGTAAGTCTCATCCGCTAAACGTGTCGTTATAGTACAAGCTGATCTCATTGTCCTAACTCCAGTGCGGACGGCACGTCTATCCTCTGTTTCGCAGGAAGCCACTAGATGCACACTCACGGTGCAGATTCCTGGCATGAAGGTCCCGGTGGTACACGGCCAGGTTTTCCCAATGCCGGAGGGGGCAGTCCTGCACTGTGTTCCTATGCGGGAGCACCATGCGAAGGTGCAGGTGGATCTCGTCCTCAACGACTACAGTGAGGTGGTAGTCCCTGTCCCCCCCGAAGAGGAGCTGACGAAGCTAGGGCAGTGCAAAAATTGCTTCATCCAGTGGCCGAAGAGCTAGATTACTATAACTGCGGCGGCCTCTCCTCGCACGGGGCCCCTCGTCCAACAACCCCTCTCCATCAATCGGACGATCTCCGTTGGGGCTCAGCCAATCACCTCCGTCCTTTAAAGACCTGGAGGACCATCTTGTCGGGGACCAGCACATGTCACCGATTTTGCGGTCCCCGGAAGTGTCGGAAAGGCCCTCCGAGGTTCAAGGCGACCCCCTGGATCAACGGAGGGGGAAGATTTTCTCTCCCGCCACACTAGCTGGGTCGCTGGAAGCAGCGTTGGCGGCAGGCAAGAGCCCGGAGCCGGTATAGCAGAGGAGGAAAAGCAAAAAGAGACAGGCTGGCACCGGCGAGAAGGAAAGAAAGGAGCAGAGGCAGAAATCCTTATCCTTCTCAACATCGTCATCCAAATTATCTACACGGACCAAGGGTCTCTGGCGAGAATTTTACTTACCACGTGAGGACATGCTCCCACAGGATGAGCTGGACAATCTGTCAAAGGACATGAAGACGCTGCATGAAGATTACCTGAAGATGTCCAGAGATCCTGATACATTCTGCCAATATTGGAAGGTGAAGGTGCCAAGGGAATACAATTTCTTCATGCAAAATGACCAAGACACCTTCGACATCAACTTTGAAGACCTATTCAACATGTACAACCTCTATAGCTCAACACCACGATGATCAGGCTATGGGCTCTCTACCAAGCCCAAGAGTGCAGACATCTTCAGGACTCCAATATTGGCATAGTCGATCCGATATGCATGAACGAAGGCTATGCCGAGACCCCGGACGGTCGAGGATTTCTTGAAGAATACCTGTCGCATGCATTCGTGGTTCATAAGGACAAGGACTACATACTAGCCCCCTATAACCTTCCGTAAGTCCTAAACTTAGCACCGTGGAGTTTTTTTGTTTTTTACGTATAAATCTCCGCCTGCTTACGTTCATTTGTTCACATTTACGCAGTGACCACTGGGTCCTAATTGTGATCGTTCCAAGCTGGGCCAAGGCTTTTTACTTTGACTCCTCATCAAAAAGACAGCGGACTTCACCAATATGACTAAGATTTTGGATACAGCTTTCTTCAGAGCCAAGTTCTCGGGGCATACTAAAATACCTGTAAAAGCGACAAAAATGGTACACCATTACAAGTACCCTTGCAGAGTTCAGCCGGAAAATAGCGTGACATGTGGGTACTACACCTGCACCCATATGGACCTCTTTGTCCGGTACAAGAACAAGCATTGGAAAGATATGAAAGAACTGAAGGCTTGGAGCGAGCTGGGAAGTCAAATGCACGACTAGCGACAGGGACTTTGCTCGCATCCAAAAAATCTTCGCCAGACTCATCAACCTTGAAGTCATCAATCCGATGGGTGAATTCTACGCCGGCCCCCAATTTCCGAAGCCAAACTTAAGCGCGCATCAATAGAATCGTTGTTTCTGTAATTGAAGAACAATTGTTTCATACTTGTGACCGTTGTTGGGAGTGTACAGACTATATATGTGATTATAAATGTCTTAAGTGCCAACCGTTATGTGATTACAAATGTGTTATGCGATTAAGAGATTTGACTCTGTGTATGAATAGTTGGTATAGCCTGTGATTAGGAATAATGTAATGCGCTATAGCCTATTATTATGAATAATCTAAATGTGATTATGAGTTAACACAACCTTTTCGGTTAGCAGGAATACATATCTCTACTGACGGGCACTTACGGAGAGACCGTCAGTGGAGTACGACCTCTACTGATGGGCTATTATGACGCGCCCGTCAGTAGTGCTAGAACCAAGTGCCTCCGACTGGTGGTCTCCTCTGACGGTCCCTATGCGTCCGTCAGTAGTAACAAACACTACTGACGGTCCGTCTGCCCGTCAGTGGAGTGACCCCCTCCACTGACATTTCCAGGGTGACGGGCCCCCTGTCTGTCAGTAGAGGGTGTTTCGGGACCATCAGTGGTGACCTGTTCTGCTGTAGTGTTTCCTTTGTTTCCTCGGGTTGGTGTGATATGGTGGTTGGTTTGGCCGTCGTGCTTGGAATAAAATCAATGTAATGCTCTATCACACAGATTAGTGGCAAACCAGCAGGTATCTCCTCCAGAAGCATGTCGTTGAACTCCTACAAAACATAGGCAACAACACTAGGAAGAGAAGTCAAGTCATTAGTCGAAAGCAAGGCATCTTTGTATAGAAGTACAAACTGCACCAAATTGGGATCCTCGTTGAATTCTCTCATCTCTGATTTGGTGGCTAACATTACTAAATTCTTCTCTCCCTCATTTTCCCTTTACCGCTTAGATTTAGCTTGTGGCACTCACCCATCGAAAGTTGAGTCCCTCTATTTTGCTCTCGCTCTTTCTCACTTTTGATGTGCACCTCAACTTTTTGCATGGAAGAGTTCACTATATGTTGTTGTATAAGTGGCTTCAAGATGATCTCCTTATTGTTCCATCTAAATGTGTAGTGATTGATATGTTCATCATGAACATCGAAACAATCGTATTGCCATGGACGTCCTAATAGCAAGTGGCATACTATCATGCGCACAACATCAAAATCCACAGTGTCGGTGTACTTCAAAATAGTGAATCTCACATGGACCATAGAGTTCAACTTCACTTCCTCTTTGTTGCTCAACCATTTTACATGATACGGTTATGGATGCAGCCAATATTTCAAACCCAACTTATGGCGCATGTCCTTGCTTGCCAAATTGTGAAAAATCCCGCCATCAATAATCACATTGCACACCTTGCCATTATCAAGCTTGGCCCAAGCCTGAAACAAATTGCACTACTATTCTTTGGACTACAATAGTGTCACACTGAGAGCCATGGGCATGCATACAATGGAGTATTTCTTGGCACTGCAAAACTCAGGCTTGCACACATATTGCTCAATCTCATCAGTGTGCAAAACTGGCTCTACATCAAGCAACTTGTCATCACTAGTAGAAACATACCCATCATCTGTAATAAGCATGACCTTTGTATTGGGGCAATCCTTCTGAAAATGGCCAAATCCTTTGCACTTGTGGCAAGTCATATCACGTGAACATACCGTCGACCCCATAGAAGAAGTTGTACTAGTAGCAGGTGCCACTGGTCGACAGGTGGTGTACTCTCCAGCTTCTTACTTGCTGAACTGTGCATTCCTGAATTGCTCCCGGATGCAGTACTCTTGCTTGGTTGATTTTTATTGTACTGCTGTCCCTCGCTTATCGAAAAACATGAGCAGGTAGCAAACCATGCATCTTCAATAACTTGGCACTTAGCTTCACGCGCTTGCTGCAGCAACTCGATCATATCATTGTAGGGATGGTGATTGACAATGCACTTGACTACATGGTTCATAGCAGCTATAAATCTTGCCATTGTTTGTTCTTCATTCTCGTGTACGTTAGCATGCACTACTATAGAAATGAGTTTTCTGGACCCCACATCCCAACCGATTAACGAAAAACTAAAGAGAAGAGCATCCACCTCAGTTGGTTCAGCGTGGATAACCGGCTGAGATAATATATCATCTCAATCGGTTCCCCGAGTGAATCGACTATATAAGTAATACAACCGGTTTATACTACGAAACCAAATGCAACATGCATACTATTATAGTCGGTTTCTTGGCTTGGACTGGCTGAAAACTTAACTTAGTTAGTTTTTGTGCTAAACTGGTGGTAAAATTTTTAAACTAGTATGCTGATCTAGATCATATTTTGGATAGTACGTGAAACACAGCGAAACTGTAGTGCTTAATCAGAATGATAATTTTCGGATTGCAAAATACCGCTTAATCCGAATGACTATTTTTGGATTAAGCATTACACACTACTAATGAAACATTCTAATTTAACATCCTAATGATACACTTATACGAATTTAACTACACTATCCTACGCCTCCTCCTCAGCGGGCCATCGGCATCGTAAATGCCTGATTGCACTATGGTTGTTCTTGTCACCGGAGCCGTCGGTGGCAGTAGTAGCAGCGTTACCCCTGTTGTCGTCGCCTCTGTCAGAGTTGTCTTCGTCGTTGGCATCGTCTTCCTCATCCTCCGAATCATTGTTGTCGCCTCCGTTGGAGTCGTCAGCGGCGGCGGCATCGTTGTCCTCATCCTCCTCCTCCTCCAGACCACCGTTGTCCTCCTCCTCCTCCTCAGTCTCCGCATCATTGTCCTCCTCCTCGGTCTCGATTTTGTCGTCCTCCTCTGAGATGGGCGACGGCAGACCGCCGTCGACATCATCCATCCATGAGTCATCGGAGGGAGACGTCGTCTCATCGGAGGATGTCGACGTACAAACGCCGGTATCAGTGGTTCGGAAGGACCCCCTTTGGGATTCGGCTGGGGAGGCGGAGTTCTACGAGCTACGCCAGAGCTAGAGCTTGGCAGGATATGAAAATGAGAAAGAACACAATGATTTACCCAGATTCGGGCCACCTTCTAGGTGTAAAACCCTACGTCCTGCTTTGAGTGTATTTGATATTTTTTGGAGAGATTACAATGAACTAGAAGCACAGGTCCCACTATTCTTCTTCCTCTAGGGTTTTATCAATTCTACTGGAGCCAATCTAGAGAGCCTCCTCCCCTTCGCATCACCGCGGTTCTCCCCTTATATACCCGGGGGTCACCACAGTGGCCGAAAGATAAATATATTGCCCATGAAGCTTGTCGCGAAAGAAACCCGGCATGGGCAAGCCACGTCGGTGGTTGAGATTTGCTGTAGCGGAACAGTGCCGGTCATGCCTTGGTTGGGAACCGGATCATGATGATGAGGGTGTGTCAGGAGATGAAGATTTGACGTCTCCTGACATGGGCTATGCTACAACTACCCGGGCCCCACGGACCAGGTGTAGAGGGCATGCCTATGGATGCACGGAAACGCATCCTTAAAGTCAAAAAGGGGTGTCAGACCTCTCCATTCCCTCTAAGACTGATAGCTGACAGGGCTTATCACTTGGGGGGATGGGAACCGGTCAAGACACCGCCATTGGTCCGCAAGGACTCAGAATAGACGGGCATTTAATGCACCTAGCACAGGCATTAAATGCCCCTGACGCAGGCATTAAATGCGCCTTTTGGGCCATGCAGATTGAAGAAGGGCCTCAAGGGGTGCTCAGGGCTCCCGAGATCGGAGGCCCCCGAGCACTACTCCTAGACCGCTCCATCATCTGGGCGAGATGCTCGGCGCCCCGGACGGGGGCCGGGTCGCCGTTAGTGCTTGGGGTGAGCCCCCCGAGCACTACTTCTTGGGTGCTCGGGGTGAGCCCCCGAACACTTCTGCTCGGGTGCTCGGGGTGAGCCCCCGAGCACTTCTGCTTCATCCTGGGCGAGGGACTCGGCGCTCCAGGCGGGGGCCGGGTCGCCCTTGGTGCTCGGGATGATCCTCGAGCACTTCTTCTTGGGTGCTCGGGGTGAGCCCCCGAGCACTTCTGCTTGCTCCGTCCTGGGCGGGGACCAAGTTCGCCTTTGGGCCTTTCGGGAAACGCCATCAAAGGACGACTCGGGGCACCCCTTGATTTAGCCGAGTGGAACGGTGCTCGGGGTGAGCCCCCGGGCACCTCTTCTTTAACTTCCACGTCTTTGGTGATGTGGCGTCAAGTTGGGCCTTCGCCAGCGGTTTAGGCGACCCTGGGCCCCGTAACGCCGACAGTAGCCCCCGGCCCAGCCGCCAGATGAAGGCCCGTAAATGGACGAGACTGGGGGCGGGGCCTTCATTCTATGGGCCAACGAAGACGCCGGCCCATTTAGAAGCCGAACGGGGGAACCGCCCCATTTTTTGCGTGACGTGGGGCGCCACGCACCTCTGCCGAATGAGAAAAAGGCGTCTTGATTCCCGTGTGATGTGGGGGGGACGTGCCCTGTCAGGGAAACAGAACTGACACCGCCACCCACGTCACGGAACGGTTCGAATTCTTGATTTCTTCTCTTTAAGCTTTGCCATTCTCGTGCCTCCTCAACTCCTTCGCCTTTTTGCACAAACGCCTCCTTCCTTTTCATTGCGCCCTTTTGCCTCCTCGCCTTCTCCGCTCACACGCCCTTTCGCCTCCTCGTCTTCCACGCCGCGCCACCGCCATGCCGAGACGCGAGAGATGCCGCGCTCCTCTGTCGCCGCCCCTGATGCCATCATCCCCAAGTCCCGCTTCCTCAACGAAGAAAGCATGGACAGGGTGCAGAAGCTGCTGGCTCCGCAGAGCCAGAAGGGGGCGGCGACGGCAAGGCCGGCCACATATCCATCGGATCCGCTGTCGGAGGAGACAGTGATCTTCGCCAGCTTCCTAGTAGCAGGCCTGATGCCGCCCTTCTCACCCTTCTTCCTCGAAGTGCTGACGGAGTTTGGGATCCACCTCATCCATCTCTCCCCCAACTCCGTCCTGATGCTGGCAATCTTTGCCCACCTCTGCGAGATGTTCGTGGGCGTGATGCCTTCGGTCATGCTCTTCCGCCATTTCTTCGTACTCTGGTCGGCGGGTTAAGAACTTTGGTTGGCGAAATGCTAAGTGTGGACTTGGCTCCACATAGCTTCTTTTGAATTTCTGCTGAGTATGGACTTGGCTCCACGCAGCACAGCCTTTTCTTCATCTTTTTTGTTTTTTTTATGCGTTCGGCTCTTGCCCGAGCAGTCTGCCCCGAGGACTCTAGCCCCCGAGAGCTGGATGCTTCGAACTTATTATTTTAACATGTCACGCTTCGGGGACCCGAGGACCCTATGTCCCCGAGAAGCTAGAAGCACCGACCTTCTTCTTGGCGATGTTGCACTTCGGGACTTGAGGACCCTATGTCCCCAAGCAGCTGGAAGCGCCGATGTTTCCCTCGATCAGGTCGCTCCTCGGGACCCCGAGAACCTCAAGTCCCCGAGGGCGATCTTTGGCGCTCGGGAGCACGCACCTTCGGGATTAGACGCCCCTGCAAGCTCGTCCGAGCACTTGTGCTCAGGACGGTTTTACGAGTGGCTTAGGCATCAGCGGACGTCTTATCGTGTTGATTTTTTCTTTACTTAGCTTCAACGGGTTCCTCTCTTATGCGGCGAGGTTCTCGCGCGACACGGATCCCTTGCGCTGCAAGCCCATCCATTGGGGAGCTCCAGAGCGCAAATGCGAGCGCGTAGGGTACTCGGGCGGCTTTTGGCCAGGCTGGTGCCCAGGGTTTGGAAACCAGGCGAGGTGACCAGGGCTTTGGGCGACGACTCGGAATACTCCCCGTGACTCACACTGTTACTCCAGAACATGATCGCTTTATGAACGAGCGGTGCAGGGGATCGTTGGCGTGAGAAACTATCCACGGAGATGGTAAAAGAAAGCTTTAAAGCCGAGACAAACGCGGCAAAAAGACTTAGCTTATATGTAGTGTTGAATTCATGGAAGCTTTTCGCCCTGGGTTTTTTTACTTTGTATGGTCATTGTCACCCAGGAACTTCACCATGGTGAGCCTGTAAACTCGTAGGCAATTATAGCAAGCTGCTGGCAAAAGATGCCACTGCTCTGAGTTTTTCTGAAACTCTCCATTGTCCGGACCCAAAGGCTTTCGAGACAACCGACTGGTCGGGGGTACGAGAGGTAGAGTTATCCGAGTACTCTGAGGCTCAGTGGTGCTCGGGGCCATTGACCAAGCCGAGAACGGGTGGTCGAGGGCTTATTTTCCCCGACTCGGGTGTGCTCGGGGTACAAGTGGTCGACCTAGTACCAACTGCCCGCCAACAGAGACTAGATTACCCCGACTCCTCGTACTGCAGACTAGTCAAGATCTACTCATGCAAAGGGGACACAGAAGCCCAATATTCATGCGAGTGGCTTCTTTTACGAGCAAGCGAGGAAATAGAAAGAATTTGACCAGTAATTGCAAATGCTGCTTGTATTAATAAAGCTGCTGCCATTAAAATAGCTTCTGATACAAGGGAGCCCCCGAGGATTGCGCGCGAGTGCCTAGGATACCCGGGCGGCCTTTGGCTGGACTGGTGCCCGGGGTGCAGGAACCAGGTAGGGCGACCTAGGCTTAGGCGACGGACCCGGAACTTCCCAAGACTCTTTGCTACTCGGGGAACTGACCCTAATGCAAAAAGGATAAACTTACGGATAAAATTTCGCAGATGCTCGATGTTCCACGTGTTGGGCAGCGGCAGGCCCTCGTCCGTGGTCAATCGAACAGAGCCCAGTCGGGAGACACTGGTCACTTGGTAGGGGCCCTCCCACACGGGGAAGAGTTTGTTCTTTCCTTCCCGCGATTGGATGCGGCGAAGTACTAGATCCCCGACCTCCAGCGACCGGGCCTGAACGTGGCGCTGATGATAGCACCTTAGGCTCTGTTGATATCTGGCGGCACGGAGAGTGGCTCTGCACCAGTGCTCTTCGAGGTAATTGACATCGTCGAGCCTTCTTTGCTGCTGGTCGCCTTCTGAGTAGGCTCCGACCCGAGGCGAGCCGAAGGTGACCTCGGAGGGGAGAATTGCCTCTACCCCATATACGAGGAAGAGAGGCGTCTCACCGGTCGTCCTACTGGGGGACGTCTGGATCGACCAGAGGACGACAGGGAGCTCATCAATCCAGCCAGCACCGCACTTCTTGAGGCAATCGAAAGTCCGTGTCTTGAGCCCCTTGAGGACTTGAGCATTGGCGTGCTCAACTTGGCCATTGGCGTGAGGGTGAGTGACCGACGCGAATCAGACCTTGACGCCGATGTCCTCGCAATACTCCAGGAATGCATCACTGGTGAACTGCGTGCCGTTATCGGTGATGATCCGATTGGGCACCCCAAAGCGGCTCACGATTCCTCGGATGAACTTGATCGCGGTGTGCTTGGTGATCTTGACGACTGGCTCTGCTTCTGTCCATTTGGTGAACTTGTCGATGGCGACATAGAGGTACTCGTAGCCCCCGACTGCTCGAGGGAATGGACCTATGATGTCCAATCCCCAGACCACGAAGGGCCATGACAGGGGGATGGTTTGGAGGGCCTGAGCCGGTTGATATGACTACTTTGCGTGGTATTGACACGCTTCACAGCACCGAACCAGCTCGATGGCATCCTAGAGGGCTGTTGGCCAGTAGAAGCCTTGCCGAAATGCCTTCCTGACCAGCGTGCGGGATGAAGCATGGCTACCACACTCGTCCTCGTGGATATCCGCGAGCAAGTCACGGCCTTCCTCCCGGGAAATGCACTTCAGAAAGACGCCGTTGGTGCCATGCCGGTAGAGATCCCCATCTACTAGGGCGTAGCGCTTGGCTTGACGCACAATCTTTTCTGCTGCGGTATCATCTTCGGGAGGGATGTTTTCTTTCAGGTACCCTGGATCTCGGAGATCCAGGAGGGCTCCTGAGAACAGGTGGCGAGCACGGGGTGCTCGCCGAGTGGCAGTGATCTGACGGGATTTCCCACTGAAGGTGCGGCCTGAGTAGCCTCGCCTGGGCGCGAGGCTTCCCCTCCGTCTTGGTTGACAGCCTCGACGGACGACCGGGAGAGCCTTTCTTCAAAGGTTCCAGCCGGGACCGGTTCCCGAGAGGACGCCAGTCGCAATAAGTAATCGGCAGGCTCGTTGTAGCGGCGCGGGATGTGTTGGAGTTCTGCGGCAATACGCATAGACGAAGTGATTTCTCGACTGTACATATCTCACAGAGTAGCACGACAGAAGCATTGCAGTGGTCCATTTATTACAACTTAATTTACAAACTCAGAGAACAAGATACAAATACATTCCCAACAGTACGGGGAATTTAAAACCGTGCTAGTTGGTTACAGCAAAAGACATATCTGCACTCTCAACTCCCACATCCTATACTTGTACTCTACACTTCAGAGTCTTCACCACGGTGGTCGAAGTGTTGGTCGATGCCTTCATCTTCCTTTGTCGCTGTCGGCCCCTTGAAGACTTCATCTTCGGCCCCGATGTCGACTATATTTTGATCTATTATCGGCTCTCCTCGTATCAAAGGAATTAGAATAGAGGGATGAGTACAGAAGGTACTCAACAAGTCCAGGAATAGCAAAGAGGTGTTTGATGCACTATCTACTGAGAACAGCAATGCTCTCCGAAAGCAATGCAGTTTTGTAAGGTAAGAGAGTCAAGTTTTAATTAAAGAGACTAATGATCTCCTGTCTCACAAGCTGCTAGGATTCCCGATGAATCCCTTTCTTGCCGGGTTCGCAGTTCCAACCGGGAACACGGAGTGACAATGCCACAATTCTATACACTCTGCAGAGGTGCGCAACTATACCCACAAACGATCATAAATATGTACCCGAGGTAGCCAATCTCAGATCACGTACCCATGATCACAGAGCCGTTTCACCGCCCGCTCGGTTATACCCCGCGTCGCAGTCCTGCACAATCAGGCCAAGGACTACCAGTCTCGCATTGATACTACGGATACAACGCTTGTGGATAGCCAACGGCTAGCGCCACCTTCCCAATAGCTGATACCCCGCATACAACTATTGAGGTCTTCCTTTCTCGGGGGAGTATAGACCTAGGGTAAAGGGTACTTTAGCTCAGCCCCGCCCATACAGGGTATGTGGTATGCGCGATCACTACGGTCCTTAAGCACAATCGATCATTGGTTGCGTTAACCTTATATGAGACATTCCCATGTGATGAAATCCACCTTCCCAAATGTGCCATCCGGCACCCATACCAGGATTTCACCACCCACCATGCTATCGCCCAAGAACCGGCGATCGAAAGCAAAACAACAATTGCTTGATCTTTAGAAAATAGGTTTTTGTGCATGTTATAGACAAGAGGGAAGTTTTGCAAATCATTATCAACGGACATGAACAAGAAACTGGACTTGCCTGGTATCGGATTGGAAATGGAGTTCGAAGGGTTTACTTGTGGAACTCCGCCTTCTGGCAAGAAAGTGATAAAGTCCGATAAGGACTAATCCAAAAGAATTTCAGATATAGATGCAATGACATGGCACTACATGCATGAGAGAATGTCTGCTTACCAGAATACTTCAATGAAATCTTAATCATAGTTCCTTTAAACACTTTAACATGGGTTTAGGTTTATTTAGAATGACAACCAAGTTTTAGTTATCCTTACGGCTTATGTTGGTTTTAATTTTAAGTTAACATGACTTTAGAACCTAATTTTCTTTAAAAGTTTAACCTATGATTTAAATTCCTTTTTCGATAGGGCAAGAATGTCCTTAACTTAATTGGGACATCTTATCATTTTATTTACGATTGAACTTAGAAATCTCATTCTAACTTAGGTAGTTGTCTTAATCTTTAAACTATTGTTCAACGTACATATATATATACATCTACTCCCATCTTTTACTTCCATTCTTAAGCGATAAAATAATTCCTTTCAACTTTATTTTCTGCTCAAAGAAAAAGATTAACCTGGATTGCAGCACTAAAAGAATTTCGGGTCCTTAACAGAAATTTCTAAGAGCTTCCTAAATTTTCCTTCAAAGCTCTATGTGAAGAGCTCTCCAATTTGCTCCCCTATTTTTTTCTTTGCTCTCCAACTGCCTCTCCAAATCCACCCCTTCAATTCTATCACCCCTAACCGGCCCTCTCTCTCTCTCTTTCCTCTTTCCATCTAAAATCCCTAAATCCTCTCATCTATACTCTGCCGCCACCGGCTGCTCTCCTTCTCGGCGCCACTTCGTCCAGCGCCGCCGATGCTCCCTAGCGCTACTACCTCCCCCGGCGCTCCCCGTGGTTTCTCCCGAGCTCGCCCCCCTCCAGGTGCGTGCCGCTCCGTGGCTCTTCACGCCGCCGCCTCGCCGGTACCGTCCCGGTCACTCGCTCGGTGCCGCCCCGGTCGCTTGTGTCGGCCTCCTATGGTTACGAGCCAGAGGCTCGGGTCCAACCCTCGCCGGCCCCGCTCGGTTGCTGCCTCGCCCTACCGTGCGCCTCGGCCGCGGCCCGGGTCCAATGCGGTCGGCGTCGCAGCTCCGCTACCGGAGCTCTGTCGGCCCGTCTCCCGCCGGTGGCGCGCCGCGGTGCTCGGCCGCCGATTTCCTCTAATCGGTAAGTACTCCTCCATCCCCTCTCTTCTTATCCCTAATTTTCCCCCAATTTGATTTAGGGTTCATACCGAATTTTCCCCAATCTCTAGGGTTCTACCAATGTTGGTCCAAAATGTTAAATTGATCTAATAGCCTTCAAGTTTTATCTACTTCGGTTTAAGACTGCCGAATTTCCCCTATAGATTCTAGGAAATTTTGACCATTAATTAAATTTTGGTTAAGTACGAGTATATGTCATGCCCCTCTGCGGTTAATCTCCTTTGGTTCAAGAAGGTTGATGTTGTGATTTTGCTGATATGAGCTTATTGTCATATGCTGGTTAGAGATTAATGTTTCCAATGATTCTTTTAACTAAACATCTAAAACTGTCAAGCAATAACCATGTTTGCCTTGAATCTACTGTTGTTCAAAACTGCAGCGTGTGCTGTGATGGTTTTTTTTATTGAGAAGATGGAGAAGAATTAAAAATTTAATATAATACTTTCAAAACTGATTAGAACAGATGTTACTTGGTCTTCAGCTTCTTTTCCTCTTTATCTATGTGCATCTCTATATATGTGCATGTCAGAATATTGAGCTAACGTTTCCAAACTGAATCAAGAACAAATACGACTCTTGAACTTAGCCTCTTATGTCTTTTTCATACACATAGCCTCTTGGTCTTTAGCTTCTTTTTGGTTTTCTGCATATATGTTGACATCTAGTTGTTACTCTGAGAGAATAGGATGCTAGATGATGCTTAGCTTAAATCTCAGCATATATATGTGTGTGTGTTCAGACATTAGTTGATGAGAACAGGTGCTAACTTGATTTAGCCTTTTCCTGTTCATACTTCGCTTTAAAACTTCAAGTCAATATTCCAGTTATTAAATAAAATAAGAATAGATGCTGGTCATTAGCTAAATAATACTTATGTTAAGGACTAAGGTACTTGTTATTAAAAATTAATAAGAGCAGAACTTCGTTTGATCTACAGTCTATTTTTGCACCACTTTTATTAAGGGCAGAATGCTTATCTTTGTTTTCCACTTGGATATGCATATTAGTTTATTTAACTGGAAAAATAGATTCTTACACTTGATCTTAGTGAATTACTCTCTTATTCTTCCATATATATGTGTATCTAAATCTAATAGGAAACTAATATTAACTGATCTATAATTCCTTCTCAATTGGTTCAATTGACCATACTGTTGTGCGTATAAACTCACTTTATGACCCAATTTGATTTGCTGCCCCATACACTAGGATACTGTTTCTATTCGTACAGCTAAAATCTGGATTTAACATAACTGTGTATTTCTCCCTAATCTGAACAATTATTCTTCTCCTGCTTACTCTACTTAGGGTTAACTATCACTTTCAATCTCATGTGTAATTTGCTTAATGGATTGATAAGGACAAATACTGCCATGTATATGTTCTAGCTAGAGCATCTAGTAGAAACAAATAAAGGTGTGCATCAGCTGCTAATTTCATAACTTGATAATTATCAATATTATTAACTTTTTGTGAGCTTCCCCATGTCTATTTAAAATAGTTGTGTTCCTGGTTTCATTTACTCAAGTGACAGGTGATCATATCTATTTGTGTTTTGCTCAGTTTACTTGCTTATATCCTAAATGCCTGATACCATGGACTTGCTGATTGGTTTAGCTGGTGTTTGCCATTTATAGACATCACATATATGCATTTGTATGCTCAAAACTGATAAGAACAAGTGCTATGTTTGATTCTTAACCTTAAGTTTGGAATGATCTTTTCTTGAGAAAAGGTTGGTGATAAGGTCTACTTGGTGAGAACATATGCTATTCTTGACTTAGCATACTTTTTTTCTACATATATATTCACATCAGTTTAAAGAACTGAAGAACAGATATGATACTTGATTCTTAGCTTAGCTGATGAAGATGTTTAACATCTGAAGCAATTTAAATTCTGATAAGAACAGAACACTACACCGCTGCCTAGTCGGTTGCCTTTAAAACCCAATGATGATTTTAGGATAAGAGAGAAGATTTGGAAAGATCATAACTTGGTAAGAACGGATATTATAGACGTTTCCTAAAATTTGAGGGTCCCTTTATCTATTTCATCTAACTGTTATTCATGTGGGTATATATATATATATGCATGCAGCTATGATGATTTTGGATGGGTTTTTACCTTGACTCAATGCTCGGACAGTGACAAACTTGGCTCTTAGGCTTTGCTGATCCTCCTTATGGCTGTGGCTCTCTTTCTTCTCTACTCCTCACTACTCCTTCTCTTGCTCCTGGTGACCTGCCCCTAATGCTCCTTACTGGAGCTTGAGGGCTTACTCCCTTCACTCCTTCTCGACCAACCTTCGGTAGCCTCCTGATGCTTGCCTTCTGAGTTTGGCTTCTACAGAATGCGATGGTGTGAGCTACTACTGTTTATGGCACTAGTGTTACTCGGCTGCCTGGTTACTACTATTTCAAGACTAGCTCACTCGAGCTCCTTTGGCACTAGTATTGCCACTTCCTGCCTACCTTAGTCGACTGCTACAGCCCCCCTTTGCTTGGTTTACAAGCTGCTGGATGCTGATATTTGCTTTGGTCGGCTGCTACAGGATATTCCTTGGCTGATATATCAGTTTTGTTGCCTTACATACTAAGAAATGTTGACTTAGGTCAACTTTTGATGGCTGCCGGATGGTGCTCGAAGGATTGCTGCCTTATCCAAGCCTTGGTTTTGCAAAATTTGAATTTCTTTTGGAAACAAAAATTATGGAGGCAATTAGGATAAGAGAATAAAATATATTTTTATTATTCTCATCTCTTTTCCCCATATATAGTATACTAGGTTGAATTGTCCGATGAGGGTCTTAGACACGTGGCCCTCGGACATTTTGAAAAAAATAAAATTGTTTTGCAAAACTATTTTTGAAACTAAAAATTATTTAGGTCATCGGCACTATTTTGCCCCCGCAGCTAATCCTGCGGATGTCGGCGGAACTGTGCCGATAAGACCAACTTTATTTTTAAAATACTGATTTCAGAAATCTTTGCCTCCTACAGCAACGGCGTGACTCCAACGGTCTCGAGTACCCATACTCGATGACCCTGGATAACCGCCAACATTTTCGAAGGTTCCCCCCTTCGGTTCTCGGTGCTTCATCTCTGGCTTGAGGACTTCGAAGACTTAAAGATTCAAGAATTAGGTTAGATTTTGTATAGGTAGAAATATTGCAATGTAATTTTTTTTCTTCTTCATTTATTCCTTTGTACTCATATTATTGTATTATGACATTGTAATACTCATCATTCAATAAAGTTTTAATGTTTATTATATTCAATGTGTATGAATGACGAATGCAATAATTCACGGGTATGCCATGAATGCGCAACCAATTCCTCCCCCTCTCGACCTAGCTCACAACGTAGCTCACGACGATCCTCAGTAGAGTTAGGCCAACTCAGCAGCGCGAGTTGAACAAACTCTCACCTCACGCCTCTTACGACTAACTCTAAAAACTAGGGTTCTCACAAGTTCCAACCCGTCGAAACGCCGCTCCAACTTCCTGACTTCGCTCAGGTATGCCGCCATTTGTGGGTCGGAGCATTGGTACTCCTTGGACACCTGATTGACGACCAGTTGAGAGTCCCCTTTGACAAGTAAACGGTGGATTCCAAGGGAAACAGCGGCACGGAGCCCCGTGAGAAGTCCCTTGTACTCGGCCATGTTGTTGGTGGCGCGGAAGTGGAGCTGCACGACGTACTGGAGTACTTCACCTGCCGGAGAGGTGAGAACTACTCTAGCCCCCGCGCGCTTGAGCGTGAGGGAACCGTCGAAGTGCATCACCCAATGTCCGGCCCCTTCATGTCCCGGATTCGCGGACAGCTCCTCCGCTTCGTCTTCAGGCACCGGTGTCTACTCGGCCACGAAATCGGCCAAAGCTCTGCTTTTGATCGCCCGGTCGCTGACGAAGCGGAGTTTGAACTCGGCGAGTTCAATCGCCCACTCGACCACGCGGCTGGTGGCTTCTCGGTTGTGTAGGATGCGCTCAAGGGGGTAGGCCGTAACTGCCAGGACCTCGTGCGCTTGGAAGTAATGGTGTAGCTTTCTCGACGCAACGAGGATTGTGTAGAGCATTTTCTGGGCTTGTGGGTAGCGTGTCTTGGCGTCGCGTAACACTTCACTAACGAGGTATACGGGACGCTGCTGGACGCGGCCCTTGCTTGGGACCTCCCCGAGTACTGGACTCGGGGGGTCGGGATTATTCCCGAGCACTCCTGGCTGCTCAGGTTCACCCGGGAGCTCGGACCCGAACTCGGCCCCGAGCACTCCTAGCTGCTCAGGCTCGCCTGGGGGTTCAAAACCCGGACTTTGCCTCGGACTCGTCGTTTGCCAGGAGCTTTGCCTCGAGCACGCCTGACTGCTCGGGGTTGCTCGGAAGCTCGGACCCGAGCACTCCCGACTGTTGGGGGTCGCCCGGGAGCTTGGACCCGAGCTTTTTCTGGGATTCGTTGCTTATCGGGAGCTCAGACCCGAATGCTTCCGCCCTCGTGGGAGTCGTCGGGAGCTCGGACCCGACCTCTCGCTCGACCACAAGGACCGTGCTCACCACTTGGGGAGTAGCCGAGATGTAGAGAAGCAAAGGCTCCTCAGATCTCGGCACCACCAAGACCGGAGGCGAGGTGAGATACTTCTTGAGGTCCCGGAGGGCTTGCTCAGCCTCCGGGGTCCACTCGAAGTGCCCCGACTTCTTGAGGAGCTTGAATAGGGGTAGGCCCTACTCCCTGAGCTTGGAGATGAAGCGTCCCAAGGCTGCCATGCAGCCCGTTAGGCGCTACATGTCCTTGAGACGAGCCGACGAGCGCATTTGATCGATGGCCCGGATCTTCTCGGGGTTGGCCTCTATTCCCCGGTTCGAGACCAGGAATCCGAGGAGCTTGCCCGAGGGTACCCCGAAGACACACTTCTCGGTGTTCAGCTTCATGTGAGTACTGCGGAGACTGTCGAAAGTCTCCGCCAGATCCTCGAGGAGCGTCGCTTGGTCCCTCGTCTTGACAACGAGGTCATCGATGTAGGCCTCGATGTTGCGACCTATCTGAGATTGTAATGTAATGCGCATGGCACGCTGGTACGTGGGCCCAGTGTTTTTTAACCCAAAAGGCATGCAAACATAGCAATAAGTCCCCACAGGGGTTGTAAATGAAGTTTTTTCCACATCCTCTACCGACATACTAATCTGATGATAGCCAGAGTATGCATCTAAAAAGCACAAAAGATCACATCCAGCGGTGGAGTCGACTATTTGATCAATGCGGGGTAAAGTGAAAGGATCTTTTGGATATGCCTTGTTGAGATCAGTGTAGTCCACGCACATCCTCAGTTTGCCGTTGGCTTTCGGCAAGATGACGGGGTTGGCGAGCCAATCCAGGTGGAGGACTTCACGGATGAAGCCGGCGGCAAAGAGCTTGCCGGCTTCCGCCCGGATGAACTCTTGGCGTTCTGGTGCTTGACGGTGCACCTTTTGCCGAACGGGCCGTGCGTCGGGATGCACGGCAAGGCGGTGCTCAATCACCTCCCTAGGAACCCCGGGCATGTCTGACGGTTGCCAAGTAAACATGTCGGCATTCGCCCGGAGGAAGGCGATGAGCGCGCTTTCCTATTTAGCGGCCAGGCGGCCACCGATCTTGACGGTTCTGGACGCGTCTTCACCCAGGGCCACCTCCTTGATGGGGATGAAGTCATCTGCAGCGATCTTGAGCTTGGTCGGGGGCGGACCCGAGCACTCGGGGCGCTCACCGACATCCTCGGCCGTGGTGAAGGCGGCCGAGAACAACTGCTCAGCGCAAAGGACGGAGCCTTAGAGGTCGGCCGGCACGGTGATCGTGCCGTTGGGCCCGGGCATCCTGATGGTGAGATAGGCGTAGTGGGACGCTACCATGAACTTAGCGAGGGCCGAGCGGCCGAGGATGCCGTTGTACGGGAGGTCGAATTCGGCGACGTCGAAGACGACGCTCTCCATCCGGAAGTTCTCCCTGGTCCCGAATGTAACCATCAGGGACACCTGCCCGAGGGGCATGGTGAGGCCTGGGGTGACACCGAAGAAGGGCATTGTCGGCTTCAGCTGCCCGAGTGGCACCTGCATTTTCCTGAAAACCTCGGGGGATAGGAGGTTAAGTCCTGCGCCCCTGTCGATCAGCATGCGGGTTACCTTGATGTTGCACACTGTCGGGGAGACCACTAGGGGGAGGCGGCCCACACCTGACGTGTTCTCGGGGTGGTCGGAGCTGTCGAAGGTGATCTGGGTGCCCGACCACTTGAGTGGCCGGGTCGACCCGGTGCTCGGGGTCGCTGAGCACACCTCGCGCGCCATTACCTTAAACTGATGGCGCGAAGCGGGCATGGAGGCGCCCCCGTTGATGCACGCCACGGCCTCAGGTTCTTGGAACCCGAGACCTCCTTCTCGCTCTTCCCCGTCGCGCTTGTCGTCGCCGCTTCCGCGGCGCTCCTCGCGCTCCTTCTTGTTCCTCTCGGCGAGGAACTTCACTGTTTGGCACTCGGAAAGGTCGTGCCGGTCGGTGTGATGAATCTCACACCACCCGCTAGGGCCCTGCTCGGGGGCTCTGGATGGCTTCTTGCCACCGCCGCCTGGACCGGCGCGCGGTGGCTTCCGCGCCATGGGATCCACCGCCGCGACGGGCTCGGACTTGCGCTTCTTGTTCTTCTTGTTCTCCCGCCCTCCGGAGGGACGGGAGGAACCCGCGCCGCCGATCGTTGGCTGGTCAGGACGCGGACTGTGCCACGCGCGAGCCTCAGTCGCCTTGGCACACTTGTCCGCGACTGCGAACAGATCTACCGTGGACTGGATGTCGCGTGTCACGGACACCCTGCCGGAAGGCAACGATAACTGCTTGAGGAGAGATTTTGGGGATAGTATTGCGAACCTGGCTGAAACGCTAGATGAAGTGTCGCAGCGTCTCCCCTTGCTGCTGCTTGATGGCGTGGAGATCGCTCTCCATGCCGGGGCGCTCGAAAGTGCCCTGGAAGTTGGCCACGAACTGGTGGCAGAGGTCCTCCCATGAGCGAATGGAGCTCGGGGGAAGGTTCATGAGCCATGAATGGGTAGAGCCCTTCAGGCCCATGGGAAACCAGTTGGCCATCACCTTTTTGGCCCCTCCAGCCGCTTGCACAGCGGTGGTGTAGATCTGGAGGAACTCTTCCGGGTGGAAAGAGCCATCGTATTTTTGCGACAGGTCAGGCCGGAACTTCTCTGGCCAGCTGACGTGGCGAAGGTCAGGAGTAAAAGCCTGGCAACCCGCTCCGTAAAGCGGGGTGCCAACCTTCCCGACCGGTGGCGCGCGGACACGCACCAGAGAGCACGTACCACTGGCGGTGGGGCCGGAGGATGACTAGCCCTCGACAGCCCTTGCCTCACGTCGCCGCTCCCATTGGCGCTCGATGGTGACACGCGTATCTTGACCTTCTTGCCGCTGGTTGATGCAGTGGCGGAGGTCTAGACCGTCTCTTAGGATAGGAGAGGCGATCGAATGGTGGGACCCCCGTGGGGCTCCGTCACTTCACCACGTCGAGGACGTGGCGGTAATGATGGAGGCACCGCTGAGGGGCCATCTTGGGGGGTCGCCATGCCTCGAGGAGGTATGCGAACTCCTAGCTGCTGCCTGACGGCGAGCGGTGTCGACCAGGTTGGCTACCTCCTGGAGCCAAGGGCCCACAGGAGATATGCCTTCCACCTGGACCGGAGGATGCCGGAGGAGAAGCTGTGCCGCATGTAGCGCGCCTGCTTCGCCCGGCTCGTCAAAGTCCAGCCGGCGCCGAACCGGCTGGGGTACCTCGACGAAGGCAGGATCGGCATGCGATCCGCCTTCGCCTGCTGGGTGCCGTAGCATAGACAAAGCAGCGGCTGCCGCTACGGTGCCGCTGGGGATGGCACGGTTCCTCTCCTCTCGAGAGGACGCCGTACGCGTTGAAGCGGATGACTGCTGTCGTCCCCCACGCTGGGAAGATGACTAATGGCCTACCATGAGCGGCGTAGTTTCAAGAACTTAGCCCCTCTACCTGGCGCGCCAGATTTCGACATACAAACGCCGGTATCGGTGGTCCGGAAGGACCGTCTTTGGGAATCGGCCGGGGAGGCGGAGATCTATGGAGCTACGCCGGAGTTAGAGCTTGGCAGGATATGAAAATGAGAAAGAACACAATGATTTACCCAGATTCGGGCCACCTTCTAGGTGTAAAACCCTACGTCCTGCTTTGAGTGTATTTGATGTTTTTTAGAGAGATTACAATGAACTAGTAGCACAGGTCCCACTATTCTTCTTCCTCTAGGGTTTTATCAATTCTACTAGAGCCAATCTAGAGAGCCTCCTCCCATTCGCATCACCGCGGTTCTCCCCTTATATACCCGGGGATCACCACAGTGGCCGAAAGATAAATATCTTGCCCATGAAGCTTGTCGCGGAAGAAACCCGGCATGGGCAAGCCACGTCGGTGGTTGAGATTTGCTGTAGCGGAACAGTGCCGGTCACGCCTTGGTTGAGAACCAGATCATCATGATGAGGGCGTGTCAGGAGATGAAGATTTGATGTCTCCTGACACGGGCTATGCTACAACTACCCGGGCCCCACGGACCAGGTGTAGAGGGCATGCCTATTGTAACATCCTCAATTTTACGGGCTTGAAATTTTTTTTAAAGAGAGAAGGATGTGCAACTATGTAATATATGTTAAAAATATTTTATTGGATTTTTATCTCAAATTAATCAAAGGCCTTGAATTAATTTGAGAGCAAAAAGAGAGTTTTTGATTTTTAATTGGATCATTATTTGAAAAATTTCTCCAAAAATATTTTTATTGAGTTCCCCATGGTCAAATCGATTTTATAGAATTTTCTGAGAATTTTTGGAAGTCATTTGGTATTTTTAAAAGCCTCATTTGATTTTCTAGATTTATTTTAATCAGAAAATAGTTTTTTTCTCTTTTTCCTGAAAACCTAGGCCAAAGGCCCATTTCGCCCCCACCTGGGCCAGCCCACCCGAGCACCCTTCTCCTCTTGGGTTTTTTTCTTTTTTTTTCTCTCTTGGGCCTTTTCTATTTTTCTCCCTTGGGCCTTTTCTTTTTCTTTCTTCTTATGGGCTGCTCCCTTGCCCCTTGGGCCTCCTTGCTCAGCGCACAGCAACAGCAGCCAAGGCGATGCACTGCCTCGCGTACGCGCCCTAGCGGTCGTACCGAGCGCGTGAACACCGCCGCCGTTTCAAAATCCTATTTGGCTAATTGAGTTAATTCCTTAAATTCTCTCTTTCAATACCTAATTGATTTCTGCAATTTAATTTCCATAAATATGTGACCTTTCCTCTCCCTCCCCTCCCCTATAAATTCCCCCTCTCCCCTGTGATTTGATTCTTTGCTTTCCCACACTAAATTTTTTTCTCTCCACCCTCTTCTTCCCCAACTCCGGCGTCATCTCCGGCGAGCAATTCCGGCGACACCGGTGCATCTCCACCCGAGACGTGGCCACGAGGAGCTTCCCCACGCCGGCGTGCACCTTCTCCCCCAACAAAACGTGAGTTTCGTCCACGACTCCGTCCATATCGTGAGCTTCTTCCTCAACTCCGGCGAGCACCTTCTCTCCTCGTTTCCACCACATCCGGTGAGTCTCTCTCAAATTCTTTCGCGGGGTAGACTCCTCTCAACCTAAGGATCGATTCCCCTCTACCAATTTTGCCAATAATCAACAATCTCCGGGGCCATTGATCTTTGAATCTCCAATTCTTGCCTCTATACTGTAGCGTGAACAGTACTCATGGGTACTGTTCATATGCTACAGTAAACCCTAGCCCTCTGTCCTATCTAACTTTTGGCTCCATTCAAATCTTATCCGATCTAGGATCTTAGGATTAAAATGGAATCGTTAGGACCCCACGAATCCAACGGTGCAATCGAATTTTTAATCCGACTGCCGGATTTTGAAATATAATTAAATTTGGCTGAAATTTGAGCAAATTTCGTGATATCTTTGTACTGGAAAGTTATTTTGAAACGAATCTTTTTTTGTAGATCATTAGTATGATAGGGAGTGCTTCTGGAAATTTTCATAATTTTTGGATTAATGTAGAATTTCCTAGAATTAAAATAAGCTTTAAATAAATTATTAAAAATAGTAATGCTCTCTGTTATTTTTGTTCAATTTTAGTTTAGGACCAGAGAACCCTAAAGACAATTTACCGTGTCAACCAAAGTATTTTCCCTTTAATGGTTAATGCTATAGAAATCAAGTTGTATTCTAGATCCATTTTGAATTGTTATTTAAATGCTGTTTCTAGTAATAAGTCCATTATAAATCTGTTTTAACCTCTAAAAATGCATGTCCAGTACCCAATAATTCATATTATATTATGTTAATGTTGAAAAGTCATGAGAACCATTTTTGATAATTTATTAATGTTTTTCCATGCTTTTAATGTAATTTCCATGCTTAGAAAGATGATTTTAATTGCTTAAGTTATATTTCCAGAACACATGTAAACATGAAATGTTTCTGAAATCAATATAATAACATGTTGATCCAATTTCATGATTTATTGATGTTATTTGTTACACTAGAAATGCTAGAAAATGCTTTAATTAATTAATGTTCAGATTAAAAATTATTATTAAATAATTATTGGTACTGTTCCAGTACTGTTAACATGTTCCAAGTTGTTTCATGCTTAGTTAGTACGTGTTAAGAGTAGAGAATATAATTTAGCTTAATTTCTAGTCTTTGAAATAATGGAAAAGCATGTGTAAATCTAGTTGTAGGTTGTTAACCTATTTTTCTTTACTGTTGTTAACCATTATAAATAATTAGGATTGTAATACCCAAATTAGACGACTAGGTTGTTGCCCTGCATTCATGCATACATGACATCATCTACATGCACACGCACCCACACAACTTATTTAAACTAAGATAAAGTACAATGAAACTTTATAGAATACGTACATATCTCATCCTCGGTGGATTGAGTTGCAAACACCAATCAACTTATTTTAAGTGTCATAGAATCCCTCTACTAATCTCCTCTTTTCTCCCCAAGACTTGCCCCAAAAGCCACATGAAATAACACTTCAACCGAAGCGTCTGAAAGCAAACCCTAAACCGTCGAAATCTAGGGCTAAGCAATTGGGCGAGTTAAGGTACATAAAGTCCCATCGAAACTTGGGAATAGCCAAACATATAAACATGTTAGCTCCATGCAAAATTTCAACAGCTTTGGAGGAGTCTAAAACCTAATTGGAGTTTCAACGTCGAATTAGGTCAAAAGTCGGATTGAACTGGAACCTAGGGCAAACACACTCCAAACCACCCCAAACTTCTATAGTAGGGCTCTTATAATGTTTTGAGCATCCCCTCCAAATTTCAGAAATTTTGGGTATGCCTGGGGCTTAGTTGCAATAAACTCAAATTGAGCCCCAAATGGAATTTGAATGCAAACATAGGTCAAATCTTGCCCAAACTGGTTCAAATTCTTCCAGTAGCTCACAAATAATATTTTAAAACCCCTGTAGAAATTTCAACTTATTTGGAGTTAGTTTGGTACATAAAATGATAATGGGAGTAGTGCTGCTATTAAAGAAAATAAAGAGAAGAAGAGAAACCTAGGTTGCCTGGGCCGAAACCCCACCCGCTCGGCCCGTTAACCCGCTCGGCCAGCCCACCTAACCGGCCTGCAGCCCGAAACCGCCTCCCTCTCACCCCTTTCCGTCTCCTCCTTGGGAAAACGCCCCGCGAGCCTGTGCGCCTCCTCCCTCACACCCGACGGCGGGGCCCGCAGGTCAGGCCACCGACGCCACGTCTCTGCCGCCGGGTGGCCGCCGTGGGCGGCGCGGCCACCTCCTTCCGACCGGCCGCCGCCCCATAAAAACCACCCCCGCCCGTTCGGACAGCCCCCTCGCGCCCCATTCCCGAACCCTAGCTCTCCCAGCCTCCTCTCCGGTGTGCAATTCCTCGCCGCCGCCGTCGTCTCCTTCGGCTCCGGCCCGAACTCCGGCGTGGAATCCCCGCTTCCCCGGTGAGCCCCGACCCCCGTGCTTCACTCCCGAGCTCCCTCCCGTTGCCCCTCACCTCCTCCTCCCCTTCCTTCTTCAGATCCGTGGCCGAGGCACTCCACCGGTGGCAACCCGAGCGCCTCCTCACCGTCGACCACCGGGAACTCGCCCCCGAGCCCCTCCGCGTCCTCCAAGCCCGGGCATTGCCCTAGGTGAGCCGCCGCCGCTCCCTCCGCCATTTCCCCGAGCCCGCCGTGCCCCCAAGGCCATCCGGAGCAACTCCGGTCAAGCTCCGGTGGTGCGCTCCCAGCCCCGAGCTCGCCGGCCTCTGGACCAAATGGGTAGGCCGCGTGGCCGCCCCTTATTGGCCATGGGCGCACACTCAGCTGCTGACTGGGATTTGGCCACCCAGTCAGCACTGTCCAATGGGTCCCACGTGTAAGCCGGAGGAGTGTAGGGTTGGGTTTTTGGCGCGGGTACATCTCGGGTGCGCGTAGAGTTTTAGGCTTAGCTCCGAGTGCACTTCGGGTAGGTTTAGCAATTTAGGTCTCGCAGTTAGAGTTAGGGTTTTGATTCCAAAATCCAATAAAATTCAAACGCGCATAACTTTCCAACCGTAAGTCCGATTTCAACGAATTTCATATGTTCGGAAACCTCTCGAGGTTTCCTACAACTTGGCTGCATCAAAAACTAATTTTGAGCACATGCACAAGATGACACTTAGGGTTGAAGTTTTGCTTCTATCGAGGGTCGATAAACCCTAGCTTCGCGATCCTAGTCCCAATTTTGACAAATTTTAGGTACTCGGAGACCTCGCGAGATACCCTACAGTCTGGTCCTATTAGCCTCCTACTAGGGATACATACATAGAGAGCCATTTCATGATGCGAGTTGTAGCTCTTTTATTACCGTTCGTCGATAAACCCTAAGCTTCATAGCCGCGTAAAATGACATATATAAAGTTAAGGTTACGAGTTCATTTCCACAAGGTTACTTAGAGCAAGGCTCGCTGTCATGAAACCCTAACGCCTATACAACATCGTAGAAGTTCTTTCTTAACGTTTCATTATGTTGTATAACATTCCTCGATAATCCGTAACTTAGCGATACTAGCTCCAATTGATTCGTTCCAGTTGCGTTAGTCTTGTATCTCAGAACACTACTAGAATACAAACATGTTACCTCATGATCCTCTATTATGCGTAGTAATCTCTAACCTTAACATGCAATCAAATGAAATCAACATGCATGCATGGTTAGGACAACAACCTGCTATCTACCATTGCCAATAGAGAATTCCTGATGCCGTAGGCTTGTAGTATCTACACTTCACTTTAGGATTGCATATTTAGACTCATTCATCATGCATACATGCTGGATTTTAATATCCCCTTTACCGTTTCTTTCCGGTTCTCCGTATTGCCTATAAAAGAAACCGAAGAAGAAGACCACCCGGCTTACGACTCCACGCAAGATCAGGAACCCTACGACTAAGGCAAGCAGAGCTTGTTGCATCCTTGCATTGTTATTTATATACTTTACTTGATTATATGTTTGTGTGTGGATCACTGTTTGGAATGTGTACTTCGGTTCAGTAAACTAGCATGTTAGGATGTGTCGTTTGTTGTGTCCAGCGATGGCTGAGAATTAATCCGGTGCTTCTACTAACTTGAACCTAATAATGTGAGATGTGAGAGCCGAGGGTGTGCTCGATGGATTCGGTTGGTAGGTTCTATCATCCTGAGGAGATGCCGCTCGACGAATACGGTTGGTAGGTTCTACCATCCTGAGGTGCTTCCGTTCGACGGATACGGTTGATAGGTTCTACCATCCTGAGGTGATTCCATCGTACCACTCCCTTATCACCGCGTGGACGTTAGCGGAAATCTCCGCCATGGACGTTGCGTATGGTGAGCCTCGATCACGTGGAGATTAGCTACCTCCGGGTGATGAGCACTGGTTATTTCCATGGGGATGTATTTGCCGGTAACGATCCGAGAGATTTAGAGAATGTGTGTCATAGTGGCTAGTGTCAATGTGCGATGTGGACTGTCCCAAGTGAGTGGGAAGTGCCAAGTGAGTGCCGTGTTGTCTATCCATCGAGGGGTCAAACTGGCAAGTGAGAGTCTCTATACCCATCCAGTGTCAATATTATGGTCTAGGTTGTCCCAAGTGAGTAGGAAATGGCAAGTGAGTGTCTCTATATCCATTTGTGGAAATGTGTGAATTTTAAGCTATGATTTATTATCTGTGGTTGACCTCCTTTTCTGTCAATGAGTTATTTGTATACTTGTACCCTTCTAGCTTGAGTTATGTCATGTTTAATTACTGCTATACTAGTATGCGTAGGACATTTAATCAAGCACGGATAAGTCTTGCGAGTACATTCGTAGTCACCCAGGTTATCCCTGGAGCTTGCAGGTGAGCCGGTGGTCGAAGATTACTTTGACGATGCTTAAACTTGGTTTCCTCGGTAGTGTTCGAACAATGGGATAGTTGGTGTTTTGTTCAGCGGTCACTGTGCCGCTGTGGGACTCACTTATTTTGTTTCCGCTGTTGTTAAGTTTCTCCATACTCTGATATGTTTCCGGTGATAACCGACTGATGTAATATGTTGTCCCATCGTGGACTGGTATTAGTAATATCGTAATGTAGAGCTTTGTGATGATATCCGAGTTGTTAAATTCAGGCTGCCCCTGCACAATGCGTGAATGATATGAAGTGTATGGGTATGCCGTGAAGGATCGAGGCCGTACCATTTTCTACTAAGTCGAGCAGGTGTTGGTTGAGTGACCCGCTGGCTGAGATGCTGTGCTGGCCAGGCAGGGTGTGGGCGTTCTACCGGGCTTTCGAGCGACCCACTAGCTTCCGAGCTAGGTTAGGGTGTGGGTAGAATTGCTGGGCTCCTCCGACCTTGCTTGTCGTGGTAGGATTCGGGAACGGCTCTGACTCTTCACCGGATTACAGAAAAATATGTGGTTTTGGGAAGATTGGTCGCTTCCGGCCGGCTCGCACGTGGCGGGTGTCGGATCGCTCTACCTTGTTGCGTACGGCGCAGGTACCGTGCCACCGGGCGGACGAGTCCTTCGGTCCTTGGCGACTTCGCGTTCCCCTAAGCATATGCAATTCCGGGTCCGTGACAAGGATTCACCTAAATATTTATTTGTGGTTAATTATATTTGTTATGCCTTTTATCATGATTACTAGCATGTTAAGGTGTATGTGTGTATATATGTTTGAATATCTATTAAGTATACCCGGTAAGGGATATATGCTATATATATGTCTATGGTTATGGCCAACCCTAGAGGACCATTCTCTCTTCGCTATGACGCTATCGCGCCATCGTTCCAGTCCACCTCACCTTACCCTCGTCGGGCTCCTCTCTCGTGTTGCTTTTCGGAATGCTCTTTTGAAGTCGATGTTTATTTATTTTGCTCGTTGCGTTGCGTCAATAGGGAGTGAAGAGACCGACCTGGTGCCTGAAGCAGCCGAAGAAGGGGAATACTACAACGAAGGCATGCCATCTTTTCTTGATCATATTTTGATCCCATATTTTTGAATTCATTATATTTTGTTATTTACAAACATGCATGCTGTTTTTAATCCAGTAGCTAGCGTGTCGATTGACACACTTTTACCATGTCCGCTTGTCGCTCTTTTATCTTGATACCCTGAGTAGTTTAGTAGGTTTTATTCTGAATAGAGTAGAAATGCTTAGCCATGCTCAATTATATCCCTAGGTTGTTTTTGAATTGCCTCCTCGGAGGAATGAATATCGGATCGATGATCCTTGTTGAAACTTGTTGAGCTCGCTGAGCTAGGGCCGGGTGCCCGATGTTTTTCCTCTCTCTCTCTATTCCTCCTATTCTACTCTGGGTGAAACTTACCATCTAATATGGTGCGGGCGACAGCTGGATCATGTGATGAAGGAGCATATGGTTGTCCTACCGCAGAAGGCCGGTTGAAAGGGAACCATTGGTCGTCCGTACCGCATAAGGCCGAAGTCTTGAAGTTGGAGAAATTGTGACCACAGTGCAACCACATGCTAAATGGGCAATGGCTTGGTCAAGTAGGTTAGTCAGCCTTTGGTGCCGATGTTGCCGTACCGCAGAAGGGGTGGACGTAGCAACGAGGACCCTCGGCACAGATGGGGGGAACGGAGTGCGGGGATGTACTCTCGACTCCGGGCCAGACCCGGTGGGCACGTCACACCTTAGGGGGATCTAGCTAAAAGACCTCGTCACAATCTCCCTGCCGGTACACCGATGGGTGTGTACTATGCTGGCGACGGCCAGTGGCAACAAGACGAGATTGTGTCGTGTGGGTAAAGTGTACACACTCTGCAGAGTTAAAACTAATCGATTAGCCATGTCCACGGTTATGGATAACACATGACTCATTCTGGATGAAAAGGACATGTCTCTCTCCCCCTTGCTATTTCCCTCTACCCCTTTGCTGATGAACCTATGGTCGAGCTAAGGCGGGAGTCCTTACTCGAGTGTGTTGGTCGTGGACCACACCTGATGAAAACACCCTTGATAATAAAACTGTTTTGCATCAAAATGCTGCCTTCGAATCTACCCTAATATTTCAACTAGAACCGCATTTACGCAAATAAACCCTACAGCCTTCCTTTGAAGCCTTGCATATAGTTTGGTAGGACCATCTGCTGCCAGGTGGCTTGCTGAGTGCGCGAAGTACTCACCGTGCATGTGTCTTGTGGTGGTGTGCAGAGGTTTATGCTGAAGAAGGAGCGGAGGAAGACTTCTTCTATGATGATCCCGAAGAATAGGTCGCGTGGGCTTCCGTCAATTTGCCTGTGGCACGGATGGAGCTGTTTCGCTTTTATTTCCGCTGTTTTGCCTCTGATGTAATAAATATCGTTAAGACATAGTACTTTGTAAGCCATGTGGCATATTGTACTCAAACTATGTTTTATCTTGAATGCATGTGATGTTATTCATTTCGCTTGTGTACCGTCAGCATGATCCTGGGACTGACGAGATGTATACAAGGGGGATCTAGTAGTTGAAACCAGGTTCTTACACCTATGGACGCGCAGAAACGCGTCCTTAAAGTTAAAAAGGGGTGTCAGACCTCTCCATTCCCTCCAAGACTCGTAGTTGACAGGGCTTATCACTTGGGGGGATGGGAACCGGTCAGGACACCACCCTTGGTCCGCAAGGACTTGGAATAGACGGGCATTTAATGCACCTGGCACAGGCATTAAATGCCCCTGATGCAGGCATTAAATGCGCCTTTTGGGCCACGCGGATTGAAGAGGGGCCCCAAGGGGTGCTCGGGGCTCCCGAGATCGGAGGCCCCCGAGCACTACTCCTAGGCTGCTCCATCATCTAGGCGAGATGCTCGGCGCCTCGAACGAGGGCCAGGTCGCCGTTAGTGCTCGGGGTGAGCCCCCCCGAGCACTACTTCTTGGGTGCTCGGGGTGAGCCCCCGAATACTTCTGCTCGGGTGCTCGGGGTGAGCCTCCGAGCACTTCTGTTTCGTCCTGGGTGAGGGACTCGGCGCCCCAGCCGGGGGCCAGGTCGCCCTTGGTGCACGGGATGATCCCCGAGCACTTCTTCTTGGGTGCTCGGGGTGAGCCCCCGAGCACTTCTGCTTGCTCCGTCCTGGGCGGGGACCAAGTTCACCTTTGGGCCTTTCAGGAAACGCCATCAAGGGACGACTCGGGGCACCCCTTGATTTAGCTGAGTGGAACGGTGCTTGGGGTGAGTGACGGTGACATGGCACCCGGGTATCATCAAGGAGGACGAATCCGGCCTCCCGGCCACGGGGTGGGCCGGGCCGACTACTCGGAGTCCGACTACAACACGGGGGCGCCTCACCAACGTGGAGTACAAGACAAGGACTAATACCTGTCCGGCTTACCCGGAGTTGGTTGTAACCGGATAGGAAACATATCTGTTAACCCGATCCGGACTCTGTAACCCTACCCCGGCCGACTATATAAGGTCCAGTAGGGGACCCCCGATCGGGAACCAATCCATCCAACATCATCTGACTCAATCTTCATTGTTTCATAGCTCAAGCCCCCTCGAGATCGATTCTCTAGGGCTTGCGGCACTCGGGATACAGCAATACTAGCCACCAAACACAGGACGTAGGGTATTACCTCTCCGAGAGGGCCTGAACTTGTCTAAATCTTGTCTCCCGTGTGCACCCATCCAGATTTGTTGTGCTCACGCCGCCCCATAAGTAGTATTGCCGAAATAATACTCCGACAGTTGGCGCGCCAGGTAGGGGCGTGCGCATAGATCCATCTGCACGAATCCGGATGGGTTTTGTCAACATCAACAACGTCTTCGTCCCGGGAAGCATCATGAGATCCGCTCTCGTGAACGCTGTCCCGGATCCCGGCCAGCTTTTCCAATTTGGAAGGCTGAACTTCATCGCCGACAAGGTCGGCCAACTTCACCTCTGCTACTCGGCAACGTCCCGACCAGCTGAGGCTTCTCCAGTTCTTCAGCACGGGCTCTCCCCTGAGCTCGCGCTCTCGGCCCCTCTCCCCAGGGAAGAGGCTTCGCCGACACCAGATCCGTTTGTCGCGCATGAGTTCGCACTCGGATCCCGACTGGTGGGAGCAATTGACTCTCTCCTCCCTGTCCTCGAGTACTACTCGGACGAGGACGAGAGCTCTGGCAGCCACCACCCGTCCCGGGATGTCTTCATGGCCAACGTCGACTCGGCAGATGGCGACGATGGCCAAGAGGTCCCCATTGTGGAACAAACACCGGCTGAGCTCGAGGCCACCCGACTCCGACTCCTGGCTAAGGAGGAAGAGTTGATCGAGCAACAGACGGCTCGCCCGCCAGCGTGATGACCAACGACGCAACGACGACATGAGGGCTCGGGGACGTCAGGTCCACAACGAGCTCCGCATGCGCGAAAGGGAAGGAGTCCCGATATTTCCTCTCCCGAGTCACAACATCGTCGCGGCCACGATGGCGGCACGCGCCATCGATATCCCCGAGGGCAACCCGGGGCATGATGAACTTCGCCGACTTCGAGTTCTGCTAGAGGAAACCGCCCTCTAGCATGCCGAAGCCTCAGAAGGTCATCCCGGCTCCTCGGCAGGTGCGAGGAGTCGGCGATCTTCACCGCCGAAAAGCCTATCTAACGCGGGTGGACGGCGAGCAACCCCCGACCGACGTCAGCCGGCCGGGGATGTTCGTGAGCGACTCGGTCCAGACCGAGATGCCCGCGGCACCATAGCCGCCAGAACCCGCGCCCGACAGGACGCGGACAAAAAACGCCCGTCAAGCTGCACCGGTCTGCGAACGACTCGGACCAAGGGACCCTGCAGGTGCTAAAGGAAGCACTCATCCTGGGTCCAGGAGAGACGATCGTGGCAACCACCGCAACGACAGCGGTGCCACCAGCCGAGGACGTTCTCCCACTCCCTCCGGCATGGGATTCTCGGGCCCAAAAGCTTTCGGCCCCCATATCCGCAGTGTCATTTTCCCGCCCCGGTTCCAAGTCACCGGAATCCACAAGTACACCGGAGAGACTCGGCTGGACATCTGGCTGGCCGACTACCACACGGCGTGCAGGACCAATGGTGGAAACGACTACGTCGCGATCCACTACTTGCCGCTATTCCTGGCTGACTCGGCACGAGCCTGGCTCACCAGCCTACCTCCGGGCTGCATCCACACATGGCGCGACCTCGAGACTCTTTTTGTGAACAACTTCCAGGGCACGTACAATCGGCCTGGGAACGCGTGGGACCTCCACAGTTGTACACAAAAATTGGATGAAACTCTCCGTGAGTACATCCAACGCTTTTTCAAGAAGAAGAACTCCTTGCCCGAGGTCCGAGAGGGTGACGTCATCACTGCCTTCTCCAAGGGAGTTCGAAGCACCGACCTCATTCACAAGATAGCGCGCAAGAATCCTCAGACCACGTGCGAGCTCTTTGACATAGCCAATAACTTCACCACCGGTGAAGAGGCTGTCCGCAGTGCTACTCGGGACGACAAGGGGAGGAACAAAGGCAAAGGGCCCGACTCACCCAGTCGGGACGCTCAACCCGAGTCATCTAGGAAGAAGCACCGGAAGTGTAAAGGTGGAGATCTCGTTGCTGCGGCTGAGCGCGCCCCGCCGCGCCGACCTCAGCGCACCAACGCGACCTTCGAGGAGATGATGAGTCAGCCATGTCACTTTCATGGGCCTAAGTCCAATCATCTGACGCGCGACTGCAATCTCTTGAAGAATTTAAACAAGCCTTACAACAACAATAAGGGAAAGAAGGAGCCCCCTCAGGACGAGGGAGACGAATTTCCCAAAGAGACCGCTTGCTTGATGATCTTCGGCGGCCCGAACGGCTACGACTCCAAACGTCGCCAGAAGATTATTGATCGAGAGGTCAACGCAGTGGAACCGGCCGTGCCCAAGTACCTGCGATGGTCCGAGTCCGTAATTTCATTCGGACGCGCGGACCACCCCGACTACATCCCCCAGCCGGGACGATTCCCCTTGGTGGTAGACCCAATCGTTTGCGGCGTCCGCCTCACCAAGGTCCTCATGGATGGCGGGAGTGGTCTCAACATCCTCTACGTCAAGACCCTCGACGATATGAAGATTCCTCGTTCCGAGATCAAGCTGACTGGTGCCCCTTCCACGGGGTGGTACCCGGCAAGATGGCAAGTCCACTCGGGCAGGTCAGCCTGCCCGTCACCTTTGGCACTCCCAACAACTTTCGGACCGAGACTCTCACCTTCGAGGTTGTCGACTTCCCGGGATCGTATCATGCTATCTTGGGACGTCCCTGCTACGCCAAGTTCATGGCTGTGCCCAGTTATGTCTACCTGAAGCTCAAGATGCCGGGCCCCCACGGGGTGATCACGGTGCAGAGCAGCTTCCAGCACGCTTACACGTGTGACCTGGAAAACTGCAACCTCGCCGCGGCCCAGATCGCCGAGGCCACGCTTGCTGACCTCAAGTCGGCCGTGGTTGAAGAAGCACCCCTGGCCAAGAAAGCTTCGACGTTGACATCTTTCCAGCCGGCACGGGACACCAAGGCCATTCAGCTCGACCCCGAAGACCCCTCGAAGACGACGCAGATCGGGACTGCGCTCAGCGACAAATAGGAAAGCGCGCTCGTCAGTTTCCTCCGGGACAACCGGGATATCTTCGCATGGACATCTTCCGACATGCCCGGAGTCCCACGGGAGGCTGCCGAGCACTCTCTGAATGTTCGGTCGGATGCCAAACCAGTCAAACAGCGCTTGCACCGATTCGCTGAGGATAGACGTCAGGCTATAGGAGAAGAAATAGCCAAGCTTTTAGCAGCCGGCTTCATTAAAGAAGTGTATCATCCTGACTGGTTAGCGAACCCAGTTCTTGTTCGCAAAAAGAATGGAAAATGGAGGATGTGTGTTGATTATACTAGCCTTAACAAGGCATGTCCCAAAGATCCTTTCACCCTGCCTCGCATCGACCAAGTAGTCGACTCCACGGCCAGGTGCGAGATTTTATGCTTTCTCGACGCCTACTCGGGCTATCACCAGATCAAGATGAAGGAGGATGACGAGATTAAGACATCTTTCATCACTCCGTTTGGCACTTTCTGCTACGTCTCCATGCCTTTCGGTCTCAAGAACGCAGGTGCTACGTACCAACGGTGCATACAGCGCTGCCTTCAGTCGCAGATCGGTCAGAACGTACAAGCCTACGTCGACGATGTGGTGATCAAGTCCCAGAAGAGAGAAGACCTCCTGAGTGACTTGGGAGAGACCTTCTCCAACCTTCGAAGATTCAGCATGAAGCTCAACCCCGAGAAGTGTGTCTTCGGGGTTCCTTCGGGCAAGCTACTCGGTTTCATCATTTCTGAACGTGGAATCGAAGTCAACCCGGAGAAGATCGACGCCATCGTCAAGATGGGCCCACCGAAGAACCTCAAAGACGTCCAGCGGCTCACCGGGTGCATGGCAGCTCTTAGCCGGTTCATCTCCCGACTCGACGAGAAGGCCATGCCCCTCTACAAGCTCATGAAGAAGTCAGAGACCTTCACTTGGACCCCCGAGGCCCAGGACGCCCTTGACGGCTTGAAAAAGTTCTTGATTACCCCCCCGGTGCTCGCGTCTTCCATGCCCAATGAACCACTGCTTCTCTATATTGCAGCAACTACTCAGGTAGTCAGTACGGTCCTGGTGGTGGAACGCTCCGAGCCCGGTCACATTCAGAAAGTCCAGCGCCCGGTCTACTTCATCAGTGAAGTCCTCTCCGAGTCCAAGGCGCGGTACCCTCAGATACAGAAGATCCTCTACGCGGTGTTCATAACGTCACGGAAGCTAGTCCACTACTTCCAGGGAGCCCCCATCACGGTGGTCAGCTCCTTCCCGATCGCAGATGTCATCAACAATCGCGACGCCACGGGTCAGATCGACAAGTGGGCAATGGAACTAATGGCTTTCAGCATAGTCTACGCCCCCGCACGGCCATCAAGTCCCAGGCTCTTGCCGACTTCATGGCCGAGTGGACAGAAGTCCAGTCCCCGCCCTCCGTCATCGACCTCGAGCACTGGACACTCTACTTCGACGGCTCTTTGATGCTCCAGGGCGCGGGGGCTGGCGTTGTGCTCATCTCCCCCAAAGGTGAGCGCTTCAAGTACGTGTTGCAGCTCCACTTCCCGGCATCTAACAACGTTGCCGAGTATGAAGCGCTGCTCCACGGTCTTCGTCTTGCGGCTTCACTCGGGATCCGCCGCCTCCTCGCACGCGGCGACTCGGAACTTGTCGTCCGGCAGGTCATGAAGGACTGGTCGTGCTGAGATCCCTCCATGGAAGCCTATTGCCAAGAAGTCCGCAAGCTCGAAGCCCAGTTCGACGGTCTCGAGATCACCCATGTCTTGCGCCGAGACAACGAAGTCGCGGATGCACTCGCCAAACTGGGGTCCAGTCGGGACGTGGTCCCGACTGGAGTTTTCCTCCAGGAGTTGCATGCCCCTTCTATCAAGGCGGACACAGCACCCGAGGCCGAAGAACAGCAAGTCCCGGAGAGTGACGCCGCTCAGCAGCCTTCAGCCGACGTCTTCACCGTCACTCCCGACTGGATCATGCCCTTCCTCGACTACCTCCTGCGGGACACCCTCCCGTCGGACCGAACCGAGGCACGCCGCATCGCGCAACGCGCCAAGGCCTTCGTCGTCGTCGACGGCGAGCTCTACAAGAGGAGCACCTCCGGGATCCTCCAACGATGCATACGCCAAGAACAGGGAAAGCAGCTCCTACATGATATCCACTCAGGAGTATGTGGACACCACGCGGCGCCCGGGTCACTAGTCGGGAAAGCCTTCCGACAAGGTTTCTACTGGCCGACTGCTGTGTCCGACGCAGAGCACATTGTCCGCACTTGTGAGGGATGCCAACACTTCGCCCGGCAGACACACTTGCCGGCTCAGGCCCTCCAGACCATCCCGATCACCTGGCCCTTCACGGTCTGGGGTCTGGACATGGTCGGCCCCCTCAAGAAGGCGCCCGGGGGCTACACACACCTCTTCGTCGCGGTCGACAAGTTCACCAAGTGGATCGAAGCCACGCCGGTCACCACGATAACTGCCGAAAAGGCCGTCGAGTTTGTCCGGGACATCATCTTCCGGTTCGGCGTACCCAACAGCATTATCACAGACAACGGCACCCAGTTCACCGGCCGAGCCTTCCTCGAGTTCTGCGACGACTACAATATCAGCCTCGACTTCGCCGCCGTGGCACACCCACGCACCAACGGGCAAGTCAAGCGGTCCAACAGCTTGATACTGCAAGGCCTCAAGCCCCGAATCTTCCAGCGACTGAACAAGTTCGCGGGCAAGTGGGCCGCCGAGTTGCCTTCGGTACTCTGGAGCCTTCGGACCACACCCAACCGGTCCACCGGTTTTACGCCTTTCTTCATGGTCTTCGGTGCCGAGGCAATCCTCCCGACTGACCTGGAATACGGCTCCCCCCGCGTCCGTGCCTTCAGCGCGGCCGAGTCGGAGGAGGCCAGACAGGACGCTCTTGACCAGCTCGAGGAAGCCCGCGAGGTGGCGCTCCTCCGCTCTGCCAAGTACCAGCAAAGCCTACGGCGATACCACAGCAGGCATGTGCGTGGCCGCTCCTTCAATGTCGGCGATCTGGTTCTACGCCGAGTCCAATCAAGCAAGGACCAGCACAAGCTCTCGCCGCCATGGGAGGGCCTGTACATAGTCGCCGAGGTGCTTCGCCCGGGGGCTTACCGGCTGAAGGACGGCGACGGCAACATCCTCACCAACGCATGGAACATCGAACAGCTACGTCGCTTCTATGCTTAAGTGTTTTATGAACTTGCATACATGAATAAAGAGTTTCCTTTTTCATCCAAAAGCAAGTCTTCCTTTCTCCCGACTAGCCTGCTGCGCCCGCCCGTAGCAGGCACTCGGCACATACGCGGCTCTGTCCTCGCGGAATGCTTAAGTACTGTGTATAAAGTCCAACGTTAACTCTCCGACTCCAGTCGCCGGTTTACGCCACACCCTTGCGCTACACGGGACACACGCCACCGGCTAATCCCTACGCCAAGGAGGCTACAACGGATTGGCGGAGAGCACAAGCGAACAAACTAACGTACACAGGAATGCAAGTCCTTCCCGAGCAGAACAAAAAATACTTGTTAAAAACAGCAAGTACATAATTTACTCGGCAACCCCGAGTTCTTTACAAAATATGCTCGGCATCCCCGAGCACGCTACAAAGTTTTACTCGGCTAGCCCGAGCAATTTACAGCTACTCCTACTTGTTTACAGGCCAGAGCACTTCAGCAGGGTCTCGACGGTGGGCTCGACGATCCGCATCATCTCCGGGATCTCCTCGTCCGGGCAGTCGGCAGCGTACCCCTCCCCGATTGCCTCCAAGTCTAGCAAGGGGTAGTGGGACCGCGCCACTGCCAAGACTAGGCCGGCCCCCATCCGTGCGCCCTCCGCCTCGACGCTAGCCACCCGGTCGGGGACCTGGTGCAATCGCTCGGCCACCGCCACGACGGAGTCAGGCGCCGTGTCGTCCGGCCAGACGGTGCTACACGCCACCTGCCCGGCCTTCATCAGTGACTCGATCATCCCCCGGGACTTCTCGAGACTCGCCCTCGACTATGCAGCAAAAAGCAAAGTGTGAGCAACGACGACTGACAGGCCAAGGCAACACCACGGTCCACACGGGCACTTACCGGACTCCGCTGCTGCGGCTGCCTTCTTCGCGGCTTCGGCGGCCGCCTCTGCGTCATTGGCCCTCTGGGCTGCCAACTCGGCATCGCGCCCGAGCTGCGTCTCCATCTTCTCCGCCAAGTCCGCCCGGGCCTCCTCCGCCGTGAGCGCCTCCTCAAGCTTGCGGACCCGCTCCTCGGCGTCATCAAGGTCTTAGGCACGGGCCTGCGCCAACTCGGCCTCGCGTCCGAGCTACTCCGCCCGGGCCTTTTTCGCCGCGAGCGCATCCTCGAGCTCCCGGGCCTGCTCCTTGGCGACGTCGAGGTCCCGGGCGCGAGCCGTCACCGTGTCAAGCTCCGCCCGTAGCCGGGCAACCTCCTCTTCGGCGGCTGCAAGTGCCAGCATGTCAGCGATGACAAAAACATAAAAGCGGCAGGAGAGATGCAACGAGTGAATTAGCTTACTCACCTCGGGACTTGGCCATCTCCTACGACAGCGCTGCCTACAGGCCGTTGATTTCCACCCCGCGCTTGCGGGCCGCGTCCTCTGCCGACTGCCGGTCTGCGGTGAGCTTGTCCCACTCGGACTTCCGCAGCTCCAGCCGCTCGATCACCGGCAGCCGGTCTTGGAGAAAGGCGGTCTTGTCTTGCGACCGCTTGTTCAGATCCTGCAAAAGGGAACGCGCATACATTATAGTCACCCGGGAAGATTGTTGTAACCCTCCACTCGGTCCCAAGGACCCAGCGGAGGCTCAGGGGCTACACCCTCTGGGTGCACTGTTCGTGCACCCAGAGTCAGACTGAAAGCAAAAAGGAAAACTATACCCTCCGCCCGACTACTCCTAGTCGACCGCAGGCTCGGGGGCTACACCCTCTGGGTGCACTGTTCGTGCACCCAGAGTGAAGACTACAAAGAAAAAGCAAAGGGCCCTCCGCCCGACTAACCTAGTCGGGCAGAGGCCCGGGGGCTACTCCCTACGGAGATACTCCTACAAAGGGGAGACAGTCGGCTTACCTCCATCAAAGGACGCAGCCTGCCGTTCAGTAGGTTGGCGCCCTCCTTCGCCGCCTTTAGCAGGGCCGGGAGGATCTCTCCGATCTGGGCCGCGGCGTCCGCGGCCGCCTGCCACACCTTCTCCTCCTCGACGTCATCGACCTTGATAGTCGGCGACTCCGAGCTCCCCTCCCCGATCCGGAGTGGTCGGCGCACTAGCTCCGAGCACGGCTTCATGGGCAGAGCCGCGTTGAACTCCAGCATCGGCGAGGGCACACCGGGCTCGTCCTCCGCCATCTCCGCATCCCGACTGATGCCCGCAGACCCCACCGGCACCAAAGCTCCCGGGGAGACTTCCTCCTGGGGGGCGACTGGCGAGGTGGGCTGCACGCCGGGCTGCCCGGAGGAAGGCGGAGGGGGTACTTGCAGGCGGAGGCGACGGCGACCGGCGGATCGGAGAAGTTGCGACAGCCGGAGGTGACGGGGCCCGGGTGTCCGACACCGGGAGGTCCGCATCCTGGCTTGACCCCGGGCCGTTCAGGGGCACTTTGGGGATGTCCCCCACCTTCCGAGTCCTGCAGAAGCAAGTTCAACCATGTCAACATGCACAGAATTAAAGACCAGCAGACTACCGCCAGGGCTACTTACTTGGAGGATCGGGGAACTTGGAGCCGCCTCTTGCCCCCCGTGCCTTGCCCCTCGGGTGCAGCGGCAGTCGGGGTCGCCGAAGCCCCCGGCCCACCTTGCGGCCCGAAGGCAGTGTCGGCATCTCTCTTCTCCCCCCGACTGGGGGGAGCGTTGTCTTCGGCCGCCCGAGGAACTTCACTCGGGGCAGCCGCCGGCGCTGTCGGAACGGCGCCGGAGGCGGAGCCCTCCTGCTCCGTCAGCGCAGCTCCTACGGCGGCCGGCGCCACGGGATCCTCACCAGTGGCGGAGCCCTCCTGCTCCGCCGAAGCAGACTCCGTGGCGGCCGGAGCTTCGGGGTCGGCGCAGGCGGCGGAGCTCTCCTGCTCCGCCGATGCAGACTTTGTGGCGGCCGGAGCCACGGGACCGGTGCCGGTAGCGGGGTCCTCCTCCCCCGCCTGCGCAGTCCCCGCGGCGGCCGGCGCCACCGGGTCAGCGCCCGTGGCGGAGCCCTCCTGCGCCGCCGCGGGAGGCTCGTTGACGATTGGTGCCACCAGGTCGGCGTCGGCGGCGGCATCCTCCTGCCTTGTCGGCGTGCTCCCCGATGGAGCTGTCGGGTTGGCAGGGGAGGCAGAACCATCTCGGTCCGGCGAGGCGGTGCCCCTTACGACGATGGTCGGCCCCCTCTGGGTGGCGCTCACAGGCTGCCTGCGGCTGCGCCTCCTCACCAGGTAGGCGCTGACGTCATCCGAGTCTTCATCATCCTCCTCCTGGGCGGGCATGCTCGGTGGAGGAGGCCGGGGTGGAGCGACCGGTGGGGTCCTCGAGGACCCGGCGCCCTTGGACGACCCGGCGCCCTTCGAGGACCCGGCGCCCTTGGAAGAGCCGGCGGCCTTCGAGGACCCGGTGCCCTTAGAGGACCTGGCGCCCTTGGAAGATCCGGCGCCCTTCGCACGGGTGGCGCCGGAAACGGAAGACCCGGCGCCCATTGAAGGATAGGCGCCGGGAGCGGAAGACGCGGCGTCGCCCGAGTGCCCGACGCCGGAAGAAGGAGCCCCGACTGCTCCTGACGGTGGCGCCCCGCCGCCCGGGACGTCGGCGTATCGCGGCTGGTTCCAAATCTCATCCTCCGGGAGGGGAGCCTTGGAGTTGAAGCCGAACAGCACCTGCCGAAAAACAAAGGCAAACACGGAGTAAGATTCAGCGACAAAATAAGAGAAGAATCAAAAGGATACGACTCGGATACTTACGTCACTCGGGGGTCTCGCCTGGCAGAAGGGGGCCGGCCGCCCGAAGAAATCCAGACTCGTCCCTGGAGCCAGGATCTTCTCGAGCCAGCTCTGAACCTCACCCTCTGTGAGCTCCTCCGCGGCCTCCCGGGTCGGGTCTCCTGAGCCGGTGTAGTCGGTCATCGGGTGCGCCCGTAACTTGGCCGGCTGCACGCGCCACCGAACGAAGGTTGCGGCGACGACTGCCCCAGTGACCCCGGACTTCATCGCCTCTGCGAGCTGCGCCGTCACGACGGCGACGCTATCCTGCTCCCTCTCGAGTGGCAGGTCCGTCCAGCCCGGTCTGACCACCGGCGGCTGCCCCGAGAAGGCTGGCAGCGATGGCTCTGGGTTGCCGCAGTAGAACCAAAAGGCGTGCCAGCCCTTGTTCGACGACGGCATCGGCGGGGCCGGATAATTTGCCGCCGTCCCCGACCTCAGTTGGAACCCGGCGCCGCCCACCACAGCCGGGTGGTCTCTGCTGGGCTGAGGTTTCACCATGAAGAAATGCTTCCACAGGGCGAAGTGCGGCTGGATCCCCAGGAAGCACTCGCAGAGTGTGATGAAGCAGGACACATGGAGGATGCTATTCGGGTTGAGATTGTGGAGCTCCAACCCGTAGTAGTGCAGCAGTCCCCGCAAGAACGGGTGCGCCGGCACGGAAAACCCCCGCTCGAAGAAGGGGCCATGGACCACCAGCTCGCCGGTGCTCGGGGTCGGGATGGTCTCCCCCTCGACGGAGCGCCACTCGACCAACTCCTTTGGTGGCAGCACCCCGACTCGCACGTAGAGCGACAGCCTGATGTCCGTCACCGACGACTTCACCCACGGGCCCATCGGTTCGGCGGATGGTTCCTCTCCGCTCAACAGCTTCCAGACCAGGGCGTCCTCTTCGGCTTCTGTCGGATCGGCTTCCCAAGACGGGGATTGCATCCGAGGTGGCTGGGAAGGGAGTTAGGGTTTTGGAAGGAGCGGTGCGCGCGGGTGAGAAGACGAAGGGTTTTGAGCGCTGGAGAAGAAAGAAGGCGAATGGAGCATGGGCCAGACCTGCGGGTCCCGTGGGATATAAAGTGTCGAGCCGGCGGTTCGACTTCCCCACGCTGCACGTGTCCAGATCTGCCGCCTCCCACGACGCGCTTCTTCAGTTTCGCCCGCGCCCACGACCGCGCCGTTTCAGATTCCGTCGCACGTTTCGCGGGCCACGTCGCGCTGATTCCGCGCCCACAACCCAGCGGCGCCGCGATTCGTGCGGCTTATTAAAGGAGATCCGACGGTTAGCCTTTCGGGCTAAAAACCCGACAGAATACGTCTCCGCCACACTGCAGATAAAGCGTATTTCCCGTAAATCGCTAACCGGCTGCCGGAACGAGTCGGTGCCGGGCGCTTTAGCTGCGAAGGGTATCAGAGGCTGGCCACAAGCGGGAATGCAGTCGACTGATCACACCCGAGCGAGGGACAGTAATGGCGTGCCCTCCGTGGGTCACAAGTTGGATGCCGGGCAACTCGGAGCTACTGGATTCTTCACCCAGACCTGACGAGCACTTAAGTCTCGAAGGCCCTGGTAACCGGGATCCCTGGTTTCAGTGGAATGACCCGGTATAAGACTTCGAAACTCGGGAACCTATACGCCATGGCTGGTTTTTCTGGTTCGGACAAGGATTTCAGAGGCATTCCTTCAGGGGACACTAGCCGGCCTTAACCCACTCGGGAACGCTGGGTGCTACTCGGGAATTCAGTCGGAATTTATGGCAAGCCCCACGCCGGGTTATCAGTCGGTCCCTGCCCCCAGGGTTGGACCGAATGCCACCAGAGACTGCCCGTTGGAAGCTCAATCGCCTTAACATTCCTGCCTTACGGGTGAGTGTTACTTGGCTTTAATTGTCTTGTTTGCAGTAGCTCTGTTAGCCCTTCACAATCTCCCAGTCAGCCGAAGTCAGTCGGGAAGTTCATCCAGAGGCAAAGATCGGCAACGGTGAGATCGTGAAGGACTCGGGGGCTACTGACGGTGACATGGCACCCGGGTATCATCAAGGAGGACGAATCCGGCCTCCCGGCCACGGGGTGGGCCAGGCCGACTACTCGGAGTCCGACTACAACACGGGGGCGCCTCACCAACGTGGAGTACAAGACAAGGACTAATACCTGTCCGGCTTACCCGGAGTTGGTTGTAACCGAATAGGAAACATATCTGTTAACCCGATCCGGACTCTGTAACCCTACCCCGGCCGACTATATAAGGTCCAGTAGGGGACCCCCGATCGGGAACCAATCCATCCAACATCATCTGACTCAATCTTCATTGTTTCATAGCTCAAGCCCCCTCGAGATCGATTCTCTAGGGCTTGCGGCACTCGGGATACAGCAATACTAGCCACCAAACACAGGACGTAGGGTATTACCTCTCCGAGAGGGCCTGAACCTGTCTAAATCTTGTCTCCCGTGTGCACCCATCCAGATTTGCTGTGCTCACGCCGCCCCATAAGTAGTATTGCCGAAATAATACTCCGACAATTGGTGCGCCAGGTAGGGGCGTGCGCATAGATCCATCTGCACGAATCCGGATGGGTTTTGTCAACATCAACAACGTCTTCGTCCCGGGAAGCATCATGAGATCCGCTCTCGTGAACGCTGTCCCGGATCCCGGCCAGCTTTTCCAATTTGGAAGGCTGAACTTCATCGCCGACAAGGTCGGCCAGCTTCACCTCTGCTACTCGGCAACGTCCCGACCAGCTGAGGCTTCTCCAGTTCTTCAGCACGGGCTCTCCCCTGAGCTCGCGCTCTCGGCCCCTCTCCCCAGGGAAGAGGCTTCGCCGACACCAGATCCGTTTGTCGCGCATGAGTTCGCACTCGGATCCCGACTGGTGGGAGCAATTGACTCTCTCCTCCCTGTCCTCGAGTACTACTCGGACGAGGACGAGAGCTCTGGCAGCCACCACCCGTCCCGGGATGTCTTCATGGCCAACGTCGACTCGGCAGATGGCGACGATGGCCAAGAGGTCCCCATTGTGGAACAAACACCGGCTGAGCTCGAGGCCACCCGACTCCGACTCCTGGCTAAGGAGGAAGAGTTGATCGAGCAACAGACGGCTCGCCCGCCAGCGTGACGACCAACGACGCAACGATGACATGAGGGCTCGAGATCGATTCTCTAGGGCTTGCGGCACTCGGGATACAGCAATACTAGCCACCAAACACAGGACGTAGGGTATTACCTCTCCGAGAGGGCTTGAACCTGTCTAAATCTTGTCTCCCGTGTGCACCCATCCAGATTTGCTGTGCTCACGCCGCCCCATAAGTAGTATTGCCGGAATAATACTCCGACAGTGAGCCCCCGGGCACCTCTTTTTTAACTTCCACGTCTTTGGCGACGTGGCGTCAAGTTGGGCCTTCGCCAGCGGTTTAGGGGACCCTGGGCCCCGTAACACCGACAGAGGAGCTGTCGATCTCCTCATCGAAGGAGACCATGATCTTCAGCTCGTCCTCCTTAGACAAATAGTCGGATGGCCAACTAATCGGCGAGGGAAGACCCGTCGGTGAAGCAACAAGCGGCAGTGGTGGTGAGGGCGGAGAGTCCATGGCAAAGGAGAGGCAGAGGGAATGGAGAGCGGTGTTGAAGATGAAGTGACGGGGAGAATTAAACAGAGTGATAGTTGTTCTAAATAAATAGAGCCACAGTTGGGCACGTCAAACAGAGCGACATTTGAAGACGAATCAATGGGGAGTTGTGTAATTTTTTCATTTAGTGTGTGAACCAACTGAAGACATTTTGTCAGTCGGTGCCATCATTTGAACCGACTGTGATAATAACTTGGTCGGTTCAAATTTGGAATCGACTGGGATAATAACTAGTAACCTCCCACAAAACCCGGTGCCTTCCTCCACTCCTCCACATTCCGATCTAACCCTAGCCACCGACTTATCCTGCCCCGATCTAACCCCCACCGCTACTGCTGCCACCTCACCATCGATGCCTTCCTCGTCAATTGAGTACACCCTCCTCAAGCCAGCCCCTCCTCATCGTTGACGCTGCCATAGTATAAGGTATTCCCCAAATCCTATCATGCATTACACTTCAAGATCATTGTACTACTTGGCTAGCTAGGGTTTTACACCGTTGTGACTCAATGATTATTCCCCAAGTCCTATCATTACTTAATTAATCAATACTAATAATTATTTATACTCTTGCTACTCTACTAGTAGTTGTTCTTTTGTGTGCTTGCTTAGTCACCGGCAACCCAATTTTCAGTGGCATGCCAATGATGAAATGACCATATAATGTGCACGTAATGTGCAGTGAATCAATTTTTGCAGAAACTATTAAGGATTTGCTTAAATCCTTACCCCATTCTAAAAGAACTTGCTTTATTGTACAAGTGTTACCTCATAGAGGCTATAATCTACAAGAATTGTTAAGGAATTACCTCATTCTACAAGAATTGTTAAGGAATTAATATGTTTTGTAACTCAATTATTTTTGTTGTTTTCATGGTTGTTAATGATATAAATGGACAAAGAGCCACTAGAGGTTTTCAAGATGTGCCAGGTGACGAAGAACGCACTTAAGGTGCCCTTTAACGAAACTAAGTTGTTTGTTCATGCCAATGTGGCGGAGAAGAACTTCCCGCCAGCATCCATTGTGGCTTCCATGCTTGACGACTTGCTTGGTGGCTCCAACTTTATTGTTGCTGAGCACTATGTCCTTGAAGTGATAATTGTCACATTTTAGAGAGAGGAGGATGTTCGCGATGTTACTGCCCAAAACTTCAGATGGGGTGGTAGTCTTGTTAACTTCACAAAGATTGATGTCATCGTGCCCGCCAATCCTGGTGCTAGCTATATGTTCAGAGTGGAGCCCTTCAAGCGTCTAACTATTGAGGAGTAGTTGAAGACCTGTTATCTGTACTTTCTGTCGTTGAACACTTATTATGCATATTTGCTCTATAGTTGAACACTATATGTTATTGTTAGTATTCAGTACTTTATGTCATTGCATATGTGCATGTGATGTTAATATTAAGGGAGAATTATGGCTGTGCCACTAGTCGTCCCCTAAACTCGTAGTCTGCCACTCAATTTGTGGAAATTATGGCTGTGCCACCAACTCGTGCGAAGAAATTGGACAGAAGCCCCTGCGCGATGTTAGCGCAAGTTGCCGTCAGCTCTTCACCTCGTTGCCGTCTGCTTTGACCCATTTCTTCCTCTGTGGGACCCACCACTTTGCCACGTCATCAGAAATGAAGAGGAGACTCGTTTGACCATCGGGGCAAAGTGGTGGGTCCCACAGAGGAAGAAATGGGTCAAAGGAGATGGCAGCAAGGTGAAGAGCTGACGGCAACTTGCGCTAACGTCGCGCAGGGGCTTCTGTCCAATTTCTTCGCATGAGTTGGTGGCACAGCCATAATTTCCACAAATTCAGTGGCAGACTACGAGTTTAGGGGACGACTAGTGGCACAGCCATAATTCTCCCATAAATGAAAGACTAGCATACAGCTTGAACCACTGATACGGTTTAACTAGAAATTTGAGGCGTGAGAGGGCCCCTGATCTTTCACCACACACTAACAGCCACACGAGAAGATGTAATCTTTCAGCAAATAGGAACTAGAAGTATTATGGCTGTGCCACTAGTCATCTCTGAAATTCGGAGGCTGCCACTGAATAACATCACTCGCTCAGTCAGTCACTACTTAACAGTCACTACTTAAAGGGACATAAATGTTCAACAGACCAAAATCTAGCACTACTCAACACATTGCTGGATCAATGATTGATCATAACTTAGCATAAACAGCAACTAAAACAACAAATAAAGTGATAGCAATAGAAGTAGCAGCCAATGCAAATGCGCTCTTCTCTTCCAGCTGAATTCTCATGTCAGCATTCATTTTCTTCTCTTCTTCTATCTTGACCTCTAGCTCTTCAATTACCTGACCATGATAAGCTAGGTCCATCTCCAGCTTAATCTTCTCTGACTTCAGTTGCTTTGTCATATTCTTCTCTTCCTCGAACTTTAAGTCTAGCTCTTCAATTACTTGGTCTTGATAAGCTAGGTCCATCTCCAACTTAATCTTCTCTGTCTTTACTTGCTTTGTCATCTTCTTCTCGTCCAGCAATTGCAACTCTAATTCTGACAGTATATGGTCTTGAGCAGCAAGCTCTAACTGAAGCATATGCTGTGAATCGTTCAGTGCCAATCTCTCTGCATCCCATTCAGCAGACTTGTCATCGTACAATAGATAATCTGGGTAGGCATAATAAGCATCCACAATCTATTACATTCAATGCAAAAAGCAGAAAAAAAGAAGAAGAAATCAGAACATAGAACAAGAAATTTTGAACAGAGAAAAAGAGAAGAAGGAGAGAAGAGAAAACTTACACGGTCGTTGGTGAAGCTCGAAGCTTGAAGCTCCCGGGGCCATGACATTATCGAGTCCCCACCCTCGCCGGACATTGACGGCGACGATGGCGGAATAGAAGACCGGGACGAGCGCGGAAGAGAAGAGCTGCTATGGGTCCAGACGTGCATATGGAGCTCGCGGGCGCATGGACCGGGAGGGGGAATGGAGAAGAAGACGCGGTGGAGATGGGTATTTGGAGAAGAAGACGCGGTGGAGAAGAAGGGGATTTGGAGAAGAAGACAGATTTGGAGAAGAAGACGCGGTGGAGAAGAAGGGGATTTGGAGGAGAAGACGCGGTGGAGAAGAAAGGGATTTGGAGAAGAAGATGCGGTGGAGAAGAAGGGGAGGGGGAATGGAGAAGAAGACGTAGTGGAGATGGGAATTTGCAGGAGAGGACGGGGCAATGAATGACATGTGGGGCCGAAGGAAGGAGGGCCCACATGTCATTGACCCAACTGGTTTGCAAAGGGGACGAAATGGGCTATCTGGTAGAGTTGGTTGGATTTGGGTGAATGACATGTGGGGCCGTAGGAAGGAGGGCCCACATGTAATTCACCCAACTAGGTTGCAAAGGGGACGAAATGGGCTGAGTCTGGTGGAGTTGGTGGCATTAAAGTCAATGACATGTGGGGCCGAAGGAAGGAGGACCCACATGTCATTCACCCAATTTTTTCTATTTCTTATAAAAATGTAAAACATGTCTGTTATATGAAGTTATTCGGTGGATTTTTTGCATCTAATTTTTTGTAGTATTGTAACTACATATATGTTGTTGTGTACAAGTTTCACTAATTTGCTGATATTTTTATTATTTATTATACATAAAATGAATTTACGTGCACTTATTGAAAGTGATTCCATTTTGAACTATAGGTATATGAAATGAGCTCTAAAAAAAGGAAGAAAAAATATATTCAAGGAAATATATACAATTGTAGCTCATGTGCACAAAATGGATGAAATATTCAACTGTTTGATATGGTAAATTCAAAAGGAGTTTTTGCATGTTTTTAGATAAAATGAAAAAAATATGTAAATGATGTCAAAAAATACTAAAAATTGGCATGGAGCCCTTATATTGGTACATTATCTTGTGATAAAAATTTGAGAAGAATACACGAAATTGAAATAATAGGTTGTGATAAAAATTTGAGAAGAATATAGCATCTTCATCTTTAGCAACTTGAGCAACATGAGCATCTTCAGCATCTTCATCTTCAGCAACTTGAGCATCTCCAGCTTCAGCATGTTGAGCATCTTCAGCTTCAGCAACTCCAGCATCTTGAGCATCTCCAGCTTCAGCATGTTGAGCATCTTTAGCTTCAGCAACTCCAGCATCTTGAGCATCTGCAGCTGCTTCCTCAACTAGAACTGGAACATCTTCTAAATCATGTGGAACAGGGTTTTTGCATAAGCGCTTGATATGGCCAAGTCCTCCACAACGTTTGCATTTGTTTTTCCTTGCTCCTAACCTTGAACCTTTTTCATGTGAGCCTTTGATCCTTTGCTTCCTAGGCCTTCTAGGCAGCCTCCTAAGTACTGGAGGTTCAAGTTTGAAGCCTAGATCTACAACTTCCCACTAATTTTGGCCTATCATTGGTGGAACATTTTCTGCATATGTTGCATTGAACTTGGCCACAGAATAGCACTCATCCACGAAGTTCCAAATTTCAGCACCTTCACCTCTCAACCTTAAGATGAAGTGGAGAGCATGGTGACATGGCAGACCAGTAACCTGCCACTTCCTACACGCACAAGTCCTATTTGCAATGTCCACGGGATACCGCCTTTTAGTTTCATGCTTGTCCGTTGCATAAACCTCAGCTTGTGAATTTCCACTCCTAATCATCCTCATCTTTAATCCTCTCATACCCCTTGTCGTTGCATTCAGTCTGAGAATAACACTTGGCAGTATTACATGGCCTTCAAATTTCCTTGCTGAAACTCTTTGCCTAAAATCTATCTTCTCCATTATGTGTTGTCTGATGGCATCTAGCAAAAGCACAATTGCAAGTGCTTTAAGTGTCCTAATCTTAGAATTAAAACACTCAGCCAAATTGTTGTTTACATAGTCCACCTTGCTTACCTCACCAAACATGCTTCTAGCCTATAGTTTCCTGTGATGTTCTTCAAGGTATTCTCTCACCTTGGGCTGTGTGAATAGGTTCTGCATGTAAACAGCATGCCTGCTGGGGGTGTATGTGTGTGCTGCTGGCCACAAGTTGTCTTGAAAGATCTTGCCTTTGAACTTCTTCATGAAGTTCACAGCAAGGTGCCTCATGCATTCTCTATGCTCAACCCCAGGAAATACAGCCTCAACAGCACTCTCTAGCCCCTTGCATGCATCAGTGTGTATCACCAAACCTGCAGGATGACCTATTACTCCACGCAGCCTCTCCATGAACCATGTCCATCTTTCAGTACTTTCAACCTCAAGAATGGCATAAGCTACAGGGAGGAGCCAATTATGGCCATCTATAGCACTAGCTGTAGCTAGCTGCCCTCTGAACTTGCCTGTCAATGAAGTGGAGTCTACTGACAAGTATGGCCTGTAGCCTTCTAGAAAACCCTTCCAGCATGCCTTAAGGCAGACAAAACATCTTCTGAAACATCTCTTATCTCTCAGCTTGTACCTCTTCCCTCTAGAAGTTTTAGTTCTTCCTTGCACAAACTCCCAGTCAATGTCAACAACACTCCCTGGTGATGTCCTCTTTACCTCTGCCTTGAAACTGTATAGCATATGGAAACTCTCGGTCCACTTGCCTTGAATCAGGTCCAAAGCCATCTCCTTCCCGTCGAACACTCTATGGTAAGGAATTACTACATCGAACTTTTCCTTAAGTTTCTTTCTCAATTCTGCTGGTCCTGTGTTTGAACTCTCCCTCAGCCAGGGGAGTATGGTAGCAGCAATCCACTTGGTCGAAGCAGGTCTAATTCTATCGCTTAACTCCATAGTAGGGCAGTTATGTTTCTGGGTGTTAACCTTGATCTGCAATGGACAGAAAATTAATGGGGATTAATATAGGGAGAACAACATGGAAAATATAAAGGGAATATGAAAAGACTACCTGAAATGGGTAGCCACCTTTCATTAGGGATGCACGCATTCGCCATTTACATATTTTATTATCCCTACAATACACCCTAAGTCTGGTTTGGTCACTCTTTTCAGTGCAATACTCAAACCCACGTTTTATTGCAAAAGTTGCAAATGCAAATCTGCAATCCTCTACACTCTCAAAGACAATCCCCTCATCAATTGTAGGGTTCTCCTTGTCAAAGTGGATCACTGGCCTATGCTCTTCTTCACCATCAGATAGGCAACCCATTTCCTCGTTCTCAGCCTCCTCATCCTCATCAGTCCCATAGTCAGGCTCAAAGTTAGGATCAATCAAATATTCCCTGATTGAAACCCTCTCAGGGTCTGCTGCCACATCTGGATACGTTTTCTCATCGTCATCATCATTAGCAGCAAAATCATCCTCTGACCCCTCTTCTATATCCTTTTCCTGCTCGCTTCCTGTCTCTCCATCGTACTCCCTGAGAAGCTGAGTAGAGCTAGGTTGAGTTGATTGAGCAGTTGATGCACTGAAATCATTACAGACAGTCTCTTCCCTAGTCTCCTTGTTAACAATATGAACCGACATCAACACAATCCTTGTACCCATGTGTTTACCCCACATCGTGGCCAAAGACTCATCATTCTCTACATCTATGAATTTCCCCAAAATGCTGTCATGGTACCTCGGCAGGTAAGACTCGGTTTGATGACATGGGTACTTCTCAAATTTCATGAGCAAGTCCTTCAGAGTTAGTTCAGCAGCGTCTACAGTCAATCGATAGTCAAACCCGGCACTAACTGTGATGCTACCATCGGCCATGCGTTCAGTGCAACACCCATGCCGGATCTTCAGCAGAAAACCGGAGGCAGTACACGTCTTACGCGAAGCAGCAGAGAATGACCATGCATTTCGAATCGCAAAACAAGCTCAAGGGAATGGTGGATGTCTTACCCTTCTGGGACAAACGGTGCATTCACTGGGCTCCAGAGTTGCAACGCTTGGGCGTCGGGGTTCTCTGCCTGTCCGCTGCCACCGCCGTTCTCGACTAGTGCGGCATCCATCTAGATCGAGGGGCGGATGGAGGCCGTGGTGGGGACGCGCGGAGAGGAGGGGTGCGCTTCCAGGAGGGAGAGCATGATAGCATAGGAGTAAGCTTCCAGGAGGGAAGGCACGGCAACGGCGGCGGCGGCGACGGCGGACGAGCAGCCGGCAAACAAGGGCCACTATCGAGCACTGCTGGAGCGCCGCGTATTCCTTGTTGACGACGTGGCCAAAAGGTGGGCCCCACAGCGGATGGAAGGGTCAAACGAGTCTCCTCTTCGTTTCTGACGAGGTGGCAAAGTGGTGGGTCCCACAGAGGAAGAAATGGGTCAAAGGAGACGGCAACGAGGTGAAGAGCTGACGGCAACTTGCGCTAACGTCGCGCAGGGGCTTCTGTCCAATTTCTTCGCACGAGTTGGTGGCACAGCCATAATTTCGACAAATTCAGTGGCAGACTACGAGTTTAGGAGACGACTAGTGGCACAGCCATAATTCCCCCTAATATTAATGTGCATGTCAATTGTGAATTCAAATGTGATGTGGAATGTGATATCTTTTGTGGGGGAGATCTGAGAATTTTGGATATTTCTGGGTTATATAAAATGCATTTTCTGTTTCAGGGTAGGTAAATCTAAATTCTACCTGCCTGTACCAAATATATCATAGCCGGTTTGTCGGGACCCAAAATCCATAACAGAGAGCTTTAAGTAAAATCACCCGCTAAGTCGAAACGTAAACCCCGACCTCAACCCTTGGGTGTCAATTCCAAGAGGAGTGGAGTGATATGGCTTCGAATAGCCTGAGATGTCAACCCCGAACTCGCTCCGGCAAACAACTGCACAGGTTGAGTAGGGTGATATGCCTCCTCACTCTTTTCCTACTGAGCCGAAACGTCAATCCCAAACTCGTCCCGGCAAATTAATGCTCGGCTGGAGTAGGATGATATGGTTCCCAATCTCTCAGTAGAAGAGTCACTTCACATGGGTGATTGAACCTAACAACTCTATGATATAGACTCTGAAACCCTACCCGCATCATGTGCTTCAATAACATACACGCAAGGCACATGAGGCAGGCGAGAACAACCAGATACCAAAGCAGTAACTCTACGATAGAAACTGCAATATTATAAGTTCTTGAAACTTAACAACATATTCACACATAGGATCCGAAGATCTAAATCCAACTATACAGTGGAAGAGTAATTAAGGCTACGAAGCCAAAAGGTCGGGCCAAAAGTGGCAGCAGAACAAAATGAACAAAGAAATTATGACTTTTACATGTCTAAACATGTCTAAGCATCAATAATTATATAAGTAGCTTAGAAGTAACAACTAAACTACTCTAAATAGGTTGGGAGGGGGGTGGTGTTGATTGAGCGACAAAGTAAGTTCATGCAAGGAATAGAGGTAATACTTAGCGAAAAGTAGAATTTGAAGGCATGCGATATTGAATTTGAAAACAACTAATACTCTGCAAATAATAGGTGTTTGCAATATGTTCAAAGGGGCTGCTTGCCTTGTTGCTCTACAACTACACTCGGCTCGTGATCGAGGTTGTCCTCTTCGGAACCTTCCGGCTCTACGGAGAAGAACAAAAACACCGAAAAAGGGCATAATCATAAATATCAAAATGCTGAACATCGGCATGGGATGAAATGCATGCCATGGCATAGAGGATGCAAAATAAAGACTAATGCAAGTGGAATCAATTTAATCGGAGTCCGGACGCTCGAGATATCACGATCCGACGACTTCCGGCTAATCGAGAAACCCTAATTTGAGTTTTTAGCTATTTATGTTTTTCCTAGCATGCAAACATGTATGAAAATGATGTATTTGAATAGCTCTCATTTTTTTGAACATTTTGATATATTATTTGCATTTTTCTGATTAAAAATGAATTTTCTAAGATTTAATCAATTTTTAAATGCTTTTTGTATTTTTCTCAGTAAATAGAAATAAATATTAAATAATAATTATTTTTATTACTTAATTCATATTTAACCTTAGAGGCTGATAGGTGGGCCACATGGTCAAAGTTTGACCAAGGTTGACTAGTCAATGACAGGTCGGGCCCACTTGTCATAATTTTTATTTTTATTTATTCTTTTTATTTTTAATTTTGTCGGGTGGGTCCCACATGTCATTCGGACACAATTAATAAGTTCATTAATTGCACTGTTAGTTATTAATTACAGCAATTAAGGGGTCGGTTAGCATTAATTGATAATCATTAGTATTAAATATGCCCGAACAGTAATCATCCGCATTAAATTCCATATTAATTTCACTTAGCACTTAATGTTGCCATAAATGTGTCTTAACGACACTTAATGGGCGTTAATGCCTGAATTGAGCCCGGTCGGGAGCTCGGTCCGGTCCCGGCCATTGGCTCGGTCCGGCCGGCGGGTTGCCCGGCGCAGTGCCGCCGGGGTGGCGAGATCCCGGGAGGGGGATGGGACGGCGACGAGGGGGAGATGAAGCGGCGTCGCCGCCGGTTTACCGGAGAGTGGAGCGACGAGGCGGGGCGGCACGGCGAGGAGGTGCAACACCGGGCGGCGGAGGCGAGCGGGGTGAGGAGAGCGGCCGGGCGGAGGAGGAGGCGAGGCTGAGGCCTCAGCGTCGGTGAGGGAGCCGCACGGCGGGGCGGAGGTGAGGAAGGAGGCGGCGACGGGGAGTTCTGGCGAGAGGGGTGGAACCGGGGCGGTGACCGAGGGAGCTAGGGGAAATGGCAGAACGGCTCGGGCGGGGTGCTCAGCCGGGGAAGGAGGCAGCGAACGGGACGGCTGCGCGGCGGGGAACCGAGGCGAGCGGAGGGAGGCTGGGGTAGAGCTTGGGCGAGACAGAGAAAATGGAGAGGGAGGGAAGAAAGAGAGGGAGAGAGCCGGTGCCGGGGTTTTATAGGGGAAGGAGGCGGCGGCGGTGTCCAAGCATGAGGTGGCCGAGGGAGCTGCCGGGCGCTTGCCACGGAGGCAAGGCGGCGGGGCAGCCGAAGCTGCTGCTGGCATCGGCAGCAGCCGGATGAGGATGTGGTGGCGGCGGGTGAGGGAGATAAGGGAGACGGGGACGGCGGCAGGCCGAGGCGGGCCGGGGAAGGGGGATGGGCCAGGAGGGAGGAGGCCCATGCGGGGGAGAGGGGAAGAAAGTGGGCCTCAGGTGGCCCATCCGAGGGGGAGGGGGGTTAGTTTAGGTTTCTATTTTTGATTTCTTTTTCAATTTTCTTTTTCTGTTTTTATACAAACTTCCTCCTTTTCAAATGGGTTTTCAAATTTCAAAATCAATTCCAACCAATTTTTTTTAATCATGCATATGCTATGATGCATAGTTAACAAGAGATTAAAATTGGGGTTGTTACATGGTTCTTCTACATAAAATGGTTTGAATAATATGATTTCGTTGACTGTTCACCTGAGAAAACCGACTAAGATATGCTATTGCCTCAGTCAGTTTGTACTGAAAACCAACTATAATAATATGTCATTACATTCGGTTTTTGTGCTGAGCCGGCTAGTTTTGAAGCCGGATGAGATAATAGATATTATTTGCTCCCTTTCTATACAACCGGATCCGAAACCGGCTGAGATAGCTATTTTGTACCGGCTCTAAATCCATGTTTTGTAGTAGTGATGTATCATGATAGCTCCATCTCCTTATGATATTTATCAATTGACTTCAAACCATGTCTCGGCCAGTCAAATTTTCAAATAGTGAATGCTTGTAATGGTGAGGTACAAAACATGCAAGCAAGTGTTGGTTCATTTGTTCCCAAGTGATAATGGTTAACTCATGGCGCTCCATACACTTGCGAACAAACTGCTCCCAGCAGTATGCAGTATAGTCATCCAAACTGTTCGATGCAAATAACATTTTTTTTTCTCATTTGAGTAGTTGTTCATTTGAAATAGCTTATCAACCTTCAATTCCCATGTGAGGTATTCTTCCACATTGGACCACCTGAAAACATAGGAATAGAAAATTTGGGCTTAGCAACAAGATCCTCATCGTCATCTTGTCAATGATGATGCCCGTTGTTTTAGTTGCGGTGACGGGGCTGGTGGTTGTTGTAGTCATCATATAACTCAACCTCGCTGGAAAATTTGGCCTCGCCAGTCTAGCTACATGCGCCGGCGAAAGCATCAACATGGGCGCCCTACCGAACGCCCCCTGGAAGTCTGGAATACCTTGGCCACGCCTGAGGATAGCTGTGCATGCCGTGGCTGGCACCTCAACATCTTGTTGTGCCGTGAGTCGATGTGCTTGTCGCTGCCATGGTTCCTCATCCAGACGAATAGCACGCTCCTTGTCTGTCTCATCACATAGCTCGACACACTGAGCAGGAGGAGCTGCAAGTCGTGTGGGAGGTTGATGCACAATCACACTGTCAGCTTGCGTACCCTCATGTGCAGGGAGTGCTATGAACATTGCGTGCATCTCCTCCTAGAGAGAGAGTTCAAACCAGTCTGAACATCCCCGAGTTCGTAGTGCACCTGACCATCTCCATCGTTGATCTCCTTTAGAAGTAGCACATGTAGCACTTGATACTCTATCCATGTAACCGGTGCATCCGAGGTATGTGAATCCTTCCTATGTCCTGACATGACAAGTTTACTATTCTCTGAACTAGAGACAACAAACTTACACTTATGGCAACGAAGAAACAAATGCCAAGTAATGAATCAGCATAACTGAGAGCAAGGTAGCACATGACACAGATGTAGGTCGAGCTTGGAGGGAAACCCTATGAAATTCTGAACCTCGATTGCCGAATTAAATCACAAACCACCAAATCACAATGCTTAGTTGCTGATTGATAAATATAAGTAAAGAGTGGACATCAACACACTGCACAATGATAATGGGACTATTGCAATCAAAAGAATGAGCTATAGAAATTTAGAGTGTCGTCAAAGCTCGTATTGCAACAGTTTAAGGAGAGAATAAAGGATTGCTCAACTACGTGTGCAAAACAGCGGAAACAAGACTTTATGATATGCAAACCTGAATAAGATTGCACTTGATATGATGATAAAACTTGGCCGCTTTTCATATTTTCTTTTCTTTTCCTTTTTATTTGGCCAACACAAACTTGTAAAACAGTAGGGAGCACAATAACTTGATGATGAGCACAACTTGATGAAACATAAGTTATGGCACACAACCTAAAGAATGAGCAGTCTAACTTGAGCAAATCTATAGCTCATCTCAATAGGTTAAAAAGATATCATGAAGATGGTAGAGCTCACTAACCTATAATTGTCATGCAAACAGTTAAATATAAGTGACACAATGTTGCGTGTAATAATGGGGGATGCACCACGAACACAAACAACCAATTGAAATAACCACAAGTGCACCCAGCAACGATGTTTCCAAATTTTTGTGGCTAATATTTTTTATATTTTTTGGTTTTGATGACACAAATAGCAAGTAGATGATATAAGATTTCCAATGGATCAAGAAACACTCAATTCTGACACCAAACGCACACGGAATGACCAAATAGATGGGAACAAAAAACAACGGCTAAACTGATATGAAAAGAACATAATCAGCAACTCGACACTATGATCTAGCAAAGTAGACCTAACACAACACACAAAAATTGCAAAAGTAAAACTATGGCTAAACAGAAATGTTTTTGTAGGCCTTTTTGGTGTATAGCACAGAAAATAGATGACTAAACTACGGGTAAATAGCTCTCACCAAGTGCCCCTGGAATTTGATACCACGATGGTATAGGATTGCACGACTTTCATAGTGAGTAACCATGGATAGCTCGATGTCGAATAGACGATGTAGCAAGGTGAACACCTATGCCAATGCACAAACTCTCAACTCTTTAGAATATGCCGAACACACCGGTAGATGATCATTGTGAGACCACAAGCAAATGATTACATAATCCCCAATTCTCAATGGAACGACAACTTGACCTTGATTGCAGAATGACGAACACGAACAATCAATCAATCTCTAACCTGAAGAGTTATTAAGATTCCAGATATACAAACAAAAGAGGAAAGAATTTCGACCGCTGCAACGTTTTGAGGAGGGCCACTAGGCTTCAACAGCGCAGGCAGCGGTGTTGGTGGTCTATACTACTTGATGCCATGTCTGAGGCGCTTGGTGAAATGTACCACCAGTACCATAGAACATGGCATCTCAAATAGCTCAAAATGGCCATCAGGGAACATGTTTTAAACCGTTTAAAACCATTGCTTATGATAATATTCGACAATTTTAGATGGTTATGTGAACCATCAACGATTTGCTACAACACATGCAGGTATTCAAAATGAAATGTCTATGATTTTGATTAGGAAATAAAAAAACTGACAGCCCCTGCTCAAGACCTTCTCGACAGCTAATCAACAAATTGATTACCACAAGAATCAACAGATTGATTGCTACAAGAATCAACAGAAGAATCAACACAAGCATTGCAACAGAATGACAAGAAGAGAGAAAATACATAGTTAGTCCATATGTACAAACACATGGTATATGTACAAGCATCTCATCAATGCACAGAACAACAAAAAGGGAGGAAGGAAATGAGAGAAACACCAAAAAAATCTGTTGAGCTCCTTCTTTCGGTTAGTAGCCAAGGAAACTAGAGAAACATACTTTGCAACACATACACAGTAGGGACTTTGGGAGGAGAGTTGCCATCTCACCCATCTACTCGAGTGCCAACCACGCTAGGACGCCCTTCAGTAGCGACCCTAGCCGGGCGGTGGGCAGATGTGGCACAACTGCTCACACCAGGAAGCCACGATGCTTGGTGAGGAAGAAGGGGAGGAGGAAGGCTACGGAGATGTGATGGAAGGAGGGGATCAGGGTTCTAGATCTGGCAGTGGCACACTTAGGGACGTTGGATCCAGCCACGGCACAACCGGTGAAACACTGACCCGATAGCAGAGTAGCACGCACAAGACACTGGATCGAGCAGCGAGACATTCGGATCCAGTAGCAACACACCCAGGAACTCTGGATCCGGTGGCAGAGGAGCTCGATCTTGGTCGTCGTTGCATGGAGGACTCGATTGGAGTTGGGCGGAGCTTTGGTGCCACTAAGGCCAAGCAGCGACAATGTTACCACCATCGGATGTTGCGGTTTGTGGAGGAGCCAGCTGGAGTGCGCAGAGGAAGAGAGTGAGAGAAAGATTGAGAGGGGACAGCAAAGACAAGGGCCCACTTAGGAGTTTGAGAGGGCATCAATTGGAGGTTGTGGTAAAGGGAAAGTGGTAGCAAAGAGCTCGGTCCATTAGGATTGTGGGAGTATCCGTGACCGCGTATAAACCAACCTCTATAAGGCTCATATGGATCACATCCATCTCGGATGGCTTTTACAGGAATACTGTTTGTGATGTATCTTAGCTAGTATTTAGTACAAACAGTTGTTGACAAAACACATCTATAATGTACAAACTGTCTGAGATAACCTTTAACATAGATAGTTTTTGTAAACCGTCTGCAAAAGGAGTCTAGAATAGACTTTTCTTTGGTAGTGTAGTCATCAAATTAGGAATGTCCAAAAATTCATGACTGTGTTTTTGAAATTCAAGTAGAGAGGTTTATCCAACTGTAGACTTGTAGTCTAGTCCAAGGAGACAAAAAAATTATCATAGTGATCTGACATAGTGTTTTCCTTCTTCATTCTATTCCAAAACTTTGCACACATTGTGAGAACAATAATTTTTGCTAAAACAGAAAGAGGGGTTTAAGAGAAGTTGATTTCACATCATTTCATATCATGCATGCTAGAAATAGGAGAAATTTAATACAAATTGATTTAACAAATAAACTACCTATTGTTGTTAAAAAAATTGACATGATTTTGTTTAATTTTTCACTTTGGATATGCAAATGTAAAAGACTTTCAATATATAATTCCAAACATATTCATTATAACATAGAATTCAAATTCAACATTTTCATTTCGAATGATTAAAGTAAAGTATATCTGAAATAATATTACAATTAAAATATTTCAAAGTGATATACCACAATTACAAAAAAATTATAGAGACTTCTAAAAATTCAAAGACAAGAGATTACAATAATAGAATACAAAAAGAATTACACAGTAGAATTTACAAGGGTGTGAAATACAAAAATCCTAGTTATCTCAGTTCTGTTTTTCTTCTCTTCTTCATCTTCATCTTGTTTTCTTCTAAGCCTGCACACAAAGAATACTCAAAAATAAAATTTTGGTTAAGGTTAAAATGTTTGCACCTTCTGAGGAGGTGAAGTACTTGTTTAGGAGATTAGAATTGTGAGGCTAAAGAACTAGTTTTAACCTCTACAAATATTTAAATTAACTTATATAATCAAGCTTCTTTTAAAGGCAACAGGTAGAGAATGGCATCTGTGAATAGGCAACTGACGGGGGGAACCCATCCGGGTAGGCCCAGCACAGCGAGTCGGCCCAACTAGCTCGGGGATCTTCATGGAGGCCCACTCGGATGAAGGCCCAAGTAAGGCCCGCACGGGCGCAACGGCCGAGTGTCATCAAGGAAGGCGTTACAACCTCATCAAGGCATACGTTTCGCCAACATGAAGACTGGCGTTACTCGGACGGTTACGCGGAATGAATGAACCAATTAATTAATGCGGTTACTGTAGCTCGGCCGACTGGCCGAGTCGGCACATGTACATCCTATATAAGGCAGAGCACCCCATGCAGAGGGGGGCGGATTCCTTTTCCATAGGCTTAAAGCTAGACTGCATCTTCAACCTCCTGTAATCTTTTTCACGCAAGGCTAGCAATACAAACAGTAGGAGTAGGGTATTACCTCCGCCATTGGAGGGCCTGAACCTGGGTAAAAACCTCTTGCGTGCACCCGCTTGAATCTTCCTCACGCGTTCCCCCAAATCCTACTATAAATGTATATTGCCGCGAAATCCCCGCGATAGTTGGCGCGCCAGGTAGGGGAGGCGCGTATTGGAGCTATGATCCAGGCGGGGTCTTCTCCCGCAACCGGCGGCAAGCAGATCACCGGCGACGCGTCGTTCGCCGTACACCCCGAAGGCACGGAGTTCCTCTTCGGCAGCCTTCGCTTTGTGGCCGACATCTTTGGCCAACTGAGCCTTCAGGATCTGCTTCCCCACTCCACGGTGGAAGCGAAGCCTGAGTGTCAGCTCGGATCTCCCTCCGCTCCAAGCAAAGACGTGGAGCGCTCCCAGTTTGTCGCCATGGTGGGCGTCGAATCCCTCCTCCCCGTCTTGGATTCCGAATCCGACGGGGACGAGAGTTCGCACAGCCGAACCGCCTCGACTGAGGTATACGTGGTTGGGCCCAGCGCCACAAACGATGCGGGAACGTCTGCCGCAGCAGCCAGGATGGCAAATGAGCACCTGCACACGCCTATCGATGGGCAATCGAAAGCCGAGAGGGCTTTAGAGGCGTCTCGGCGAGCCCTTCTTGCCGAGCGAGAGCGTCTCGATCAAGAGAAAGTAGCGCTCGAGTAGCGAGAACGGCAGCAAGACGAGCCCCACGGTTCACGCGGACGCACGAACCGGCGTGCTTCTTCAACCGCCCGGAGGAGCCGGGCTGTTCGGGCCCCTCTCTTCGGGCGAGAGCAGGACGGTGTCCCTGTTTATCAAACACCGGCCCAAAATCTCTTCGCGGCTGCCGCTCTGGCCGACTCGCTGTCGCCTCCGGCGGATGGTCCCGCGGCAGAGATCCACCGCCGAGTCGTCACTCTTATGAAGACGGCGGTGGAGCAGCAGAACGAGGCCGGGTCGGTCAGCAACCGACTGGCCTCCAGAGCAACGCGGAGCCGGCCTTCGGCGGCTCCGAGTCGCCCCATTACTGTGGGCTCTTCACAGCCGAGTCAGTCCACGAATGGGCCTGATGCTCGCCAGGAGATCAACCGGCTCCAGGCGGAGCGACGTCAGGTCGGCTCTCACCGAGCCCGGGCAAACGATGCCCGTGATGCTCGAGATGACATCGAGGGACGACGGGCAGCCAGGTTGCGGGCCGAATGTTGTGGCGACGAAGTCAACCAGCCGGGTGGCTCCGCCTCCACCGGTCCGCTGTGCTTTAGCAGGCGGATTCGGTCTGAGCCGTTTTCGGACCGGTTCCGGATCGCCAGCGGCATCGACAAGTATGACGGCACTGCCAAGCCGGAAACTTGGCTTGCCGACTACTTAGTCGCTTGCAATATTGGAGGAGGCAATGAACGTGTCGCCCTCCGAAGCCTACCCCTGATGCTGGAAGGGTCGGCTCGGGCATGGCTTAACAACTTGCCCGAAGATAGCATCTATGACTGGAGGGACCTCCAAGATGCCTTCGTCAAAAATTTTGAGGGCACGTACAAGCGCCCTGGGAACGCACAAGACCTGTGGCTTTGTGTCCAGGAGAAGGGTGAGTCGGTCTGCGGTTACATTCAACGCTGGACCCGACTGCGCAACTCCATCGAAGATGTCACCGAGACGCCGGCCATTCAGGCCTTTTCCCAAGGAGTCAAATACGAACTCCTAAAGCACAAGTTGGCCCGGTCCAACATCTAGACCATGGGCCGACTCATGGAAGTCGCCAGCAAGTACGCGACGGGTGAGGAGGCCATGCGGTACGAGGACAAAGGCAAGGCAAAAGCCGAGTCCTCAAGCCGGAAAGTCCCCACCGACTCAGGTCGGAAGCGCGTGGACAATCGCCCCCCCGAAACGGAAGGCTGGTGGTGGAGATGGGGTCAGCGGAGCCGACCTGGTCGCGGCCACTGAACGTGGCCCCCGGCATGGCGACGCTGGCCAGAAGAAAGAGCGCCCTTGGCAGCAACGCAAGGCGCCGAAGCTCACCTTCGAGGAAATCCTCGATAGGCCCTGCTCCTTCCATAGCACCGCCAACTATCAGGCGGGGCATTCAACCCGAGAGTGCAGCTTCCTGCAGCGCCTTCGGGAAGAAAAGCAGCCCGAGCCTGACGCCGGTGGAGAAGGAGGTTCCACTGCAGGCGGCGGTGCCACGCAGTACCCCCCTCAAAGGGGCGTATTCATGATCTTTCAAGGATCCGACTCCAAAAGGGGTCGGAAGCTGCGCTGTCGAGAAGTCAACGCGACGGCACCTGCGGTCCCTCAATGGTTGGACTGGACCGAGGTGCCAGTCGGTTTCAGCTGGTGCCAGTCTGTTTCAACCGGCTCAACCACCCGGACCGAGTCCCTCACCCTGGCAAGCATCCCTTGGTGGTGGATCCGCAAGTCGGCGGATTGAAACTCCGCAAAGTCTTGATGGATGGTGGCTCCAGTATCAACATAATCTTCATGTATACCCTGAAGAAGATGCAGATCCCGGAGACCCAGCTTCGTCCCAGTAGCACTTCCTTCCATGGAATAGTGCCTGGGAGGTGTGCTAAGCCTTTGGGTCAAATCTCCCTAGAAGTTGTGTTCGGTGAACCGAACAACTTCCGGGTAGAGACTTTAACCTTTGAGGTAGTCGGCTTCAAGAGCGCCTACCATGCGATCTTTGGCCGTCCGGCCTATGCCAAGTTCATGGCTAGGCCGTGCTACACGTATCTCAAGCTGAAGATGCCGGGTCCAAAGGGCGTCATCACCATCACCGGTGACTTTGAGCGCTCCAACGAGTGTGACCTCGCCAGCGCGGATATAGCCGAATCCTTGATTGCGGCTCAGGAGCTGGAAAGCATCCAAGCGTCTGTCAAACCAGACCAAGCTCCACCCTGCAAGAAGGCTGCAACCGAGTCCACCTTCCAGTCGGCCAAGGACACTAAGCGTGTCCAGGTCCATCCTGAGGACTCATCTAAGACGATCCAGATCGGGACTGACCTCGAGGCCAAATAGGAAGGCGCGCTCGTTGACTTCCTTCGTGAGAATTGGAACATCTTCGCATGGAAGCCAGCTGACATGCCGGGTGTCCCAAGGAAGTTCGCCGAGCACTCCCTCAACGTCGCCAAGGACGCCAAGCCAGTAAAGCAGTCTCTCCGCCGCTTCGCTGAAGACCAGCGCAAAGCTATCGGAGATGAAATTGCCCGACTCCTCGCAGCTGGGTTCATCAAGGAAGTTCTTCACCCGGAATGGTTGGCAAACCCGGTCCTGGTTCTTAAGAAGAACAAAACTTGGCGCATGTGTGTGGATTACACGTCCCTAAACAAAGCATGCCCCAAGGACCTGTTCGCCTTACCCCGTGTTGATCAAGTTGTTGACTCCATGGCCGGTTGTGAACGTTTATGTTTTTTGGATGCCTATTCAGGCTATCACCAAATCAAAATGAAAGAATCAGATCAAATAAAAACTTCTTTCATTACCCCGTTTGGGGCTTTTTGTTACATCACCATGCCTTTTGGTTTGGAAATGCTGGCGCAACATACCAGCGTTGTATGCAAAAATGTTTGCACGACCAGATAGGCAGAAATGTCCAGGCTTACGTTGACGATATTGTGGTGAAGACAAAGAAGACTACGGACCTCTTGACTGACTTGGCCGAAACCTTCGCCAATCTCAGGAGGTTCGACATGAAGCTCAACCTGGAGAAGTGCGTCTTCGGAGTTCCTGCCGGCAAGCTACTCGGCTTCATCGTTTCCGAGCGAGGAATCGAGGCAAACCCGGACAAGCTTGATGCCATCATCAAGATGGGCAAGCCGAAGGATTTGAAGGCTGTTCAGCGCCTAACCGGGTGCGTAGCCGCTTTAAGTCGGTTTATTGCTCGACTCGGTGAGAAGGCTTTGCTTTTTTACCGAGCTCAAGAAATCCGACTCCTTCGAGTGGACGGACGAGGCTCAAAAAGACTTCGAAGATCTCAAGCGCCTTCTGTCAACACCTCTAATTCTTGCTGCCCCGATGGAAGGAGAGCCCATGCTGCTGTACATCGTGGCCACAAATCAAGTGGTCAGCGTTGTTCTAGTGGTGGAGCGTGTAGAAGAAGGCCGAGTACAAAAGGTACAACGACCCGTCTATTACGTCAGCGAAGTCCTCTCCGAATCGAAGCAGCGCTACCCGCACTACCAGAAACTCGTCTATGGCGTGTTCCTGGCGACTCGGAAGCTGGTACATTATTTCCAAGCCCACTCAGTCACTGTGGTCAGCCACGCCCCTTTGTCTGATATCATCAACAATCGGGATGCCACGGGCCGAGTTGCTAAGTGGGCCATAGAGCTCATGCCTCATGATATCAGCTACGAGCCACGCAAGGCTATCAAGTCACAAGCCCTCGCAGACTTCATCGTCGAGTGGACTGAAAGCCAGTCCCTTCCGACTCAGGTGCATCTGGAGCACTGGGTCATGTACTTCGACGGCTCGAAGATGCTCGCGGGCACGGGGGCTGGAGTTGTCCTCATCTCCCCCAAAGGCAACAAGTTGAATTACGTGCTGCAAATTCACTTCGCCGCCTCCAACAATGTGGCGGAATACGAGGCGTTACTGCATGGCTTGCGCATTGCAGTTTCACTCGACATTCGCCGACTACTTTGCCGCGGCGACTCGGATCTGGTGGTGCAGCAAGTAATGAAGACGTGGGACGCCAAAGATCCCACCATGGCGGCATATTGTGCAGCTGTGCGTCGGCTAGAAGGACATTTCGACGGCCTCGAACTTCATCATGTTCGCCGAGCTGATAACGAGGCGGCCGACTCCCTTGCCAGGATCGGCTCTGCTCGAGAAAAAGTGCCACCTGGAGTGTTCCTTCAACAGCTCTTCCAGCCATCCGTCAAACTAGAGTCGGCAACCGAGTCAGTTGAAGCCGGGTCGCCAAACCTTGAACTGGCCAGTCCAACCTAGGAAAACGTCTTGGCGGTCAATCCCCTCTGGACTCAGCCGTTCCTTGCCTACTTTTTGCGCAAGGAGCTACCTAAGGATCCGACCGAAGCGCGCCGCATTGTGTGCCGCGCTCGAGCTTACACCATCATTAATGGTGAGTTTTACAAGCACAGCACCACTGGAATCTTTCAGCATTGCATCTCACCGAAAGAAGGTCGAATGTTGCTCGAGGAAATCCACTCGGGACTTTGTGGCCACCATGCTTCGTCACGGGCCTTCGTCGCCAAAGCCTTTTGTCACGGTTTCTTCTGGCTCAGTGCCCACGCTGATGCGGAGGAACTCGTCCAAACTTGCGAAGGGTGTCAGAGGTATGCCCGCCAATCACATATGCCGGCTACCGCGCTCAGGACCATCCCAATCACGTGGCCTTTTGTTGTGTGGGGACTCGACATGGTGGGCCCGCTTAAAACAGCCCGAGGAGGTTTCACTCATCTCCTTGTGGCAGTGGACAAGTTCACGAAGTGGATTGAAGCCAAGCCAATCATGAAACTTGATGGTCCGACTGCCGTGAACTTCATGAAGGGAGTCGTCTTCTGATTCGGAGTCCCTCATAGCATCATCACTGACAATGGCAAGAACTTCACTGCCGAAGTCTTCTGCCACTTCTGTCGGGATCATGGAATCCGAGTCGCCTTTGCCTCCGTGGCTCATCCGCAGTCCAACGGACAAGTTGAGCATTCCAATGCTCTTATTCTCCAGGGCATCAAGCCCCGGTTATTAGTCCCATTGCAACGGGCCGCCAGCTGCTGGATCGACGAGCTTCCGTCTGTCCTCTAGAGTTTAAGGACAACTCCAAACCGGTCGACTGGTTACATGCCCTTCTTCATGGTTTACGGAGCCGAAGCCGTCCTGCCGAGTGACATCCTCCACGACTCCCCCCGAATCACGGCATACGTGGAAAAGGATGCCGAATCAGCGCGACAGGACGATCTTGATCTCTTGGAGGAAGCACGGGAACTCGCCCTTTCACGCTCGGCCATCTATCAACAGAACTTGCGCCGCTACCACAGTCGGCAAGGTCGGGGCCGAGTCTTCAGCAAAGGAGATTTGGTCCTCCGACTAATCCAAGACAAGGCAGGCATGCACAAGTTGTCTCCGCCTTGGGAAGGGCCGTTCATCATCAACCAGGTGCTGCACAACGGCGCGTACCGACTGGAAGACCCGGCAACCGGCGCAGTTACTGAAAGGACTTGGAATATTGCTCAGCTACATCCCTTTTTCACTTAAACTTTGTACTTCCAACAGTTCATTGTTTCGTTATAAATAAACATTTGTTTCCCTCGAGCGGCACTCGGGAAGCACTTTGTTTCTTAAAATTTTCATGTATCAATTACGTTCCCTTTGGCATCCCCGGGGGCTACGTTTTTCAAAAAAAAACTGAGTGGCTTAACTTGGGCAACCCCCGGAAGCTACCTCAACCCACTGGGTGATTTATCACTCGGCGCAAGTTATTTCAGATCTCCTAACTTTGTTTCTACGCGAGCGTCTAAGTAAATGTGTACGGTACCTAAGGCCCACTCTTCGTCCCCAACTACAGTCGCAACCCGGCTGCCGGTTGGCAAGAGCAAAAGTTAAAGGTCGGCCTGCACGTGAAAGGATCCGACTCGGCGGAAAAAAACAAATTTGGACGAATCAAATAACTTGTGCAAAATCAAAATGAATCGAAAAGCACTTTCATTCAAGTCAAAATATGGTCTTTACATTTTTTCTACTCGGCATACTGAGAGATATTACATGATATTTTTTATTTTTCTGGAGTTGCTTCTACGCGCTCCTCCAGGTCGGTGAAGTCGGCGATCCGGCTGGCGGCGGCGCGGACTCGGGGAAGGAGCTCCAGAGGGTTGACCGACTGACCCTCTTCATCGACTGGGGCCCCAGCGGAAATGCTGTCGACATCCGCATCGGGGTGGTGTGCCAACACCATCGCCAGCGCCATGCCGGCCCCCGAGCGGGCTGCCGACTCCTTCCACTTCTCCACCTCCGCCGAGCCTTGTAAGAGCTTGTCGGCAAGGGCGAAGATGCTGGAACCCGGCTCTTCTCCGGGCCATAGCTTGGTACAGAGGCTTTGGGCAGCCGACTTCATGTTCTGCACCAAGCTCTTGACTTGGAGGAGTCGGTCCTCCATAGTCACGACGCAGCTGGACATCTGCTCGGGTGTCCAGAAGGCGTCAAGAGCCGACCTCGCTGGGTCAGAAAGTGCGCGAAGTCAGAGCGTTGCCCGCCTTGCTTGCTCCTCCAGTTCTGGGCAAGCATCTGGGTGCGAATTATTACAAAAAAAATGAACAAGGAAGCATGCAAAAGAGGAAATAAAGGACTCGGCGCCTTACTGAGTAGAGTCTCATTAGCCTTCTTGAGTTGGCATATGAGTTCTCCCTCGTGCTTCTCCCAGTCGTCGATGACCGCGGCGTGTCGCTGCTGCGACTCGGTCATCTGCCTGGAGAAGTTGTCAACGGATGCCTGCAGTTTGCGGTTCGCCGCCTGCGACTGCTCGTACTGCACCGTCAGTTTCTCATGGTCCGACTGCAGCGTGGCGAAGGCCTTCTTTTGAGCATGAGCTTCTTCCAGCTCATTGTGAAGCTCGGCCGCTTTGGCATCGAGCATCTCTGTAGCTTTTGCCATCGGGATCATCGCCTTCATCTCCTTCCGGAGTCGGGTGTTTTCGGCTTTGACGTCTGCCGACTCAATAAAGTCAATACTAGTAAAGCTTCTAAGGCAAAGGAGCTGAAGACCCAGATACTTACTCCCGATGGCGATGAGTTTCTCTTCAAGCCGCCGACTCTTGGCCCTTTCTTCGGCCAACGCCTTCTTGAGGGAGGCGTTCTTCTCCATGACGGCCGGGCCATTTTCACCGAGCCAGATCGCAGCCTGGACATGGAAAAGATTCGTCAGCATAACCCGAATTAATAAGTCTCTAGCCCACTGGGTGCACTGATCGTGCTCCCAGTGTTAAGAACTAAACCAAGTTCGAAAGCAACTTACCCCGACGGAGGATTCAAGAACCTCGGCCGAGTCCGCCAAGGATTTGGCCACGTCGACAAATTCCCTAAGCTTGGAGCTAAGGGCAGTGACGCGGTCGGTGGCTACTTCCACTGCCGTTAAGTCCCTCGTGCTGCAACTCGACAATAGCAGCGCGGGGACGAGGCTTCCGGACAAACCCGGTGCCGGTTCTTCGGTCGCGGAAGCCGGAGCCAAGGCCAGGCTCTGCTCGGCCACCGGAGAAGACTCGGTGGCGAGCTGGCCTCCGGCTCCGCCTGCTGGTTCTGAGGAGTCGGCACCGTCCGTAGCCACCGGCTCCGTTGTCGCCTCGCCAGAAGGAGTTGGCGGAGGCTGCGGGTTGCCAGCCGAACCCTCGGTCGACCCAGCGCCCACGTCCGACTCCGGCACCTTCTCTGCGGGTGCGGCAGGCTGTGGCGTGGGAGCAACAGGCTGCGGCGTGCTTGGCGTAGTCGCAGCCGGAGGTGTGGCTGCAGCCGGAGGCATGGCCGTGGCCGGAGGCGTGGCTGCGGCCAGAGGCGCGGTCGACTCGGCAACCGAGGCCGACTCCGTTGCCACAGCGGGGACGATTGGTGTTGGTGCGCTGGGCTCGGCTGCAGTTGGAGTCGGGGAAGCCGACTCCGGCGGCGGGACCGGAGTCAGGGCTGCGGGTGTGCCGGCTGAGGAGTCTCCTTTGTCGGAGAACTTCTTTTGGACTCTGCAATGTCAAAAACAAAACCGACTTCAGCATCTTCACCAACCTACTTCGACTGGAGTATGAGGCAAAAGGCAAAAGGACTCGTACCTGGTGGTTGTGGGGATCGTCTTTTTCTTCGGTTTCCCTGGGGCGGGCGGACCCCCGGAGGAACTGGCGAGTGCTGGCTGAGGCGCACTCGGCTTAGCCGCAGGAACCGGAGCCTGTGCCGCTGGGGCCGGCAGGTGCGGCTCGTGCCCGCTTGGCGGCCGACTCCGCCTAAGCCGGCTCCGCCTCCGTTTGCGGGGTCTTAGACCCAGAGGCGTCGTCGTCACGCCTCCGTTTGGTGGTCAGGGGGACCCCTTCCGACTCGGTGTCCGAGTCGATCCGGACATCTCCCTCGGGGGCTTCCTCGTCGACCTCCGCGTCGTCCAACGCCGCCGGAGCTGAACTCTGCTCGGGGAGTGGTGGCATGGAGTTCAAGTCAAGGAAGTTCTGCAGTATCGAAAGACTTGGAAGTTAGGAAGAACAAATAAGCAATAACATACAAGAACCCGACTCGGAATGTAAGACACTTACAGTCGGCGGTGGGTTGGCGGCAGAAAAGGGAATCACATGTGGCGCCCTGGTGAGCCCGGTTCGCTCTTTGGTCAAGTTCTTCAGGAGTTCCATGAAAATGTCGTCCGGAAGCCCATCGACTGACACCCTCGTCGAGTCGTGTGAGCCCGAGTACTCCCACATCGGGTGCGCTCGGGCTTGAAGTGGTTGGATGCGCCGAGTCAGCCAGGTGGAGATGAGGTCAGTGCCCGTGAGCCCTTTCTCCTAAAGTCTCTGGATCCTCCTCAGGAGTCGGTCGACTTCGGTCATCTCCTCGCTGGAGGGCTTGGCGCTCCAACGCTTCTGCCACTCGGGGGGACCTTCGGCGTACGGGGGAAGCCCTTCGTGGCCAGTCAGCGTGCGCTCATCCGGGCAATAGAACCACCCGTCCTGCCATTTCTGAACGGTGTCCAGGAGCTACAGCTTGAAGTACTTTGCGCCGGCCTTGACTTGGATTTCGGCTCCCCCGCAGACGGACAGTCGGCCGCCGGCTTTGATGGGCTGCACCTTCACCGTAAAGATCTTCTTCCACAGCCCCCAGTGAGGCCGAGTCCCCAGATAGCATTCGCACAGCGTGATGAAACACGCAATGTGCAGAATGACATTGGGGCTCAGATGATGGAGCTGGAGGCCGTAGAAGAAGAGGAGGCCGCGCAAGAAGTCGTGCGGTGGCAGCGAGAAGCCCCGCTCGATGAATGGGACGAGCATCACGCGTTCGTGCGCGTGCGGAGCGGGCTTCTCCTCCTGGAACGGCGCCCTCCAGTTGCCGATGGTACGGGGCGGCAGCAGACCCACGCCGGCGAACCCGATGAGGATCCGGTCGGTGACAACCGACGGGACCCAATCGCCCTTTTTCCACCCATCGGAGGCGGCGGCGGAGGAGGAAGCATTGGTCTTCTTGCCTTTGCCGGCGCGAGACATGGTCGGACGACTGGAGAATGGCGGCGAGCAAGCTTTTCTCTCAGAAAGAAGTGCGCGGTGGCGGAGCTCTGGAGGCAAAGGGCTTGGGCACGAGGAAAGCGAAAGCAGATGAGAAACGTGGCAGCCCTACGCCCTCTTTTATAGCCAAGGGAGGCAAACCATCGACAGTCGTGCGTCCGACGTGGCGGCAAACCGCCGCGGCAATTGCCGTCCCGCGCGCGCGAACCCGCGGGATTCGGGCGCCTTTTTCGCCACGGCGCGGCATCCCAGGCGTCTTGACCGGCGAACATTACGTCAGCATCCATCCCGCGCGCGCCGCCCGCGTGATTCGGGCGTAGTCATGATGAATCGTCGCATCAGACGTCAGGCGAAATCAGAGCAGCGGCAGCGGATGTCTCGGGCACGCTTCGTGCGGGACTCGAGGCGAAATCATTGCGCTGCGGCGCTGCAGGCACTCTGCCCAACCGACTGCGCGTATTAAATGCTGAAGCGACGTCGTGTACAGTCAAGATGATACCGTGTGGCGCAAGCCGGCTTCGACCGGGTTCGGTTCGATCGAGTCGAATCACTCTCGGAAGCTGAGTCAGTTTGAAGTCGGCTTGGCTCACTAGGACACGTCACGAGATTGTACCGACTCCACCAAACAATTCCGAGGCGCACGAGCCGCCACACTCGGAAGCAGATTGATTCTGCGAAAGGGTGCTGATGGCCGACCCAACAGGGTTCGCAGGTCACTCGGCAACACCCAAGCTAAGGACGAACCCGGCATCCATAGCGGAGCAGAATGGTCCTTGAATCGGAGCCGGACGCCACAGCGGCGCAAGATGGCTCACTGATTCGGGATTCAATGCCAGAGTTCGAGGGCTCGGTTTCGAAGCTGAAGATCGAAGGCGTCCCCCCTGCGGGCACAAGACGGCAACGGTCCACTCGGACATGCCAGGCGCTATTTCGGATTCACTCGAAATTCATGATACGCCTCCCGGAAGGCCACTAGCCGACTTCCCCAGCCGGAAAGCGCGGGTATCACCGAATTCCTAGCACTTAGCACAAATCTAACCTTTTTCAGGTATCATGAGAGTCCATCAAGGTCTCTCCACCAGCGACTTGGGCATGCACAACTTGCTCGTCAATCGACATCCGTGTCGAGACCTTGGAGCACTCGGGGGCTACTGACGGGGGGAACCCATCCGGGTAGGCCCAGCATAGCGAGTCGGCCCAACTAGCTCGGGGATCTTCATGGAGGCCCACTCGGATGAAGGCCCAAGTACGGCCCGCACGGGCGCAACGGCCGAGTGTCATCAAGGAAGGCGTTACAACCTCATCAAGGCATACGTTTCGCCAACATGAAGACTGGCGTTACTCGGACGGTTACGCGGAATGAATGAACCAATTAATTAATGCGGTTACTGTAGCTCGGCCGACTGGCCGAGTCGGCACATGTACATCCTATATAAGGCAGAGCACCCCATGCAGAGGGGGGCGGATTCCTTTTCCATAGGCTTAAAGCTAGACTGCATCTTCAACCTCCTGTAATCTTTTTCACGCAAGGCTAGCAATACAAATAGCAGGAGTAGGGTATTACCTCCGCCATTGGAGGGCCTGAACCTGGGTAAAAACCTCTTGCATGCACCCGCTTGAATCTTCCTCACGCGTTCTCCCAAATCCTACTATAAATGTATATTGCCGTGAAATCCCCGCGACAGCAACCAATCATAAGGCAACAAAGTATTTTTTTTTAAGAAGGCAACAAGGCAACATGCTTGATTCCATAATGTTAATTTGATTAGTCTGATCCCCAATTTGACAACCATGAATTGATTAATTAAGACTAGTGTTCATATATTAATCCATTTGATATAGGTGTCAAATGGCTAAGTAAATTATAGTTCAGGCAACTAACCAATAATTCTTGACAATAAGCAACATTTTTGGATAAAGGTAACATTTTAGGCATCAAAATAAATGAGTTGACTAGATAAAAATCAAACCAACACAGTGAGCAGTTGCATGACAGCTTCATTGACTCCTCAAGCTTAAACGAGATAAGGATCAATATTAACATGCCATGCAAGCACCTTAGTTACCAAAATGGAGCGTGAGTCATCAATGATGTGTCAAGACCACACTGATAGTAATCCAAGCCAAGCAGCAACATGGCAGTTACCCTACCATCTCAAGCTTAAGCCAAATAAGGCTCAATGCATGCACTTTAGTCACCAAAATGGAGTGTGAGTCATCAATGAGGTGTCAAGACCACACTGATAGTAATCCAAACCATGGAGCTGCATGGTAGTTATCCTGACACCTCAAGCTTAAATTAGATAAGGATCAACCTTAGGCTGCCATGTAACCACCTTAGTCATCAAATGAAGCATTAGTCATCAATTAGGTGTCAAGCCTTTAGTGATAGTGATCCAAGCCAGACAAGGGTTGGAGGAGACTATAAATGGAGCACTAGGTACTCCTTTATATATCACACCACCATCCAAACCTCGTACAATAAAGGTAGAAGAAGACCAGCTAGAGGAGGAGAGCTTAGAACCAGGAAGAATAAGACCAAGAAAGCTAGGAGGTGTAGGAAACTCTCGAAGAAGCAGGAATCCAAAACCTCAACAACAAGCTTCTGAAGATTTCTCAAGGTAGGAATAGAATAGAGGAGGAAGAATCAAGAAATTAGAAGAGGAGAAGTAATGCCCAATTCTAGAGAAATATTCTACATTTGGATACATAAACACATCTAAAGATTATGTTCATTCAATTTAATTCTAGAACCAAACAACCCATGAAGTATATTGTAGGGACCCAAAATCCATAACAGAGAGCTTTAAGTAAAATCACCCACTAAGTCGAATCGTCAACCCCGACCTCAATCCTTGGGTGTCAATTCCAAGAGGAGTGGAGTGATATGGCTTCGAATAGCCCGAGACGTCAACCCCGAACTCGCTCCGGCAAATAACTGCACGGGTTGAGTAGGGTGATATGGTCTCCTCACTCTTTTCCTACTGAGCTGAAACATAAATCTCAAACTCGTCCTGGCAAATTAATGCTCGGCTGGAGTAGGATGATATAGTTCCCAATCTTTCAGTAGAAGAGTCACTTCACAGGGGTGATTAAACCTAACGACTCTATGATATAGACTCTGAAACCCTACCCGCATCATGTGCTTCAATAACATACACGCAAGGCACATGAGGCAGGCGAGAACAACTAGATACCATAGCAGTAACTCTACGACAGGAACTGCAATATTATAAGTTCTTGAAACTTAACAACATATTCACACATAGGATCCGAAGATCTAAATCCAACCACAGCGGAAGAGTAATTAAGGCTACGAAGCCAAAGGGTCGGGCCAAAAGTGGCAGTAGAACAAAATGAGCTGCCAAACCCTAGGGGCAGGACCACTGCCTGGGATTTTCAGCGACTAGTTGTCGTTGGCGTCGATCTCTACGTAGAAACCACCCTCGGAGGGGATGGTTTCCTCTGCAAGAAAAATGCCAACGATAGCAGGGTGAGTACAAAATTGTACTCAGCAAGACTTACAAGGGGAAACTAGTAATAGATGCAACAGGTATCAAGAACATGGTAACAATGGACTATTTTTCTGAAAGCCGATTTTACCTTTGTCAATATTTTGTAAGTAGATGAAAATCGACTACTGGAATACTTTTAAAAAGGGGATGAGTCGAACACTTCACGATGAACTCTTATTGCAGACCACCGAACACATAAACCCCTGATTCTTCCTCAACCACCCTGGGAGGAAGCAATCGCTACACCTCAACCTTAGAGTTGGCAAGTTTTAGATTTATTGTTGTAGTTGTCTAATTCGATGCAGGTAATCACCAAGTTGTCCATAACCGCAGATACGGCTATTCGAATAGTTCAAACCCTGCAGGGGTGTACATCTTTACCTACACGTATCGATCGTCTCTTAGCGCTAGACCAAGGACACACTTTCACGAGGTGTGCTAGCAGAGGGTGATCGAACACGACCGTTACAATGCTTTCGACCTAGGTATGAGCCACCCTTATGGGTCATTCTATGTTCATCAGTCCGGCCGCAACTGCGACACGGTCCCATAAGTTGTGAATCGAGGTACATCCCCAGTCTCCCAAACCGTGTGTCCACCCCACCCTTATATTGAGATACCACACCACATCCCCTTTTTCACGCACACGGCAAATGGAAATGGCAAATTAATGCGGCTCATACTCTAAGTCTAGGCAAATAATTTAGTCGTGGGTGGTCCATTATCCCACCCGTGTAGAAATACGCAAATCTTGGGTCAATATACATCGGGAACCAGTGCTTATGAGAAAACGAGACAACCCACCATGCTCCCAGCCATGGCCTCTCGTTTAACCCGATAATTATTAATCAAGTTCATTAGACAGTCCCGGTGAACACCCACCTACCACCTAACCCATCCAGAGTGTTTGTGTTTCGTCTGCCATCCAAGAAATTACGACTTTTATATGTTTAAGCATGTCTAAGCATCAATAATTATATAAGTAGCTTAGAAGCAACAACTAAACTACTCTAAATAGGTTGGGAGGGTGGCGGTGTTGATTGAGCGACAATGTAAGTTCATGCAAGGAATAGAGGTAATACTTAGCGAAAAGTAGAATTTGAACGCATGCGATATTGAATTTGAAAAATAACTAATACTTTGCAAATAATAGGCATTTGCAATATGTTCAAAGGGGTTGCTTGCCTTGTTGCTCTGCAACTACACTCGGCTCGTGATCGAGGTTGTTCTCTTCGGGACCTTCTGGCTCTACGGAGAAGAATGAAAACACGAGAAAAAGGGCATAATCATAAATATTAAAATATTGAACATCAGCATGAGATGAAATGCATGCCATGGCATAGAGGAGGTAAAATAAAGACTAATGCAAGTGGAATCAGTTTAATCAGAGTCCGAACGCTCGGGATATCGTGATCCGACGACTTCCGGCTAATCGGGAAACCTAATTTGAGTTTTTAGCAATTTATATTTTTCCTAGCATGCAAACATGTATGGAGATGACATATTTGAGTAGCTCTCATTTTTCTAAACATTTTGATATATTATTTTTATTTTTCTGATTAAAAATGAATTTTCTATGAATTTTTGAAGATTTAATCAATTTTTAAATCCTTTTTGTATTTTTCTCAGTAAATAAAAATAAATATTAAATAATAATTATTTTTATTACTTAATTCATTTTTAGCCCGAGAGGCTGACAGGTGGGCCCCATGATCAATTCTAGTCAAAAGGGCTTAGGTCAATGACAGTGAGGCCCACTGGTCATATATTTTTCTATTTTGTTTTATTCTTTTTATTAATAATCCGACAGGTGGGTCCCTCATGTCAGTGACTGTAGATTTAATTAGTGTATTAAATAGTGTATTAATCACGCTTAGCATTTAATAATCAATCATTAGTACTAACTGTGCAATTAACCGATCGGTTAGTATTAATTAACACTGGTTAGCATTAATGGCACTCATTAAATACAGCAGCAGTAATTAGGGTTATTAACTTAATGGGCCATAATTGCCCTAACCGGCCGGTCGGGAACCCGGCCGTTGGCTCGGTCCGGCTGGCGGGCTACTTGGGCGGCGCTGTCGGGGCGGCGGGGAGGGCGACGGAGGGGCAAAACAGGGCGGCGAAGGCAGTGGGCCTTACCGGCGGCGAGTTGGAGCGGCACCGGGCCTCGGCGGAGGGGCTCGGCAGTGGGCACCCGAGCGGCGGGAGGAGGGAGGCGCAGGATGGCGAAGCCGAGCGGCGACCGGAGGAGCAACACCGGAGCCCGGGTGGCGAGGAGCTAGGCCGAGGCGGGCGGCAACGGTGGGGAGCTCGGGTCGGCGGCGAGGTGAGCAAGAGGGGGAGAGGGGCGCGGGAGAGAGAAAAAGGGGAGGGGGTACGGTCGGCCGGGGCGGATTTATAGGGGGGAAGGTGGCAGCCCGAGTAGGAGGTGGCCGCGGCTCTTCGGGAGCTCGCCACGGAGGCAGACGGCAGCTGCCCCGAAGCAGCTCGGTGGCGGCTCCCGATGGCGATGGCGGTTGGATGAGGGAGATGGGGAGGGAGCGGGCCAGGTGGGCTGGCGCGGGGAAGAGGCTGGGCCGCTCGACCCAGCAGAGGAGGGGGGAAAGGCGGGCCAGGCCACGGGGTGAGGGAGGGGAGATGGGCCGAGAGGGGTTGGCCCATCCGGGGGGGTTAGTTTAGGTTTTTATATTTTTTTTCTTTTTAATTTCTTTGTTTCTTTTAAATTCAAACTTACTCCAATTCAAATAGTTTCAATTCAAAGATGATTTCAAATTAAAATTTTCTAAACTTTCTCAATTCCCTCGTCAATTTGACTCTTTTGAATTTGCTGTAACTCAATTGATTTCAAACTAAAATTTTATGTTCCTAAATTCTACTTTACAATTTCAAATAGATTTCAAGCCTTTCTTTAGGATTCGAATTCAAATTTAAAATGATTTGAGCCATGCCATGTCATGATGCACAACCAATAGCACTTTAGAATAGGGGATGTTACATATATGTTCTTACGAGAAATCTAAAGAAAAATAGAACATGATAGTTTCTATCCTCATAAGTTCAACATCAGATTAAGGCAACCAACCATCCAAAATGTTCTACACATTAAATATATATATATATTCTGGACAAATTAGTATCTAAACAACAAAGGAAACAGAGGGAATGAAACCATTCCAATTAAAAGCTATGAATATGAACAATATATATGTTCTTATCATTTTAAAGTTCTATGGCAAACCATGAATCTACCACCAAGGCTAGCATCTATTCTTATTTTTCCCGACCACCATAGCAAGACCAAGCATGGTTAATAGAACCAAACAGAACAAGGTAGTCATCTATTCTTATCATCTACATCCATACAAATAAAGCTAGGATCAAAGGTAATATCTGTTCATCTTAGAATTAAAGAACAAGTTCAAACAGAAAACCCTAGAGGCTAGTTCCAAGACAAATCACCATGATATCACAGAAGCTAGAACAAGATCAGAAGGTTATGAATTAAACCATCCACACAGAGCATATTAGAGAGGCTCCAAGAACCCTAGAACAACCTGACTAAGCCATAACCGAACCAATCATCCAACATAGTAACGAAACCCTAGCTGCATATTAGGAGCCTAGCCAACCAAGCTTTCATCACGAAACAACGGACAGGGGAAGAAGGAAAGGGAACCGAGCATACTCACCGGGTCATGGAGGCCGGACCACCGCCACCATGGTTATGGAACGGTGAAACCGCCGCCTTCCAATAGCAGCAGTGAGGCAGACCGTAGCAGAGATGGTACAGGGCCATGGCAGGGGCCGGCGTTGGGCGCAGGCAGGCCACGTGCTCAGGCATGGGCAGCGCCAGGGGCGGCACATGGCAGAAGGAGGAGATGGGGCCATCCCGGGCGGTGTCATGGCCACAGCACAGCGGACCGAGCTAGGCCGAATGCGAGGCGCCCTAGGCAGCATCCGTGGTGGAATAGGCTAGGCCGCTGGCGCAAGACAAGGGGAGAGAGAGGCAGCAGTGGTGAGATCCTTGGGAGGGATTAGGCGGGACAAGTTGAGCCAACGGGGCCAACTAAGCCAATTTGGGCTAGAAAAGAAGTGGGGCAAAGAGGTCAGCCAGGTAGAAATAAGCTTTTTACTCATGTTATTTTATTTAATCCCAAATCAGTACGGCCCATTCTTTTGTTATTAACAAATGTTCTATTTAAAATAATCCATACTAATTAAAAGTTTTAGAACCCTACTGATGATGAATAGTACGGTTTCCCGCATATTAGGGGTATCCGTATATAGAATCCCGGGACTTTAGGAAGGTACAGCGTACCCGGTAAGGATCCCTGGACGACAAGGTAACCCCTCTCAGGAAGGGAAGACTCCCCTTAAACTAGGAAGTCAATCCCGACGTTTAGGGAGGCCAGAGTCCTACTCGAGTGTAAGTCCACGTCCAGTACGACCCTGGGAACCCCCTATATAAGGATCAGCAATCCCATAGGGGAGGGGAGAGGTTCTACAAGTCTTACAGGTCTTTCTAGTCGCAGCACAAGCAGCATAGGATCTCAGGAGGCGAAGCCCTAGAAGACCCGCTGCCTCAAAGGAGTCGAGCCCGGCGGTTTAGCTAGATTAGTCTACGATTAGGCCTAGGGTAGCCACTAACATACACCCCCCATTGTAAAGCGTGTTCTCCGTCAATATATAGCAATAGGACGTAGGGTTATTATCCTGAGGGAGGCCCGAACCTGTATAAAAACGGCTGTCCCCTGCTGTCAGAGCTCCTGGCACTTGGGCCCTAGAGGTCCCTACCCCCCAGTAATCATCACTCCACGAATACCGTAAGATCGCCGATTCACCAATTGTCGACAGATGGCGCCGACCGTGGGGACCTCTCTGGACCAAGCCGTCCAGGAAGAATCAGAGTCGGCAAGACGTGCAACTAAGCGCGATCAGATCCCAGCGCTGGTTGCACAGCCCTCACCGGTTTCGACCGAGGAGGAAGAAGCAAACCCGGCAGGAAAACCGATCGCAGTCTCGCCCCGTACTGGGTACTCGGACTAGGGTTTCTATGACAACTTTGGCCCTATGGACCCATACCCGGTTACGGATCGAGTGGATTTCGGAGAGTACGCCCCTGGAGAGGACTCGGATGGCGAAGCAGATCACTTCAGAGCCGAGTGCGCCAGGGCCTTCAGCGGGAAGCTGGTCTTGAACGATGACTTCCCAGCAGTAACGACCAGCCCCATGGTTGGAATTTCTCCTGTAGACTCTGATCGTGAGAATGATCAAGATCTTACCCACGTCACGTCCGATGAGGACAACGTGATGGAATACGAGTACACATCGTCCAGCCAAGGACCTCGAATGGTACTCGCGATCGACGATGGTCGAGAAGACCTCGAAGATCAGAATATGCCCGGGGGCTCGCAGCAGCACAATGCAATGGCTGCCTTCCACATGAACGGGGGCTTACCCGCCGCCGGGGAAAGAACTCCTCGCCGGAACGGAGACCCGCCTGCCGCTGTGGAGAGATCCCCCCGGGAACGGGGGAGTACGTGTCCCGAACGGCTCGAAGACTTGCGGAAGTGCGCAATCTGCTGTCACAGCCTCCCGTGGCGGATTTATCGACACCCGCGGGTGTGCAGTGGCTGCAACGGCTGGGGGCTGACCTCCAAGAGGCTCAGAACTAGGCCGAGTCTTCTCGAGCCCAATCGGTGACCCGTAGCTCTACTCGGGTGAACACCCCTCCTCCGCTAGAAGAAAGCGATCGGGAGGGACGACACCCCAGGAACAGGTCTCCTCAGGAGGAGCCACTGGTTGACCTCCGAGAACAGCTCGACAAACGCTGCTGCCAAAGGCGCCAATAGGAGCAACAGCCTTCTCGGAGAGACCATGCACAAAACGCCAGTGCTCGGGGCCAAACCTCGACCTCGAATAGCGGCGAGAATGCACCTTATCGGGGGGCCTTCAGTGGATGCCAGGCGCTATCCCAGGAACTCCGTCAGGTACGCTGGCCCTCTCGTTTCAAGCCCAGCTCGCTAGAATCGTACGACGGAACCACGAATCCCGTGGAATTCCTTCAGATCTACACCACCGTGATCGAGGCAGCCGGCGGGGACGAGAAGGTTATGGCCAACTATTTTCCTACCGCCCTCAGAGGAGCCGCTAGGACGTGGTTGACGAATCTACCCCCAGGAACTATCCGTTCGTGGGGACAGCTATGCGACATGCTGCTCGGAAACTTCCAAGGTACCTTCCCAAGACCTGGTCAGGTCGACGATCTATTCCATGTCGTCTAGCGACCAGACGAGACCTTCCGAGAGTTTTCAAGAGGTTTAGTGCTGTCCGCAACACTATCCTTGAAATAACGGACTCGGATGTCATCCGCGCCTTCACTCGGGGCAGCAAAAATGAGATGTGCACGCACGACCTGATCATGCGGCCACCGAAAACCACCAGGCAACTCATGGATCTGGTCGAGAAGGCCGCTTGTGCGGAGGAAACCCTGCGCTATATCAAACAACAGCGGGGTGAGTCGACCAGTTCTCCCCTCCAGACGAAGGGCGATTCGCGTAAAACTAATGCAAGAAGAAACCCTCCGAAGGGAACAACGAGAAAAGGATCAGAGCCGACGAGGTAATGGCCGAGATCTCCGAGAAGCGCACCTGGCGACCACGCCCCAAGGATAAACCTACCACATCCTCCGACAAGTCGTCCAAGCCCTGGTGCGATTTTCATCAAACCGACTCACATGATCTGCGACAGTGTCGCATCTTCAAGAAGTATCTTCGGGAAGAAAGAGAGAAGTTCCGCGAGGAGAATCCTCAGGTCGCTAACAACAGTCAGGAAACGACCTCCGACGACGATGACTCCACCCCTGAGCCTTTCCAGGGGCACGTCAGAGCAATCGAGCACATATTCGGGGGCTCAACCTCTTACGAATCTAAGAGGCAATACAAGGCGATCGCCCAAGAAGTTCTCGCGAGTGTACCACGAGTTCCTCGAACGGTCAAGTGGTCCGAGGTCACGATCTCTTTCGACCAGGCCGATTGCCCCGAAAATCGCGCTCGGCCGAGACGGTACCCAATCGTGGTCGAGCCAACGATCAACAACTGCCGAGTGGGCCGCGTATTAATAGATGGAGGGAGCTCCCTCAATATCCTATTCACCAACGCCCTCAACGCAATGCAAGTGCCACGATCGTCTGTTCAGACGGTAACGCACGCTTTTCACGGTATCGTCCCGGGCTCATCGGCCACGCCAATCGGGCAAGTTACCCGGTTACCTTCGGTACACCGGAGAACTTCCGAATAGAGAAGGTCCTGTTCGATGTGGTCGATTTCGAAACAGCATACAATGCTATCTTGGGGCACCCTACTTTGGCCAAGTTCATGGCAGCTATGCACTACGCCTACCAGTGCATAAAGATGCCCGGCCCAAAAGGTTTCCTCACGATAAAGAGCTCCCCCAGAGAAGCACTCCTCTGCGACAAGCACAGCCTCGACCTCGCAGAGCAGCACCTACCCTCTAACCAAGACGCCAGCGTGGCGGCTCCCGCCACCACGTTGTCAAGACCACCTCCACGACTACGAGCGACGACTTCAGAAAGTACCCCCTCCAAGTCGGAGAAAGAGTTCCACGACTAGGTCGGAACAGGGAGAAAACAGGGCATTCCCCTAGACAGGACAATGGCTCCTCGGGAGAAGCCGCCCGATCCAAGTTGCTCGTGCCAACGGTAGAAAGGTCGTGTCCATTAGAGAGTACCGTGCAACCACCTTCGGTAAGATCGCACGACCGTCGCCTCCTCATCGGCAGATTCCAAAGTTGCACCAGCTCCAGCCTTAAAGATCGTCAAGCTACGAACAAGTCGATGATAAGACGCTCCGGGCGCCGCCGCCCAGCATGCGCACTCAACAGAGTTTTGTCAGCGGGTCACGACAAGAGGACGAAAGTCTCTGGGGCAACCGGCGATAAACTGAATGAGGAGGGGACGACTTAAGTTTTTCTTAAATTTCATAGAGTTCCTTTTTTCTTACAGTAGCCTGTAAAAGACACAATTTTGAAGTATACCAAGTCTCCAGTTCAATGTTTTTTCATTATTAATTATCTCAGACTGCCTATCCAAGACATCTCTCGAAAAGATAGTCGGGGGCTGGATAAGAATACGGCAAGTTGGTGTACGAGTACGAGTACCGACTTCTTCGACCCGCACAAGGGAAAAGGATTCTGCGCTATAACTGTTAGGGACGCGAGGAAAACCCCTTAACGCGTTTGCAGGTGACAGGGGAGCCACTGAGCCCCCCACCTGACCAGACCTAAGGCCTGGTTGACTAAGCTCCCCAGTTCCGTAGCAATATCCCCTGACCCCGAGTAAAGGAAGAGAAAGAGATACAAGTACGACTAGATCAACGAAACCCGTACGCTTATTCACGTCTTCGACTACTTGGAACAGAAGATACCTCGGGTAGAGTGAAATGTTGCTAACCGGACAAGCGTAGAATTTACTAGCCAACCACCAGAGTCTTCCCTCAACAAAGGAATACGGAAGTGCTGCCATGGCCACGATAAGCTGTATGAAAGACCCCTTATTGCGTTTACTGATGACGAGGAGCCACGGAGCCCTCCATCCGACTAAACCTAAGGACTGGTCAATCACAGCGGGAACGACCTACGGCGCTACTCGTATACCCACATCGAGGGGAAGCAAAGGGCATTGGTTCCGGCTAAAGTCTACGGTTGTATCCGACAAGGTTTCACAAAAGCAGATCAGACAAGGTTTCGAAAAACCAAAAAAACACACAGATTACTGCACAGTTACTAATCACAACCTTTATATAAAAGTATGCTATTACAGAGTCGTACTCTAGGCCAGGCGCCTGGACTCGATCGCCAAAGGCGTCCGCCGCTTCCTGCACAGCGTCGAGAAGCTTCTCTTCCTCGCCCTCTGGCAGGTCGACAGCAAGCGCCTCCAGGGATAAGTCCGGGTGCCTGCGCCTCAGAAGAGCCAAAGCAAAGGCCAGGGCGTCGCGTACACCTTGCCGAAGCTCGTCTTCGAGAAGCTTCCCAATGGTAGGCTTCAGCTGGGAGACGGACGCCGTCAGATCTACTAGGCGGTTGGCCGGAGCAAGGCCCGGGGGGACAACAACGCTGACTTCGCCCAGCGCCTTCTCGAACGTGCCCAAGGCCCGCTCGAGGTCTTCCTCCAGTTTTCCCACGTAGGACTGACTCCTTTGCAGGGAAGACTCCGCGTCCGAGAGGCGTGCCTTCGAGGCCGAAAGATCAGCCTCGACCGCCGCCCGCTGCTTCTCGGAGTCCTCAAGGCGCTTCTGCAGCACCTCGTTCTCCGCCCGCCATCTCCCGGACTCGTCGAGACACTTCTTCAACTCCTTGTGCGCCAAGTCCAGTTCCGGTTGGGCCTTCTCGAGTGGAGCGACCCAAGAGATAGCGAGCTGAAAAAGAACAGGTTAGTACGAGCATAGTAAATTTACCTTATCACTAATCTCCCTTACATTACCTGCAGCAAGGAGGTTAGGCCAAGACTTTCCGGCGCCGAAGAACCCGAAGGCGTGGCCTGCTCGACAAGGGCCGACGCCGACTCCAGCGCCGGGGGCTGCCGCTGCTCGGCAAGGACCGGCGACGACTCTGGCGCGGGGGTCCCCGGCTCGACAAGGGCCGGTGCCGACTTCGGCGCCGGGGCCTGCGGCTCGGCATCCGCCCTAGTCGGGGTCCTGGCGGGAAGGATCGACACCCTAGTCGCCAAAGTAATCAAGTCAAGCCTTCAGCAAGGCGAGTCAAAAGAAAAAGGCGGCAAAGGAGAATTAACCTCGAGTGTTTCCCTGCTGGAGGAGGCTTCCTTGCCAAGGCACCCGAATCTCGCTTGCCAGAAACCAGCAGTGCCTTCCCCTTGGCCGCCACGGTCTCCTCCCCGAGAACGGTCGTGGGGGGGGAGTTGGTTCCTTGGGGGGGAGGCTGCTCGCTTCGAGCTGTCCGACACATCCATCCCCATGTTTACTATTCAAGAAAGAATATGGAGAAAGAGTAGTCAGGCGAGAACTCAAACCTGCGGTTGAGGGTCCCGGGCGGGAGAACTCGTCGAGACGACCTCCGCCCCCGCCTCGGCTGCGAAAGGACCTTCCTCCCTCGTCTCGGAGGGCGGCAGGGCCGTGTCGAACATCTCGACTTCGTCGTCCTCAACAGGGACGCCAGCTCGTTCGGCCTCCAAGTCAGAACCCCCGCGGCCTAATCGCTGCGGAAGAAAAAGCCCGAGGGCCTTCTGTAAGGCTACTCGGACGAATCCAAGCTAGACAAGGAGATAAGATGGATAACTCACCAAGAGTACTTCCCGTCGGCTGTCCGAGCTCTGCTTCAGAAGAGGCAGGGGCACGTCTGTACGCCCGCCTTGGGGGGATTGCTCGAATAGGTTGTTCAACCTACTCTGAAGCTCTCCCTGGGGCAACTCTGCTCGGCACGACAAGGAAGAGGTACGTAAGAAGTTTTGTCAATTGAGTTGGCACGGAGGTAGTCACGATACTTACCCGTGTCGAAGTCCCTTGTCTGGTCTTGGTTCTCTGGAACCGCCCAGGCCGGCTCAACCCTCGACCGGAGAGGGCTTATCCGGCGTCGAAGGAAATCCTCCGCGACATCCCACGCCGACAAGCCTTTGGCGACGAGATTGGCGATGTCGTGGACGAGCACCTTGAGGTGCTTAGTCTCCTTCGGGGCCTCCCCCCAGCTCTTGGCTGCAAGAGGGGCGAGTCCGCGGTAGGTGAGCCCGGAGTTCGGTGGGGGCTAGCAGTAGAACCACCGACCATGCCAGCCCGACCATGACGATTTCCAGGAGGAAGCGATGTATGCATCCTTCCTCCCTTCTCGAAGACGGAATCCGGCGCCGCCGACGACTCCTGCGCCGCTGCCCTTCATCCGGCGGAGGTTGTAGAAGTACCTCCAGAGCTCCAAGCTCGGCCTAATGCCGAGGTAGGCTTCGCATAAATGCGCGAAGACCGCCAGCATTAGGACCGAGTTCGGGTTGAGGTGAATCAACTCGATCCCGTAGAACTGGAGCGTGAGGAGGAAGAAATGCGAAGGTGGGAATTGAAATCCACACCTGAAGAAATCCGCGAAGACGACGATCCAGTCCATATCAGGGCTGGGAACCGTCTCCCTCGCGGCCCCCCCGGAAAGGCACGAATACCTCCGGGAGGATCACCTCATCCGCCACAAGCTTCTCCAAGGCGGAGGAGTCCATCACCGAGACCTCGAATTCAAGAATGGCGGTGGTCGTCTCCCCTGAAGCTTCTCCCGACTCCTTTGTGGGCTCGGGAGACTTCTTCGCGGCGCCCTTCTTGCCCATTTTCGTCGATCGACCGAAAGAGGATGGAGGCGAGGGTTTTGTGAGGGCGCGAGGAAGGAAATAAGGGGATCAAGAAGGCTAGGAGGCAGAGAACAATGCGGGCAAAACCCCAATTCTTGGGCTCCTAAAGATTTAAACATTCGCCGGAGCCGAGCGCGGTTTACGGCACGATCAGTTCCATCGCATTTAATGCGGACAGTTGCTTTTTTCGCTTACAGGGCACTTCGCGGGAAAAAGAGGGTCTGACAACCCACGACCCAAACGAGCGTGCCGTGGTTCAGCACCCATTAGCGGCACAACGGCGTAGAGAGAGAAGAGATTCTTCATCACTACGTGAAATTTCCGCCACGATGGTTCCGTTTTCTAGAAATATGCCAGGCGGACGCGTGTCCGTGATCAACGGATCAGATCAGGTCGAAAAGTATTCTGGGTTTTTCCAAGGATTATTCCGATAAGGCTTTCACGACTACTCGGTAGGGATTGAGCCTACTCGGGGAAGTCGCTGACAAGGACTACTCGGATCGCCTACTCGGAGTTTCCTCCCCGATAAGGGCAGATTTCCAACAGAACCATCACGACCTCACTTCACGTATTGATGGGGGGCTTGATGATGAATACTACGGTTTCCCGCATATTAGGGGTATCCGTATATAGAATTCCGGGACTTTAGGAAGGTACAGCGTACCCGGTAAGGATCCCTGGACGACAAGGTAACCCCTCTCAGGAAGGGAAGACTCCGCTTAAACTAGGAAGTCAATCCCGACGTTTAGGGAGGCTAGTGTCCTACTCGAGCGTAAGTCCACGTCCAGTACGACCCTGGGAACCCCCTATATAAGGATCAGCAATCCCATTGGGGAGGGGAGAGGTTCTACAAGTCTTACAGGTCTTTCTAGTCGCAGCACAAGCAGCATAGGATCATAGGAGGCGAAGCCCTAGAAGACCCGCTGCCTCGAAGGAGTCGAGCCCGGCGGTTTAGCTAGATTAGTCTACGATTAGGCCTAGGGTAGCCACTAACATACACCCCCATTGTAAAGCGTGTTCTCCGTCAATATATAGCAACAGGACGTAGGGTTATTATCCTGAGGGAGGCCCGAACCTGTATAAAAATGGCTGTCCCCTGCTGTCAGAGCTCCTGGCACTTGGGCCCTAGAGGTCCCTACCCCCCCAGTAATCATCACTCCACGAATACCGTAAGATCGCCGATTCACCGATCATCGACACCTACATTCCAATATGACTTAAGCTATTCATGAAATTCTTCTCTATTAATTTTTAGACAATATCAACTCTTTAAAAAAACAAAAAAGTCAATCCAACATTCTTTTATAAAAATCCTACAAATTCAGAATTCAGAAATTTAAATACAACTTAAATAAAATTCAAATAAATCTATAGTACTTAAATAAATTTAGGATATTCTTGAACAAATGTTTTATTATATAATTTTGAATAAAACACCTTCAATTCAAAACTTGTGAATTTGTGGTACTCACTCTAGAAATTAAAATATAGTATTTTTGTATATACTTTATAGGATGGGTTGCGAGATCCACACAAAAACAAAGATATTTTTAACAGTAAGTTTTTATTAATTCAAAAGATAGTGAAGATAAAAATCTTAAAAAGTATAAAACCATTAGATGATGATACAATAAAAATCACAAAATTTAGTAGAATAAAATCATAGGAAATTTATATCATTTATCGCGTTGTCTTCTACAAGATAGTCCATATCGTCTAATAATGTATACCTAGCTTTTTCTGGCCGATTTTCATGAAACATCATCAGATGCATTCATATACATAAACAGTTGCAATTTATTGAGAATTAGTGCTTATTGGACTATTATTTGATCTTCAGATCCCGAGGTTCTATCGAATTCTCTCGACGAAACATCGAACCTTACGACTTGTCCGTCACAAGGTAAGTTCATTTCTTGTTCATATTCATTGATTATCTATGTCAACATATATTTAAATTTATTCTTCTTATCACCTGCAAAGAGATAAATAATAAATGAGCTGCATTATGATTTGTTGAATCATCTATTGGTGGGTAGTGGAACCCTAGAATGGATTTGGAGTGGTCAGAGTTCCACTACATATTGTATCACATTAAGGTTAATAATAAATGTCACTTGGCATTCTTGCACCGTATAGATAGCGTTAGCCACAAGACCTAGTATGGGACAAGCGAGTCAAGTAGCGCCTTCTTACTAAAATATCTCTCAAGAATGTATGTATCATAATGCCCAGGGATGCATTATGTCCCTGGCCCAGTAAATTCTCGCCCGGGGAGGCGTCATGTCCCTGATCTTTAAAAAATGATGCTATAATGACGTGATGGGTAATCGATACTGGACGGACTACACAAGAGGAGATATGACACATGAGAATAGTGAAATGACTCAGAACCTTAGACTTGGCCACACATCGATGGGAGTGTGATATGTTTTGCGCCCGGCATAAAGGCTAAGTACCACTTGTGGGGCATTGTCACCCCCTGTTCAGGGCATGAACTGCAAACGCGGCAGGAAAGGAACCATGGAGGTTCTAACAACCCATGGAGCCTTCTAATCATAGAGTACTGTTAAAACTTGACTTTTATACAAGAAAGGTTGTTGAAGAAGATATAAATTCTTTATGGACTATTGTCCTGTTGTCCTGATAGAAATAGTGCATTTCAAACTCATATTGCTATTCATGAACTTACTTAGTACCTTCTGTACTCATCCCCTATATAAAACTCATTCGTTAGGCTATGAAATCAAGCAGGTGGCCGAGTATCCGGAGATGACAGAGGAAGAGATGGAGAAGCAGACACCGGATGAAGGAGAGGCGGGAGTCAGTTACAATTTTGACTTCGGCGAGGTGTACGACACAGAGCGGATCTGAAACAAGTTGTAGTATATGATCGTTGGTCACAGATGTAGAGATCTCCAATTTACTGTTATTTTGGTCTTTTACTTCCCGCAGGTTTGATACTTATGTCATATATACAATTTGATCTTATGCAAGTTGGAACTCTTGTACTTCTATTGAGATGTTATCTAAGTATGTATTGTATCAATAAGCCACTACAATATTTTTGTTGTACAACTCTAATTGACGTATTGTTGGTGAAACAAAGTTTCGCTGACAATAAACTAAAAACTAGTACACTATACCATACAGTGATGTGCAGGGTGGCCACACACATCTTGAGAAATAACATGGGGCTGAGATAGCTCAAGAGCCCACAAGCACAAGCACAAAATCCATACTCTTATTTTTTGTCATCTTTTCTTCAATTTTGTCCATTGGTTTTTCTGTAGTTTTCTCCAATCTTTTTCCCTGCAGTTTTTTTTGTTTAGTTTTTTACACCATTTTTACTTTTTTTTAATGTTTCTTTTCATTTTTTTTATCCAGGATTTAGCTATTTTTTTAGTCTTTCTTCGTCAGTCTCCTGCCGGTTTTTCCCATAACTGCCCCTGTGAGCAAATGGGGGGGAAATCACAGAAATCCTAGATGAGAAAACATGCAATATACGACAAAAAATGTGCGCATACAGTATACAACTAGCAAAAAATTAGTACACATATATGGAGTAGACTACTGTGAACAAGTGAACACTACCATAAAAATGGCTTTAATAGCCGGTTAAAAATGGTTATCTCAGCCGGTTTTCGATCCAACTATAGACAAAAGGAGCTAATAATACACTTTTATCTGAGAAAATTATTTCTTAGTCGGTTCAAAATCCAAACCGACTGAGATATTTCATTTTTCCAGTCGGTTCTGGCCAGCTAACCATCAGGCATAATCAGCTTCCTTAGTGGGTTCAAACTTTTGAACTGACTGGAATGCCAATTCCTGAATATTTTTTTTCAAAAAAAGCATCACTTGCTCACTGGAAACACATCCTGATCATGTGCTAAATTCACTAGGACAACAATCTTGCAAGGAATCAATTGAGTTCTACAAGCACAATCCGAGAAAGAAACAAACCAAAAAAAGAAATTCACAGCCAACATCTCAATTTCAACGTATTTATTTGAAATATGCCAAATACATGAATACCATAATAGTCAATAGATCTTCTTCTAAAAAAGAGTTAGTTTATTTATTGAACTAACTGAAATATTTATAACCGGCTGAGATAGTTCTAACACAATATGTTTATTAAAACCGGTTGAGATGAGGGGTCTAGAAAAGCCTTTCCTGCGGTAGTGAAAGTAGACAAATGTCAACAAATATAACAGACAACTGATAAAAAATACAGTAGACAACTGACAAAAAATATAAGAGATAAAAGTAGCAGTAGAGAACAATAAAAATGCGGTAGAGGAATATATGCAGTACAAAACAATGCAAAAACACGGTAGACAGCTAAAAATATGAGGTATAACAATAGTACGACATAAAATCAAAGAAAAAATATACATATATAGTATGTAATAGACGACTACCGAGAAATATAGTAGATAAATATACAGTAGATAACTATCAAAAAGTGTAATGAATATTTTATAAAAAAATATTGTAGACAAATGGCATAAAAATATACAGTAGAGAATACAATAACGTCACAGCCCAAAATCTTTACTTCAGTTTATGGCTATAAAGTATGGACCAAATTAAAACTTTTGGTCAGGATCGTATCTCGTTATGTATTACGTTAAAATTTTAGTCTTTTCTAAGTTTAGTGACTTTATGTGGATTGTGTTCTGAATTATGAACAAGTTGTTAATTAGTGATATTTTCATGATCATACTGAAGTATTCTTTCAATTGTTAATTTAGAAGTTTGCATATAATTTGAAAGAGACATATTTAGCACCTGTTTGAAGCACCCTAAAAATAGAAATTTAGCTACGATCTCTTTATTGTCCTGTCCCATTTCCATTTTATCTCTATAAATAGGGTATGCCGTCTCTATGCAACCAATAAAAAAACCATGCTCATCTTCTTCCTCTGGCTAGTCAACTGCCTCCACTTATGAAGCATCAAGCTAGCAGGCTGAGGTAGTTTGATTCTTCTCTCTACCGGCCTTGGCCGTGCCACGTATAGTTGTGAGATCAATTACGTTTGTTGTGAGATCGATTTCTGGGTCGTGGGATTTTGATGCAATGGTGGGCAAAAAGTTGACTGATGACCAAAATAATTTCAGTTGAATATTGGGTAGGCACTTGCGAACTCAACTGTGCATCCTAGAAGTGTTTATACCAAAAATTCAAATCTAATTTCTCTCATGTCTTTTGAGCTGAAAGATCATCTGCCTTGCTCCAATCCATCCGCTGCAGCCCTGCACGAAATCCCAACATCGACAGCCTATAAGCCCCAACATTGTTGTGCCAGAATGAAGGAAAGGGAGAGCAGGTCATATGAGTCACCTCTTCCTCCCCATTTTCTCCTCCCTGCATTTTTCTCCTAAGAGGCAGCCCTCCATGCCTCTTCTCTTCTCTAATTCTCCTCCAAAGTATTTGAACCCTGCATGTTACCCCATGATGATCCCCATCTTCTTAGCTTTGCATCCATGCATCCAAGGAACATCAACATGCAAGGGTTTGCTCGTTTGCCAAGTGCAGGCTGCTGCTCCTGCCTAACCTTGACCGAGCGGCGAAAGAAGGAGAAGAAAAGCCAAAATCATGCAAGACATCAAGCTTCCGTCTTCCCCATCCTTTTCCACTCACCCCACCACCACCACTTGCGTGATACTGAGCTCGATTTGTTCCCCGGGTCGAAGGGAACGCGGGCAGCACTCGCTGCTTCGGTGGACGCGGATGCAAAGCTCCACCATGGGCAACTCCGTTCCGGTGAAACTAGCCTATCTCAAACATTTATTTATGATCTAGATCACGTCACTTGGGCCGCTGATCGTTTCCTTGCGGTTGATTCGAGTTCCGTGCAGCAGAGCCTTGGAATCTCGGATTCGACATTGTCTTCCTCGTCTCCGGCCGTCCATCACTGTGACTGATTTGTCGCGTATGGTGAGCTAACCGTCGATTAGATGTTTTGGTTACGATTCCTAAATCATGTTCTATCATCCGGATCAGCTCCTCTCGATTTCTGTCCGAGGGTCATCATCATCGACGGGAGCTCACTGCCACCGTCCGTCATCGCCGCCGCTCTCAGCGCTGCAGTCCTCTGCAACCACCATCGTCGACTCCTACATGTTACTAGTGAGGAGGTGAGCCCATCCCGCTTTAATTCGTGTTGTTTAGTGGAGTCCAGCGCCGTTGCCGCGTTGCGGCGTTAGGCGTACCAGCACCACCGCTCAAGCTCATGGATGGCCGTGCTCCGACAATCGTCCGGCGCTGCGCTACTGACTCCAAGTTTGCCTCGTCGCTCTAGCCCAGATCCTGCCCCAGGCCTTTGCTTGCAGCGCGAGTCTTGCTCGCTGCCGAGCAGGGCCGTACAGGAGAAAATGGAGGCCCGGTGCGAAATCCAAAAATGGGCCCTCGGCATAACAAGTGACAATTAGAAAAACAAGGTTTTATTATATATATATCTCATGTCAATACATAGTATAATTTTTTGAATAAGATCTTATCACAACTGTGATTTAGAAACTCGAAAATAATACATTTTTTAGCAGAAACGTGCCATCCTTCTAGCATTCCTTGATATAAATTCTTCAATTATTTATTCATAAGCTACATTCTCCAAGATGTAATTTTCAATTGCTATCATAGCTAGTCCACAAAGTCTTTCTTGTGTCATTGTAGAGTGCAAATAGGACTTCAACAACTTTAGTTTAGAAAAACTTCTCTCCGCCGATGCAACAGTTACTGGGGTAGTCAATAAAATTCTATATGCAATAGTTGCATTAGGAAAACAATCCAAGCGTTTCAGAAAATTTAAAATATCAATAGGTCCCATATTTTTCTTTGGAAGAAAATCTTGGAGTAACTTTAACTCAACATATAACTCATTACCATCAATGTCAGATTTGTCACCACTCTTAAGTGCAGTCTCAAGGCAAGTGCAAGAAGACCTCAGGTTTTTATCATCCAATGAGTTTAGTGCATGAGAAGTAAACAAGAAACCAAAAGTTTTTTGATATGATTTATATTGCTCAAACCTCGTAGTAAGTGAAGCGATAGCTTGATCAACAACAGGTAAAAAATACTTTATCCTAAATGACTCATGTGTAGACTGTGAAGCAAGTAACACATCATCAGGATTCTCATCAAACTGTTTTTTTCTTTTAACTTCACGCTTTTTCCGAAATGTAGGATCAATATCTATTTCAAGTGCTATTTCCTTTCCTATTTCTACTACAATAGTGAAACTATTTTCTCTATAAGCATTGAAAAAGGTAATCAACCCTTGCACTTTTTCAATAGTAACATCAATATGTTGGAAATATGCCCTAGAGGCAATAATAAAGTTGTTATTATTCTATTTTCATGTTCATGATTAAGTTTATGTTCTATGCTAAAATTGCATTGGTTCTTGAATATGAGATTCAGAGGAAAACCTAATTGCATGTGTGGAATAATAAACACCATTCAGATCCCTAGTCAGGCCTCTGGACTAGCTCATGTATTGTTGATGATCTTGTTTTCCTGATCATGGGCATTGTTAATGTAACAAGGATGCCGGCAATAATGGGAACACATTGTTAGGGTAACAATGGTGTTGGATAGACCCCTTATGAGATACTGCGAGATCACTTCGTCAATATGTTGTCAGTATCTTCTCATGATGTGTTAACGTTTACTTGCGTCCTTAGACCATGAGAATACCATAGACCCGGATACCGGATGGTTGCTTTGGGGTCATCAAACGTTACGCCGTAACTGGGTAATTATAAAGGTGACTTCCAGGTACACCAGAAAGTATATAGTGGTTCTAGATATGTCAAGACTGGGATTTGCCCATCCGGCGATGGAGAGATACACTCTGGGCCCACTCGGTATTACGGTGTCCAGCATCGCCTGGCCAGGTATTGTGACTAAAAGGTTAGTCACGGGGATACCGGAATACGGAAACGAGAAAAGAGTACAAACCGGTAACGAGGATAACTAGGTATGGTGATCAAGGAGTTGATCACAGGGATACCGTCAAAGTCTCGCCTCGGGTTGTGTAATGTATCGTGAGGCAAAAGGAATTGTATGCGACAATACAAGGTTTGCTCGATAAAGATCTTCGATGATATGTGGGAGTCGTTATGGGTGTCCAGATCCCGCTGACGATTATTGACCGGAATGTATTCCGGACATGTCCACATATACTCGAACCTATAGGGTCACACGCTTAACGTTTTAGCGACATTTAGGAATGCTACGATTTATGGAGAACGAGAGAGAAGGGTTCCGAAAGTGTTTCGGATGATCTCGAAAGTGTTCCGGGAGGTCCCGGATGGTTCCGGTGATGTCCGGAAGTGTTCCGGAAAGTATTGGAAGGTTCTAGAAGGTTCTGGAAGGTTCTAGAAGGTTCTGGAAGGTTCTGGAAGGTTCTAGAAATTCTAGAAGGTTCTGGAAGGTTCTAGAAATTCTAGAAGGTTCTAAAAATTCTAGAAGGTTCTAGTGGAGTTGGACTCCAACTCCAACAGGGTGTCCCTGCTGGAGTAGGACTCCACCTGCCTAGGGAGAGCTGCCCCAACCCCTATAAATAGAGGGGCAGGGCACCTCAAAGGGTATCCCAAGCAGCCCCAGAGGCAGCCCTAGTCCCTTGGACTAAACCCTAGGCCGGCCATCTCTAGATTGGCCACAGCCTTCTTTTTCTCTCTCTTCTAGATTGGATCTAGTACAGCTGCCGGCACGCTGCTGCTTCTCCTTCTCGTAGATCCCCGCTGTTCTTGTGTGCTGGTCCACACATTACCGCGGTATCGCTGATCCGGTACGCGTGGATACCTCGGAGACGTCGTATACTTCGGCGTTTGATCGGGCGAACTATTCACGAGGAGATCGCTCTCGCGGCTGGGAGGTATAACCTAGCTGCGGGAGTCTGCGGACTTCATCGACATCGGTCAACTTTTCCGCTGCATTGACGTGATCGTCGAAGGTATGATATCGTTACCTACACCTCGATAGTGTTTCTTGGTTTGGTTCGTGCGCGAAAAATTTTGTTTTGCGTAGCGCGTTCCCCAACAATGGTATCAGAGCGGTTCTATGCGTAGTTGTAGGTACGACTAGAGCATATGTGATATGCGGCATTGCACATATGATGTGCGGGGTGTTAGATGAGATCTACCACCAGATTTTCTTGTTGTTTCCCTCTCATTGCAAAATTTTGATCTCGGCGGCATCGTGAAATTTTCAGAGGTCCGGCGAACCTTACGATCTTCGGATCGAGACATGCTAAGGATGACTTTGGTTTCACTTTAGTTGAGAAAGATAAATTTGCAATGAGCGGGCTTGTAGATGTGATCTACACGGGGGTCATGCGTATGACGAAGTTTAGTATGGGGTTCGAGATTTCCGAGTCTCCAATTCCAGACACCCCGACAGTTAAATAACTGCAAGAGCAATCATGCTTATGGTAACGTAGGTAGCAAACGGTTTGCAACGTAGCCATAAAGCCACGTATTGTAGCATAAACGTTAGAGGCATCTAACTTGTTTTTGCAGGGTATGCATGTGATGTGGTATAGCCTATGTGATGCAATGTGATTGTATGAGATGCAAAGTGTTTGTAATTTTAATTTTTTCATGACCTGCGTGTCATGAGTACGGCAATCGGCAGGAGCCAATACGATTGTCATTATTTATTATATTGACCTACGCGTCAACTAGAAAGCCATGTAATGCATTTATTTTATTAGCTATGTGATAGCAAATAGTTGTAATCGAAGGACATGGTGGTGACAATCTTACATCGATGGACCTCGACGCTACGTCGTACGCGAAGAAGGAGTTCTCCGCCAAAAGATGTTGAAGAAGTCTTCTTCAACAAAAGGGGCTATACCATATCACAATAATTTAATTGCATGTGATGTTAATCCCTTTTATGCACCTTGTTTGATGCGTGGTAGACGTTGTTAAATAGGGTGATCCCTCACACAAATATCAAAGTAGTTAGTGTTCTTCCAAGTGTAGCACCGTCTGGAGTATTTGCCATTCTGAGGTGCGCCATGTCACATGGGTACGATAGGTTTGACATATATGAGGCGGGCGCGAACCGTTCGCGCAGCAGAGCACTCGGTTGTCTTGACGAGCTTTGCAAGATCGTCTTGGGCTCGGAACACACCCATCGAAAGATGAACAAGAGTCATATGGGATATGATTGGCATGTTGACCTACCGGTCTCGTTATTCCATCATCAGTGATGTCACATCAATGGTGGAGTAAGTGAGTCGTGGATCTTGAATCACTAATAATCAATTATGAAGGGATATTGGTTTTAGTGGGAGCTTACTCTAATTAAGTGTTAATTTGAGTTGCTTTAATCATGAACAATGTCTAAAGTGTATTTGTTTTTAAGTTGTAGATCTATGGCACCCGTAACCACCTTTCCACTATGCGCGTTGCTTGAGAAAGAAAAACTGAATTCATCTGGGAACAACTTTACGGACTGGTACCGTAATGTGAGGATTGTCCTCAAGAGTGCCAAGAAGGACTATGTCCTATCGCAAACTCTCGGTGAACTCCCCGCTAACGCTACAGATGATGAGACTCGTATCTATCAATCTAAGAGCGATGATTCCATTGCAGTACAGTGTATCATGCTTGCCTCCATGGAACCTGATCTTCAAAAGCGTTTTGAGAATTGGGCTGCTTATGAGTTAATCCAGGAGCTGAAAGCTTTGTTTCAGAAGCAAGCAAGGACTGAAAGATATGAGATATCCAAAGCCTTGTTTGAATGCAAGATGGCTGAGGGCAGCTCAGTGAGTCAGCACGTACTTAGATTGTCTGGGTACGCGCAAATGTTGGATGCGCTAGGTTTTCCAATCTCCCAAGAGTTGGGCACTGATCTTGTTCTTGCTTCCCTCCCTCCGAGCTATAGTAGCTTCATCATGAACTACAACATGAATGGGATGGAAAAGAGTATGGGTGAATTATTCACTATGCTTAAAACTGCTGAGAGTGGAATCCAGAAGGACGCCAATCATGTGATGATGGTGAATAAAACAACCAACTTCAAGAAGAAGGGCAAGTCTAAGAAAAAGGGCAAATCCAAGGGTGCTAGTATGACTGACACGCCTAAGAAGTCTCAAGACTGGTGCCACTTCTGATGTTGAGTGCTTCTTCTGTAAAGAGAAGGGACACTGGAAGAGGAACTGCAAGAAATATCTGGCAGAAAAGAAGAAGTCTGGAAAGTCCAGCTCAGGTATGAGTGTCATACATGTTATTGATGTATTCCTTGCTGGTCCGCAATGTAATTCTTGGGTATTGGATACCGGATCGGTTGCTCATATTTGCAACTCGATGCAGGAACTACAGAGGCCTAAGCGACTGGCAAAGGATGAGGTGACGATGCGCGTCGGGAACGGAGTAAAAGTTGCTGTGCTCGCCGTCGGTGTCCTACCTCTACATTTATCTTCAGGATTTATATTAGAGCTTAGTAATTGTTACTATGTTCCGGCCTTGAGCAAAAACATTATTTCTGGATCATGTTTGTTGCAAGACGGTTATTCGTTTAAGTCTGAGAACAATGGTTGTTCGATTTATATGGATAATATGTTTTATGGCCATGCTCCCGTTGTGAATGGGTTATTTATTATGAATCTTGATGGTAATACACACATCCATAACACTGACGCTAAACGTCGCAAGATAATCGATTCGAATTCCACTTATTTGTGGCACTGCCGTTTGGGTCATATTGGAAAGAAGCGCATGAAGAAACTCCATTGTGATGGACTTTTGGAGTCATTTGATTATGAATCATTTGACACTTGCGAGCCTTGTCTAATGGGTAAAATGACTAAAACGCCGTTCACAGGCCACGTAGAACGGGCGACTGACTTATTGGAGATCATACATACGGATGTATGTGGTCCAATGAGTATAGCTGCACGCGGTGGATTCCTCTACTTCATTACCTTCACGGATGATTTGAGTAGATATGGGTATATCTATTTGATGAGACATAAGTCTGAAACCTTTGAAAAGTTCAAAGAATTTCAGCATGAAGTAGAAAATCATCGTAACAAGAAAATCAAGTTTCTGCGATCAGATCGCGGAGGGGAGTACTTGAGTTACGAGTTTAGCGAACATCTGAAGAGCTGCGGAATTGTTTCACAGCTTACGCCTCCCGGAACGCCACAGAGGAATGGAGTGTCCGAGAGACGTAATCGAACCTTGTTGGACATGGTAAGATCGATGATGTCATTAACTGAACTGCCATTATCTTTTTGGGGTTATGCTTTAGAGACTGCCGCTTTTACACTAAATAGAGCACCATCTAAATCCGTTGAAACGACACCATATGAGATATGGCATGGGAAGAAACCCAACTTGTCTTTTCTTAAAATTTGGGGATGCGATGCATATGTAAAGCGTTTACAACCAAATAAGCTCGATCCCAAATCGGATAAATGCTTCTTTGTTGGTTATCCCAAAGGAACTGTTGGGTATTCCTTCTATCACCGCACCGAAGGCAAAGTGTTTGTCGCAAAGAACGGTGTGTTTCTCGAGAAAGAGTTTCTTGCGAAAGGGGTGAGTGGGAGGATAGTGCAACTCGACGAGATTGGTGAATCTTCGTCATTAGGTCAAAGTGATGCAACGCCGGAAGTGGTTCCGGAGTTTCCCACAATGACTGATACGGAAGCCCCTACATGTGATGTAGAGACTTCAGTCGAGCCAGCAGCTGAACCACGAAGGTCTGGTAGGATTCGCACGAAACCACAGTGGTTTTCGGACGAGGTATTGTTGTTAGACAACGATGAGCCTGCGACCTATACGGAAGCAATGATGGGCCCTGACTCCGTTAAATGGCTAGACGCCATGAAATCCGAGATAGAATCCATGTACGAGAACCAAGTTTGGAGCTTGGTGGACCCTCCTGAAGGCGTGAGGCCTATCGAATGTAAATGGATCTATAAAAAGAAAACAGACGCGGATGGGAATGTATACATCTATAAAGCTCGACTTGTCGCAAAGGGTTTCCGACAAGTTCAAGGAGTTGACTACGACGAGACATTCTCTCCCGTAGCGATGCTTAAGTCTGTTCGGATTCTTCTAGCGATTGCTGCATATTTCGATTACGAGATATGGCAAATGGATGTCAAAACAGCGTTCCTGAATGGGAAGCTAACCGAGGACGTGTATATGATACAGCCCGAGGGTTTTGTCAATCCAAAGGATGCTGGAAAGGTATGCAAACTTCAGAGATCCATCTATGGACTGAAGCAAGCATCACGGAGTTGGAATCTTCGCTTTGATGAAGTGGTCAAAGGGTTTGGCTTCATCAGGAACTGCGAAGAGGCTTGTGTTTACAAGAAAGTAAGTGGGAGCGCAATAGCATTTCTAATACTCTATGTGGATGACATATTGTTGATTGGGAATGATGTATCTTTTCTTGACAATATTAAGACTTCGTTGAAAAATAGTTTTTCAATGAAAGATTTAGGCGAGGCAGCATACATATTAGGTATAAAGATCTATAGAGATAGATCAAAGCGCCTAATAGGGCTAAGCCAGAGTACATATATAGATAAAGTACTGAAGAGGTTCAGTATGGAAAACGCCAAGAAGGGGTTCTTGCCGATGTCGCATGGGAAAAGTTTGAGCAAGAATCAGTGTCCTTCGACAACTGATGAGCGAGAACGCATGAGTAAGATTCCATACGCATCCGCGATTGGGTCAATCATGTACGCCATGATATGTACACGACCAGATGTGTCCTATGCTCTAAGTGTTACGAGCAGATACCAGAGTGATCCAGGTCATGATCATTGGACAGCAGTGAAGAATATCCTAAAGTACCTGAAGAGGACTAAGGATATGTTTCTCGTATACGGTGGTGACGAAGAGCTCGTTGTAAAGGGTTACACCGACGCCAGCTTTGTCACAGATCCGGACGATTTTCGATCTCAATCAGGCTTAGTGTATACACTGAACGGTGGCGCAGTGAGCTGGAAGAGTTCCAAGCAGGACACTGTGGCGGATTCTACAACGGAGGCTGAGTATATCGCCGCTTCAGAAGCGGCAAAGGAGGGCGTTTGGATTAAGAAGTTCGTCACCGAGCTTGGTGTGGTTCCGAGCGCGCTGGATCCTATGGAGCTCTATTGTGACAATAGTGGCGCCATAGCTCAGGCCAAGGAGCCAAGGTCCCACCAGAAGTCCAAACATATACAACGCCGATTCCACATCATTCGTGAATTGGTGGAGCGTGGAGACGTAAAGATATGCAAAATACACACGGATCTGAATGTGTCAGATCCGCTGACGAAGCCTCTACCACAAGCAAAGCATGAGCAACACCGGAATGCCATAGGTGTTAGGAGCTTAAGCATTGGCTAGATTATTGACTCTAGTACAAGTGGGAGACTGTTGGAAATATGCCCTAGAGGCAATAATAAAGTTGTTATTATTCTATTTTCATGTTCATGATTAAGTTTATGTTCTATGCTAAAATTGCATTGGTTCTTGAATATGAGATTCAGAGGAAAACCTAATTGCATGTGTGGAATAATAAACACCATTCAGATCCCTAGTCAGGCCTCTGGACTAGCTCATGTATTGTTGATGATCTTGTTTTCCTGATCATGGGCATTGTTAATGTAACAAGGATGCCGGCAATAATGGGAACACATTGTTAGGGTAACAATGGTGTTGGATAGACCCCTTATGAGATACTGCGAGATCACTTCGTCAATATGTTGTCAGTATCTTCTCATGATGTGTTAACGTTTACTTGCGTCCTTAGACCATGAGAATACCATAGACCCGGATACCGGATGGTTGCTTTGGGGTCATCAAACGTTACGCCGTAACTGGGTAATTATAAAGGTGACTTCCAGGTACACCAGAAAGTATATAGTGGTTCTAGATATGTCAAGACTGGGATTTGCCCATCCGGCGATGGAGAGATACACTCTGGGCCCACTCGGTATTACGGTGTCCAGCATCGCCTGGCCAGGTATTGTGACTAAAAGGTTAGTCACGGGGATACCGGAATACGGAAACGAGAAAAGAGTACAAACCGGTAACGAGGATAACTAGGTATGGTGATCAAGGAGTTGATCACAGGGATACCGTCAAAGTCTCGCCTCGGGTTGTGTAATGTATCGTGAGGCAAAAGGAATTGTATGCGACAATACAAGGTTTGCTCGATAAAGATCTTCGATGATATGTGGGAGTCGTTATGGGTGTCCAGATCCCGCTGACGATTATTGACCGGAATGTATTCCGGACATGTCCACATATACTCGAACCTATAGGGTCACACGCTTAACGTTTTAGCGACATTTAGGAATGCTACGATTTATGGAGAACGAGAGAGAAGGGTTCCGAAAGTGTTTCGGATGATCTCGAAAGTGTTCCGGGAGGTCCCGGATGGTTCCGGTGATGTCCGGAAGTGTTCCGGAAAGTATTGGAAGGTTCTAGAAGGTTCTAGAAGGTTCTGGAAGGTTCTGGAAGGTTCTAGAAATTCTAGAAGGTTCTGGAAGGTTCTAGAAATTCTAGAAGGTTCTAAAAATCTAGAAGGTTCTAGTGGAGTTGGACTCCAACTCCAACAGGGTGTCCCTGCTGGAGTAGGACTCCACCTGCCTAGGGAGAGCTGCCCCAACCCCTATAAATAGAGGGGCAGGGCACCTCAAAGGGTATCCCAAGCAGCCCCAGAGGCAGCCCTAGTCCCTTGGACTAAACCCTAGGCCGGCCATCTCTAGATTGGCCACAGCCTTCTTTTTCTCTCTCTTCTAGATTGGATCTAGTACAGCTGCCGGCGCGCTGCTGCTTCTCCTTCTCGTAGATCCCCGCTGTTCTTGTGTGCTGGTCCACACATTACCGCGGTATCGCTGATCCGGTACGCGTGGATACCTCGGAGACGTCGTATACTTCGGCGTTTGATCGGGCGAACTATTCACGAGGAGATCGCTCTCGCGGCTGGGAGGTATAACCTAGCTGCGGGAGTCTGCGGACTTCATCGACATCGGTCAACTTTTCCGCTGCATTGACGTGATCGTCGAAGGTATGATATCGTTACCTACACCTCGATAGTGTTTCTTGGTTTGGTTCGTGCGCGAAAAATTTTGTTTTGCGTAGCGCGTTCCCCAACACAATAAGCATATCTTTTGACTGTAAGTTCTTGCTAACCAAATTTACTGAAGCCAATACATCATACCAAATAATTATTGCTACTACAAATTCAAAATCACCAAGTTCATTATTCGCTAAAGATTTAGCTTCGTTACCAGTTTTAGGAATTTTATCAATATCAGCTACTTGCAGTAGAGCTTCTCGTATGTCTAAAATCTGAAACCTAATAGCTTTGACACTATCTATGCGACTCTCCCAACGAGTAGACGAAACCGACATGAGAGTCAATCCTGTTATATTATCTTTCAAAATCTGCCATTTCTTAGTTGAATTAGCAAATGTTGTGTAGATACGTTGTATGATTCCAAAGAAGTCTTTAGCTTTACCACAAGTCTTGGCCATATCACAAAGTGTTAAATTAAGGTTATGACATCCACATGCAGTATAAAAAGCTCTAGGATTTATATTCAAAAGTCTCTTTTAAACCCCTTGATTCTTACCATTCATGTTTGACCCATTGTCATAGCTCTGCCCTCTCACATCATCTATGTCCAGATCAAGCTGCTTTAGTTCATCCTGCAAAACATCGAAAAGTCATTGTCCAATGGTATCATTTACATCCAAAAATCCTAAAAGGATTCTACAACACAAATAGAACTTGAAGATGCATCAACATACCATACAAGCAAAGACATCTGTTCTTGGTGACTTGCATCGGGGGTACAATCAAGTATCACTAAGAAATATTTTGCTTCTTTTATTTTTTTTAATGATCTCAGATTTAATTGCAGAAGCAAGAAAATGTATTAACTCATTTTGGATGCCATGACCAAGGTAATGAGTGTGAGTTTCATCATTTGTTATGCGTTGAACATGCTCTTGAATAACTGGGTCAAACTCAGCCAACATTTCAACCAAGCCTAAGAAATTGCCATTGCTATCTTGATACAATGTGGAATTAGTACCACGAAAGGCTAGATTATGTTTCGCAAGAAATTTAACAATCAAAAGAATTCTAAGCAATACTTTACGCCAATGGTCCTTTTTTTTCTCAAGTTCTTGCCGAGCGGCGCTATCAATAGTTTCATTCTTTTGCAACCTGAGACGCAACTCATGCCAAGTGACCATATTTTGAACATGTTCAGCTCTAGTTTCGTGCTCTCTAAGTCTAGTACTAAGGTGCATCCAGTCACTAAAACCCTCATTAGACAACTGACCTCTGGCACGCCCCTTCCCAAATAATTTGCAACAAAAACAAAAAACTCTATCAAGCTCTTTAGAATATACAAGCCACTCTCTATCACACTTCTCTCCATTTGACAAAACTCTACTGTATAACACTGCTAAAAATCTTCTACCAAGTTTATCTTTACGGCCCTTTTGGATAGACAAATCCCTCTTAGGGCCCTTCTCTACCAAATCATTGATCGCGTTAGGATCAAGGGCATCCCAATTTCTCGGATCAAATATATCAGGTCGCAAAGAAACATTAACATTAGCAGCTATGACATCACCAGGATTAGCTTCATCGGGATTATTACTCTCAACATGTACCTCATCCATGTTACTATCAACATTAATCTCTTCTCCCTGAGTTTCAATATTGATAGTGTCGTCGCCATGAACATCATTACTATTAGCATCTACACTCTTGTTTTCAGAAGAAACATTCGATTCTTTAGCTAAAACCTATCAAGAGCACCTTTTTGAGATCGAGTTAGTTCCTCAATCTTTTTCTTTTTCTTACGTTTTTCATATCCTGAATCGTACTTTCTAATTCTGGAAGACATTGCAGAAAGTAAAACTAAGAGACAAATATCAAGAATTAAAAACTAAACATAGAGATAAAAGGAATGAAGCAACCTTCGACTGATGTGAGAAGCAGACCATGGGGCGGCGGCGCATATTGCTCCGGCGTTTGGCGACCAAGAACTCATAGCCAGTAGCCTCCAACTGCAGTCCAAGATCCAGTTGATGCTGATGCACGCAGATCGCATGGCCGGCAACAGGCAGCGGAAGGGGTCGAGAGAAACGCTGATTTGTAGGCCTGCCGATTTGGGATTGAGAAGAACAGAACACCAACACCACCAAATAAATAGATGGGGGATTGGGAGTGGAACGTTACCTTTTCCGTTGTTCATTGCAACTGATTACTTCGGGGAAATCGTGAAGAATTAATAGATGGGAGTGGAACGTTAGCTAGGAGTGAAGATTGAAGAGGATTTAGGATTTGGGAAAGGGGAATTGCGGCTGAGTCGTGAGGAAGACGAAGAGTAAGAGCGTTGTGCGTGAGGAGAGCCGTGAATGTGGAGAGGTCTCAATAATTAATTCATGCAGGTTCCCATCATCCTGCGTAGTACTACTTCTTATTCTTTTCTTTTTGCACATCCCGTGTACTAGTTGGCTGAGTTTGTTATTCATTCTCTTGGCCCCGCTGCACCTAATTACTCTTTACTCAACCCTCAATGCTTACATCTAATACTGCTAATTACTAATTACAGTAATACTAAGTAGTATATAAAAATCTGGGGGCCCCACTGATTTGGGGGCCCTGTGCAGGCACACCCTGGACAGGTGCCCCATACGGGCCTGCTGCCGAGCCCGCGTAGGGAGCCAGGGAGTAGAGCAAAGCAGACCAGCCGTGTGCATCGCTGCGTGCATGTGTGCACGTGTGCTTTTTTTGGGGATGTGCGCACATGTGCTACTGCTGCCTGCTTATGCTAGTTTCTGGCCTCTCTTCTCTCTCTACTAGCTAAAGGCTCGCTCGATTGCACGACGTAGATTAACCCGTCACACATATATTAAATTTAGTACGTATAGATATAAATAAAAAAATTTTGAATATAAGTGTAACATACCCTTTCTTTGGCCTCTCAAAAAAATACTCTTTTTTGGGTTTTAATCTATTAAGTGACGTACCTCTAAACATTAAGTCACTTAATATTTTTTAGCTATAAATCGATTTACATGTTTGTAGTACACAACTTGTTTTGTTAACTTTAAATGACTATACATACATAGAGACATGTTCAAATTTATATGTATAGAAAGAAGGTCCTTAATTAATTTTGAATTAACCTTAGGTTAAAAGAAAGAGATATGTTAATTCCATGAATTACTAATTTAGTTTTTCTTAGTGGAACCATTTTTCATAGATTCTTTATATTTTACTTGGCCTATATGAATTTATTCATAATTTTTGGATTTCATTTGGATGCCTTTGTTGATAATTCAAACATGTTTGAATTAATTTTGAGTTAGAAGAAGGAGATATGTTAATTCTATAAATTATTACTTTGGTTTTTCTCGGTGAAACTATTTTTAATGAATTTCTTATATTTTATTTAGCCTAGATAAATTTTCTCATAATTTTTGGATTTTATTTTGATGCCTTTTGAATTTCTTTTCAAATTTCAGTTTTTGAATAAATCACATTATAAACAATAAATGTACAGTGTCGGGTATAAAAAACAGTAAATATACCCGTTACTGTTTAGTGTAGGTCTATGAATAGTGTTTTTACTTGTTACTATTCATTGATAGATCTCATTCGTTCGTGCGAGATCCAACGGTTGAAAATGGACCACGTCATCAAGAATAACGTGGACGTATGGTAGAGCAGCATTTCCAGCTGCTTTCTAGTATATAGATTACCAGTGAACCAATTGGGTGGAACATGGCCCACTAGACATCTGACGCCACCAGTTAACTAGGTGACCAGTATGACTAATCACTTAATCAGCACAATTAAATTTCAGCTCATCTAGTTAGCCTCCGACCAGTGGGTTTTAGCTGTAGAAAAGAAAACTTGAATTTGATTATTGCCATGCATACTTGGTTGAAAATGGCAAGGATAGAAAGAAGCGGATTTTTCAGTTGGAGCAAGAGAAGGGAATAATTAGTGATAAGGTGCAGTTAAGGTATTACATTTCTGATTATTATAAAAGCTTGTTTAGACCACGTAGTATATGGATAAGTCCATGAGGACGATATTCCTCGGGTTTTCGAACTAGACAAACTGAACTCAGAAGTTGGACGTTCACCGAGAAAGAGGTGAAAGATACGGTACTCCAGATGGAACACGATAAAGTTCTCGGACCATATGGGTTTTTGACTGAGTTTTACCAACTTTTCTGAGACGTTATTAAGGCTGATCTACTGGCATTATTCACTAATTTTCACAATGATATACTGCCTCTTTTCAATCTCAACTGGCATTATCAGTTTATTGCCAAAGAGAATGCTACTCAAATTCTACTGATGTGAGTTTCAATATTTTTCACTAAAGTGTGTACTAATTGAATCTCATCGGTGACTCATAATGTGATCCGCCTGACCCAGAGTGATCCTACATGAGACTATGCACGAACTGCATCATAAGAAGATGGATGGCGTGGTGCTTAAAATAGATTTTAAAAAGGCATATGACAAGATCAAATGGTCTTTTCTATGCTGACTTTGTACATGAAGGGGTTTTTCACCTAAGTGGTGTAAATTGATAGAAAATACTACCTAGGAGTTAGCATGGGCATCAAAGTCAACGGTATCTTGAGACACTTTTTCCAAATATGTAAAGATTTGCGTCAAGGGGACCCAACGTCCCTATCATGTTTAATATTGTGGTTGATATGTTGGCAATAATCCTGGCAAGAGCCAAAGAGGATGACCAAATTCATGGAGTGGGTCCGCACGTGGATAATGGTTTATCTATACTACAATATGCGGATGACACTGTCATTTAAATGGACCATGATATTGAGCAAGAAAAGAATATGAAGTTATTACTTTGTGTCTTTGAGCAATTGTCTGGCCTAAAATAAACCTTCACAAGAGTGAAATCTATTGTTTTGGCCAGACAAAGAAAAGTGAGGAGATCTATACACAACTTTTTGGGTGTGACGTTGGATCCTTTCCTTTCTGATATCTCGAAATTCCTATTTACTATAAGTAATTGCGAAATAGTGATTGGAAAGGAGCCGAAGACAAATTTGAGAAGAGATTAAGTAGTTGGAAAGGCAAGCAACTATCCTCAGGGGCAGGCTTGTGCTTATTAACTCTATTTTCAACAGTTTGCATATATTTATGATGTCGTTCTTTTAGGTACCTAAAGGGGTCCGAAAGAGACTCAGCTATTTTTGCTCTATATTTTTTTTGGCAAAGTGATAATCATAAAAGTAAGTACGGACTTGCCAAATAGGAGATTCTGTGTCAATTGAAAACCAAGGTGAACCAGTATTCAAAATTTGGAGATTAAAATTATTTGCCTTTTGAGAAAATTATTTTTTAAACTCCTTTGTGAGTCATGTGAGGACTTGACAATATTTGTGATGAATATTTTGCCACCTTATCTGGAGTTGATTCTTTTGGTTGCATGAATTCGAGGTTTGAATTACTTATTGTGTGTTTGATAAGTTTGAGTTTCTCAATTTGTCTCAAGGAAAAATTGAGTGGATGAAGGATTTTTCTCGACTGACTTGGGTCAAGTTGAAGACTTGTGCTCGCAACGCTTTGCTTGGTCTATTGTGTGCAGGTGCGAGTTGGGTGCGGCGATGGTTCGGCCATATGGACCGGCATGAGGCTTGGAGGGCTGAGATGCGGTCAAGGAGGTGGCGACGACATCGTGCGGCTTAAAAGCATGTACGCGGAGGACAAGAAAGCAGGTGGAGACGAGACGTGAGGACCAAGTCAGTGCGAGGGCGTTTTGGTAAAAACGCAGAATCTACCGAAGCATAACCAAGAAACTGCGGCGGAGGCCGGAAAGCGGTTTAGGGTTAGTTGCTTAGGGTAGAAGGAGAGGATAGATGGTGGATGGATCACTTAGACGCTTTGTGATGCGTGCTAAGTGTCCATGCCATCTAAGTGGGCTTAAGGCCCAAGTGGTGGGAGGTATGCCTCCACCACTATAAAAGGAGGGGTAAGAGGTGCTTATCCCTCAACCCTTTTGATTAGCTTTTGAGAGCTGTACTTTGAGGAGTGCTTTGCCTAGATGAGAGGCTTGTAAACTCCAAAGAAAACCCACGAAAATCCAATACAAAAAGATTTCTTCAATCCCTATGTGTTCTTGAGCCATTCATTCTTCGAATCTTTTTTATTCTCGTTTTCTTGCCTTCTTGGTGGTTTGATTCGTGGTATGGCAAGTAAGTGATGGGGAGATCACCTCTGGATTGATCCCATCCAAGCATATCCAAGGATCAACCCTTTTCCTTCTTGATTTTGAGTTTTCTTGAAGAAGAAGCCAAGAAATGGGGTTTTGTGATTGAGTCATGAAGAGGTTTTGATTCTGTGATTTGGGGCTTGGAATAGGTTGCTGGGACATGTGAGATGATGCCATATTGATTTGAGATCAAGATTCCTCACGAGCTTCCTTTCCCCTCAAAATTTCTCTTTTCTTCATTTTTAGGGCTGATTGAAGAAAAAGGGGTAAGGTCTTAACTTGGGAAGTTTTTATGAAGATCAATACTTGATCTAGATTCACATGACCTTCCTACATCTCTCTACAAATTTTGGTTGGGTAGATTTTGAATTAGCCAAAAAGTTGGATCGAAATCTCTGTTCTGAACCTGACTGTTCTTCTGCAGAATTCTTCGAAAGTCTTCAAAGTTTTCAGAAATCCCGGTGCTTCCGATTCTTCAATCTCGGAACTACCGAAATTCACTTCTGTTTTTGCTTGCTGAGTTCTTCAATTTCTTCAGAAATCCCGGTGCTTCCGATTCTTCAATCTCGGAACTACCGAGATTCACTTCTGTTCTTGCCTGCTGAAAACAGTACCAAAACTCGGTTCAACCGGAAAAATTTCCGGTATTTCCGGAATTCTTCAAATTCTTCAGGCTAAAATTCTTCACTGAAAACAGAGCCAAAAATCGGTACAACCGGAAAAATTCCCGGTACTTCTGGAATTCCCAAATTCTTCAGGCTGGGTTGTTTCACTGTTTCTGCCATAATTTTTGCGTTTCAACTCGGAATTTAGTGATCTTGGACTCATTTCGAAGCTATCGACGAGCTCCATGTTACTAAAGGCTTTTGGGGGTTTTTCCGCTGCATTTTCACTCGGATCATACTAGTTCTTTAAATTTGACTATGTATGTGAAGAATTTGTGAAAGAGATTTGAAATTCGACATTCACTGTCGGAAGCCACCGATCCAACATCCTTAATGAAGATGACATTTTGCAAGAACTCCTTAGAACAAGTACCTAATGGGAAGCCTATTTCTCTAGTGACAGGTAAGCCAGGAGATTCCCATTTTTGAGCTCTATTGTGATGAGGAGGAGACTATTGAACATCTCTTCCTTCATTGCTAGTTTGCACGTGTCGTATGGAGATCGACATACTTAACTTTTGACCTTCCTCCACCTCGTAGTGTGCCCATTTTTGTTCAGAAATTGGTTAGAAGGGTTGTGGAGGGAGGGGGCTAAATGAGCCTAAATTCTTGTGGAGGTGAGTACAGTATGTTGATCCATTTGGTTGTGTCGAAATGATATTGTATGGTTAACGGTTCGAGTCACGGCTTCTCATATGGTTAATGATTTGACTCAATGGCTGCAGTATGTTGTACTCTCATGTAATTGATTGAAATATCTGGTATTGACAAGTGAAAATGCGTTAGATAAATATATATAGTAGAAAACAATCAGAAAATATGGTAGACAACTAAAACTATGCAGTCAGCTATAGGACGATGTGAAATTATAGGAAAAATAATACACTAGATAATACAGTAAATAGTAATATAGAACTCAGTTGATAAAAAACTATCAAGATATATCCAATTGGGATTTAGTTTTGAAGATTCCATCGACACAAAGGTAATGGTGATAACGAATTTTAATTTCGACGTTCGGTTTAAGAGTGGCGGCTTTTGAAGCTCCAAAATCAATTTTAAAAAGCTAAAATTACCTATTTTCAAAGCTAGCTGTTACTCCCTCCGTCCTAATGTGTAGGGCGTAGTTTATTTTTTGAGTTGTTCTGTAGTGTTAGGCGTATTTCTAAGGCCCCTCACAATGCTCCAACTTGGACTGGTGCTAAGACATGCCACATAGGCAAGAAGATGATGTGGCGGGGTAATTAAGAAGGAGAGAGATAGTTTTGGTGTCTCTAGGAAGAACCGATGCTAAGCGCGTGGACCTATGCAAAACGCCTATGTGGCATCTATGTATTGGGGATTTTAGTTGCTAAACAATTAAATGAAGGAAGCTTAGCTACAAAAAGCTAAGCACCTATGCATTGGGGAGTTTAGTTGCTAAGCCCTTTCATGCACTTAGCACCTCATCTAAGCACCTATGCATTGGGGGAGGCCTAATTCTGCTGTGACCACGCTGCTTTATTTCTGTTTCTACCCCCGCTCGTCAAATGCCCTCGCGTCCCTTCATTGCATGCGTTTCGGTTCATTAATCACCATGTCGCACGTTTTGAACGGGGAACGAACAGACACCGAGATCTTCCATTGGTAGAGATGGTAGGGCGCGGTTGCGGCGAGGTCTTCGAGCGCGCGTCCAAGGCGAGGTCGCCATGCGCATCCAAGGAGCTGTCGCCGAGCTGCATCTCCTTCCTTGAGCTCCTCACCATCTTCCACCATCCACACTCCATCCTCAACTGTTGAAAAAAGAAAGGAAGTTCTGCCAAGTAGGGGTGAAATGGAGCGGATACGAATGGATAGTGCTCAAACCATATCCTAAACCATAATTTTTTCGGATACGGAGTCGGAGCGGATAGTGTCCGGATACGAATACGGAATCGGAATCTATCGGTCACGAATACGGAGCGAATACACTTCGGTAGCGGATATTTTCTCGGATGTCGCGACAATAATAGAAATCATATATAACACACATGTAACATGGACCAACTTGCCGGTGACCAACCATACATCCATGAATTTCATAATTATGCAAAGTTGGAAATAATATGAGAGAAGAGAACGCACAACTATGTAGACAGAGTAAACAGACTCATCCACACAGATACAGTAGGTCATAACTCATTACATTGATAATTAAAGTGCATTGATAGTTCACCTAAACATAACAAATTAACATCATTACATACGTATCTTAGTTTGCTTTGCTAGGTGAAGCCAGCCCATGATATGTTGGGCTGAAAAAATGAATGACTGAAAATCATCCAAAATACTATCCTGAAACTATCCGAGATACTATCCGGGAACCATCCGAGATACTATCCTGAAACTATCCGAGATACTATCCGGGAACCATCCGAGATACTATCCGATCACATTTTGGATAATTTCGGATACGGACGGATATTACTGAAACCATATCTGTATCCGTATCTGAAAATTATCCGAATTTCTATCCGAATACCGTCTGACGACGGGATCCACAAGGGATAGGCCCAAGACAAGGAATCGGCCCAACAAGCTCAGGATGGCCCAAAGCTGCTGCAGGAAGCCCACTCGGTCAAATGCAGCCTGCGGAATCCACTCGGAAGTAATTGCCGGGTGCCAGTTAAGACCGGGCGTTACCAAGGTATGAAGTCAGACGTTACTCCAGCACATAAAGTAGAGTTAAGGCACCATTTAAGAGTGCCGTTATCGTGACTCGGCAGTTGTAAAACCTAAGCCTTGCCGGGTCTATATAAGGCAAGGCTAGGGCACCCGATCAAGGGGCTGAGATCTTCTTCTTCTTCTTCTTCTTTGAACAATCACACCATTCTTGTACTAAGAATCTCCTCATGCGAGGCTTGATAACAATCCAGTAGGAGTAGGGTATTACCTCTTCCATAGAGGGCCTGAACCTGGGTAAATCTCTCGTGTGCACCCATTTCTAGATCATCCTCCTGCGTCCCCCAATTCCTACTTAGAAATGTATATTGCCGCGAAATCCTCGCGACAGTTGGCGCGCCAGGTAGGGGCCGCGCAGGCTGGAGCCGCGATCCAGGCGGGATCTTCTCCGGTCACCGGCGGCGGGCTCGTGTTCGGCCACGCGGTGCAGCACCTTGCCTCCGCCGCATTTCCAAGAGGCGCGACACTCTCCTTTGGGAGCCCGCGTTTCCTGGCCAACGATCTTGGCCAGCTTCGCCTTCAGGATCCGGCTCCTTGCCCACTGGAGGAGCCGGCGCCCAAGCACTCCTTGGGATCTTCACGTGTCGACGGGGCTACTTCCCAGCTCGTCGGCATGATCATATCAGATTCCCTCATACCCGTCCTGGACTCCGAGTCCGACGGGTACGAGAGCTCTTACAGCTGCGACTCCGCAGCTGAAGTATACATGGTTACACCCGGTGCCGCCAGCACCACAGGAACACCCGGCGCGGCGGTCGGAGCGGCGGATGAGTTTCTGCGAACACCCATCACCGGCCAGTCGGAGGCCGAAAGGGCTATGGAGGCATCCCGCCAAGCCATCCTGGCCGAGCGGGACCGCGTGAACCAGGAGAAGGCGGCACTCGCGGCGCGAGAGGCCGAGTATGGCGAGGCAATGGCTTACGAGTCGAGCCGACATTCTCGACACGCCACCCCTTCAGCCGTCCGGAGGGGCCGCGGCATCCATGACTCTCTCTCGAACCGTAGCTCGGATGGAGTCCCGGTCTATCGCACCCCCGCGCAGAACCTTATTGCGGCGGCTGCGCTAGCTGACTCGATCCCACCACCAGCGGATGGCTCTGCAGCGGAGGCTTACTGTCGAGTTGTCGCCCTGGTGAAGACAGCCATCGAGCAACAGAACGAGGCCACCTCATCTCACGGCCGGCTGGCAACCAAGTCGGCACGCAGTAGACCATCAGCAGCTCCGAGTCACCCACTCACCATCGGCTCATCTCAGCCGAGTCGCTCCACCAATCGGCGTCCTGACGCCCGTGAGGAGATCCGCCAGATCCAGGTGGAGCAGCGCCGAGCAGCCTCCCCTCGTGCCAACAATCGTGATGCGCGGGATGATATTGAGGGACGACGGGCTGCCAGGGCGCAAGCCGAGTGTCGGGGTGGTGAGGTAAACCAGCCGGGTGGCTCGGCTTCCACTGGACCGCTATGCTTTAGCAGGTGGATCCGGACAGAGCCATTCCCGGATCATTTCCGGATTGCCAGCGGTGTCGACAAGTACGACGGCTCCGCCAAGCCAGAGACTTGGCTCGCCAATTACTTGGTGGCGTGCAACATTGGCGAAGGCAACGAACGTGTTGCCCTCCACAGCCTTCCCTTGATGCTTGAAGGCTCCGCGTGGGCATGGCTTAACAGCTTGTCCGAAGACAGCATCTATGATTGGAAGGACCTCCAAGAGACCTTCATCAAGAACTTCGAGGGCACATACAAGCGGCCCGGGAACGTGCAGGACCTCTGGCTCTGCGTCCAGAAGGAGGGGGAGTCGGTCCGAGACTATATTCAGCGCTGGACCTGGCTCCGCAACTCCATAGAAGATGTCTCTGAGACTCAGGCCATACAGGCCTTCTCTCAGGGAGTCAGGTACGAGCTGCTGAAGCACAAGCTAGCCAGGTCCAACGTTCAGACCATGGGTCGGCTTATGGAGGTGGCTAGGAAGTACGCGACCGGCGAGGAGGCCATGCGTTACGAGGATAAGGGCAAAACGAAAGCCGAGCCCACGGGACGCAAAGGCCAAGCCGACTCCAGCCGGAAGCCCAGCAGCAATCGCCCCCAGAAGTGCAAAGGCGGCAGCGACGGAGTCGGTGGAGCCGACTTAGTCGCGGCAGCCGAGCGCGGTAACACACGCGGCGATGGCGGCCAGAAGAAGGAGCGCCCTTGGCAGCAACGCAAGGCACCAAGGCTCACCTTCGAGGAGATTCTCGACAAACCCTGCTCTTTTCACAGCACTGCCGAGTACCAGGTGGGTCACTCGACCAGGGAGTGCAGCTTCTTAAAGCACCTCCGAGAAGAGAAGCAACCCGCTCCTAACGCCGGTGGTGAGGGTGGCCCTCCTGCGGGTGGCGGTGCGCCGCAGTATCCCCTGCAGAGGGGCGTTCTCATGATTTTCCAGGGATCCGAGTCCAAAAGGAATCGGAAGCTGCGATGCCGCGAGGTAAACGCGACAGTCCCGGCAGTTCCCCAGTGGTTGGACTGGTCGGAAATGCCGGTCGGGTTCGACCGCTCTGATCACCCGGATCCCGTTTTCGCGCCCGGGCAAGCACCCCTTGGTGGTGGATCCGCAGGTTGGCAGCTTTAAGCTTCGCAAAGTCCTTATGGACGGTGGGAGCAGCATCAACATCATCTTCATGGAAACCCTGAGGAAGATGCAGATCTCAGAGTCCCAACTCTGTCCAAGCAGCACTACCTTCCATGGGATAGTGCCAGGGAAGTGTGCTAAACCCCTAGGCCAGATTGCCCTGGAGGTCGTGTTCGGTGAGCTGAACAACTTCCAGGTTGAAATCCTGGCTTTTGAAGTTGTCGACTTCGAAAGCGCCTACCACGCCATCTACGGCCGCCCTGCCTATGCCAAGTTCATGGCTAGGCCGTGCTATGTCTACCTCAAGCTGAAGATACTAGGTCCCAAGGGGGTCATCACCATCGCTGGCGATTTCGAGCGCTCCACTGAGTGCGACATCGCCAGCACGGACATCGCCGAGTCCCTGATCGCGGCGGAAGAGCTGGAGGCCATCAAGAAAAATGTTGACCTCGAACAGGCTCCGCCTAGCAAGAAGTCGGCATCCGAGTCCGCTTTTCAGTCGGCCAAGGACACTAAGAAGGTCCAGGTCCACCACGACGACCCATCCAAGATGGTCTAGATCGGGTCTGACCTTGAGGCCAAATAGGAAAGCACACTCGTCGACTTCCTTCGTGAGAATTGGAACATCTTCGCATGGAAGCCAGCTGACATGCCCGGAGTTCCAAGGAAGTTTGCCGAGCACTCCCTCAATGTCTCCAAAGACGCGAAGCCAGTCAAGCAATCCCTCCGCCGCTTCGCCGAGGACAGGCGCAAAGCCATTGGAGAAGAGATAGCCCGACTCCTCGCGACAGGGTTTATCAAGAAAGTTCTTCACCCGGACTGGTTAGCAAACCCAGTCCTGGTTCTTAAGAAGAACAAGACTTGGCACATGTGTGTAGACTACACGTCCCTGAACAAAGCATGCCCCAAGGACCCATTCGTGCTACCCCGTATCGACCAAGTAGTCGACTCCACGGCCGGTTGTAAGCGTTTATGTTTTCTGGATGCCTATTTAGGCTATCACCAGATTAAGATGAAAGAATCAGATCAAATAAAGACTTCTTTCATTACCCCGTTTGGGGCTTACTGCTATATCACTATGCCTTTTGGATTGAAAAACGCTGGAGCCACATATCAGCGATGTATGCAGAAGTGTTTGCATGACCAGATAGGTAGAAATGTCCAAGCCTACGTTGACGACATCGTAGTGAAGACAAAAAAGAGAGCAGATCTTCTGACCGACTTGGCTGAAACCTTCGCCAATCTCAGAAGATTTGACATGAAGCTCAACCTAGAGAAGTGCATCTTCGGAGTTCCTTCGGGCAAGCTGCTCGGTTTCATCGTTTCCGAACGAGGAATCGAGACGAACCCGGACAAGATTGAGGCCATTCTCAAGATGGGCAAGGCGAAGGACCTGAAGGCTATCCAGCGACTGACCGGGTGCGTGGCTGCACTCAGTCGGTTTATCTCTCGACTCGGTGAGAAGGCTCTGCCTTTCTACCGACTACTGAAGAAATCCGACTCTTTCGAGTGGACCGGTGAAGCTCAACAGGCCTTCGACGACAGCGACTGTTATCTACACCTCCAGTCCTCGCTGCACCAATGGAAGGGGAGCCTTTGCTGCTCTACATTTCAGCCACCAATCAGGTGATTAGCGTGGTCTTGGTGGTAGAACGAACAGAAGAAGACCGGGTGCAGAAAGTGCAGCGACCCATCTACTACGTTAGCGAGGTCCTTTCCGAGTCGAAGCAGCGCTACCCGCACTACCGGAAGCTTGTCTATGGCGTGTTCATGGCAGCGCGGAAGCTGGTTCATTACTTTCAAGCCCACTCGGTTACCGTGGTCAGCCACGCTCCCTTGTCAGACATCATTGGCAATAGGGACGCCACGAGCCGAGTCGCTAAGTGGGCAATTGAGCTCATGGCTCACGACATCAGCTACGAGCCTCGCAAGGCTATAAAGTCCCAAGCTCTCGCTGACTTCATTGTTGAATGGACAGAAACCTAGTCCCTCCCGCCCGAAGTGCACTCAAAGCATTGGATCATGTACTTCGATGGGTCAAAGATGCTTGTGGGCACGGGGGCTGGAGTCGTCCTCATCTCCCCCAAAGGTGACAAGCTCCACTACGTGTTGCAGATTCATTTTGCAACGTCTAACAACATCACGGAGTACGAGGCACTGTTGCACGGCTTGCGCATAGCCGTCTCACTCGGTATCCGCCGACTCCTATGTCGCGGCGATTCGGATCTGGTGGTGCAGCAGGTGATCAAGACGTGGGACACCAAGGATCCCACCATGGCGGCGTACTGTGCTACCGTGCGACGACTCGAAGGCCATTTCGAAGGTCTCGAACTTCATCATGTTCGCCGGGCTGATAACGAAGCAGCCAACTCCCTGGCCCGGATCAGCTCCGCTCGAGAAAAGGTGCCACCCGGCATTTTCTTGCAACAACTACATCAGCCTTCCGTCAAGTTGGAGTCAACAACTGACTCATTTGAAGCCACGACCAAGACTCTGAAAAGGTTGACTTGGCCCAGGAAGTTGTCCTGGCCGTCATCCCGCTCTGGACCCAGCCGTTCCTCACTTACCTTTTGCGCAAGGAGCTCCCCGAGGATCCGACTGAGGCGTGTTGCATTGTGCGCCGTGCTGGGGCCTACACCGTCGTCAGCAACGAGCTTTACAAGCGCAGCACATCTGGAGTTCTCCAGAAGTGCGTTTCACCGGAGGAAGGCAAAGAAATCCTTGAAGAAATTCACTCGGGAACTTGCGGCCACCACGCTTCTTCGCGAGCACTCGTCGCCAAGGCTTTCCGTCAATGTTTCTTCTGGCTCACGGCTCATGCTGATGCAGAGGAACTCGTTCGCACCTGCGAAGGCTGTCAGCGGTACGCCTACCAATCACACATGCCGGCTACCGTCCTCAAAACTATCCCCATCACATGGCCCTTTGCCGTGTGGGGACTCGACATGGTGGGCCCGCTCAAGACAGCGCGAGGGGGATTCACTCACCTCCTCGTCGCAGTGGACAAATTCACCAAGTGGATCGAGGCCAAGCCCATCATGAAACTCGATGGTCCGACTGCCATCAGCTTCATGAAAGGAATTATCTTCCGATTCGGCATCCCCCAGAGCATCATCACCGATAATGGTAAGAACTTCACCGCTGAAGTCTTCCGCCAGTTCTGCCGAGACCATGGCATCCGACTCAACTACACCTCGGTGGCCCATCCGCAGTCCAATGGGCAAGTTGAGCGCTCCAATGCGCTCATCCTCCAAGGCATCAAGCCCCGGCTGCTGATTCCTCTACAAAGGACTGCCGACTGCTGGATCGATGAGCTCCCTTCTGTCCTCTGGAGTTTAAGGACTACTCCAAACCGGTCGACTGGCTACATGCCCTTCTTCATGGTCTACGGAGCTGAAGCTGTCTTGCCGAGTGACATCCTCCACGACTCCCCACGAGTCGCAGCATATGTGGAAGCGAATGTCGAGCCGGCAAGGCAGGACGACCTTGTTCTCCTAGAGGAAGCACGGGAGCTTGCTCTCTCACGCTTGGCCATATATCAGCAAAACTTGCGCCGCTATCGTAGTCGCCAATTCCGGGGCCGAGTCTTCCATAAAGGGGATTTGGTCCTCCGACTCATTCAAGACAAGACGGGCATGCACAAGCTCTCCCCGCCTTGGGAGGGGCCGTTCATCATCCATCAAGTGTTGCACAACGGCGCCTACCGACTGGAGGACCCGGCATTAGGAGTAGTCACCGAAAGGACCTGGAACATAGCTCAGCTACGTCCCTTTTTTACTTAACACTTTGTATTCACAATACTTAGCAGTTTTCGATCATGAATAAAATTTCCCTATCCCGAGCGGCACTCGGGGGGAACTCTTTTTCCACATTTTCCAGTTAGAATTATTTATTTGTGACCTTACTGTTAAAACTGGTTTGTTCCCTTGGGCAACCCCCGGGGGCTACACCAAAATATCCGAGTGGTTCGATTTTTCCGGGCAACCCCCGGGAGCTACCTCGACCCACTGGGTGTTGCCACTCGGTTTAGGTTATTTTGACTCCTCTAACTTTGTTTCCCCGCGAACATCTGAGTAAACGTGTACGGTACCCAAGGCCCACTCTTTGTCCCTAACTACAGTCGCAACCCAGCTGCCCGGTTGGCAAGAGCAAAATCTAAAATTTGGCCTGCACACAAAAGGACTCGGCGTAGAAACAAACTCAAATGAGCAAAATAACACAACAAGTTCATTGCAAAAATCTACTTGTTCAACTTAGTAGTCTTTACATAATTTCACTTGGCATACCGAGTCAAAACAAATAATAATAATAATACATCTATTCTTCTGGAGTCGCCTCTACGGGCTCCTCCAGGTCGGTGAACTCGACAATCCGGCTCGCGGCGCAGCGAACTCTGGGGAACAGCTTCAACGGGTCGACCGGCTCGCTTTCTGCGTCAAGTGGGGCTCCAGCGGAAATCCCGTCGACGTCCACGTCAGGGTGGTGCGCCAGCACCATCGCCAGCGTCATGCCGGCTCCTGAGCGGGCCGCCGACTCCTTCCACTTCTCTACCTCCGCCGAGCCTTGCAAAAACTTGTCGGCGAGGGCGAAGATGCTGGAGCCTGCTTCATCATTGGGCTAGAGCTTGGCGCAGAGGCTCTGCACAGCCGACTTCATGCGTTGAACGAGGCTCTTCACTTGGAGGAGTCGATCCTCCACAGTGACGACACAACTGGACATCAGCTCGGGTGTCCAGAAGGCCTCGAGCGTTGATTCAGCCGGGTGCTCCAGTGCTCGGAGTCGGAGCGCCGCATGCCTTGCCTCCTCCTCTAGTTCTGGGCAAGCATCTGCTTTTGAATTATTACAAGGAACTAAGCGAGGGCATGGACAAAAGAAGTAGACGAGGGGCTCGGAAGCTCACCGAGCAGGGTCTCGTTGGCTTTCTTGAGATGTCCCATGAGCTCCGACTCCCGCTTCTCCCACTCGACGATGGCCGCAGCATGCCGCTGCCGTGACTCGGTCGTCTTCGAGTAGAAGCTGTTGACTTGCGTCTGCAGCTCGCGATTGGTGGCCATCAGTTGCTCAAACTGAGTGGCCAGCTGCTGACGCTCCGACTGTAGGGAGGTGAAGGTTTTCATGTTCTCCCGAGCCTGTTTGAGCTCGTTATCGAGCTCGGCTTCGCGGGCGGTGATCATCTCCTTCGCCCTCTCCACCGAGATAGAGGCCTTCAACTGCTCGCGAAGACGTTTGTTTTCGGCCTCTACATCTGCCGGCTCAAAAAGATAAGAATCAACGAAATCTTAAGGGCAAAAAACTACAATGATTCGGATACTTACTCCCTGTGGCGGCAAGCTTCTCTTCAAGCTGCCGAGTCCTGGCCTTTTCGTCAGCCAGCGCTTTCTCGATAGAGGAATTCCTCTCCAAAAGCGCCTGGCTGCTTCCGCCGAGTCGGATCGCAGCCTGGACAAAGGAAAAATTCGAGTCAGTGGGATCCGAGTTAATAAGTCTCCAGCCGACTCAAATAGTCGACTCGAGACTCGGGGGCTACACCCACTAGGTGCACTGATCGTGCTCCCAGTGTTAAGATCAAGCGAAGTTCGGATGTGAAGACTTACCCCGACGGAAGATTCTAAAACCTCGACCGAGTCAGCCAAGGTTTTGGCCGCATCAGCAAACTCCCTAAGCTTGGAGCTAAGGGCAGCGACACGGTCAGTGGCCCTTTGCACCGCCTCCAGGTCCTCCGTGCTGCAGCTCGGCAGCAACAGCGCAGGCACAAGGCCGCTGGACGAACCAGGTGCCGTTTCTTCGACCGTGGGTGAAGGAGCCGGCACAAGGCTTCGCTCAACCACTGGGGAAGACTCGGTGGAGAGCTGGCCCTCGGCCCTGCCCGCCGGCTCCGAGGAGTCGGCGCCGGTCGCTGCCGCCGGCTCCGTTGTCACCTCTCTAGCGGGAGTTGGCGGAGGCTGCGGGTCGTTAGCTGGTGCCACGACTGGCCCGATACCTGCGCCCGACTCCGGCGTCTCCGCCACGGGCGCCGCAGGCATCGGCGCGCTGGGTGCAGCCGCAGTCGGGGACACGGCTGGCCCCGTTCCCTCGCCCAACTCCGGTGCCACCACCGCGGACACGGTGGGCATCTGCACGCGGGGCACAATCGCAGTTGGAGTTGGAGGAGCCGACTCCGACGGCGGGATTGGAGTCGGGCCCATGGACGCGCCGGGCTGGAAGCCTCCTTTGTCGGAGAACTTCCTTTGGACTCTGCAAAAGACAAAAGCGCAAACCGACTTCAGCATCTACCCCCTTCAATCGAAATATGGAAGAAAACAAAAGAAGCGTACCTGGTGGTCGTGGGGACCACCTTCTTCTTCAGTTTCTCCGGGGCGGATGGACCCCTAGAGGAACTAGCGGATGCCGACTGGGGCGCAGTTGGCTTGGTGGCAGGTGCGGTAACTTGTACCGCGGGGCTGGCAGTGTTGGCCCGCGCCTGCTTGGCGGCCGACTCTGCCCGAGCCGACTCCGCCTGGGTCCGCGAGGCCCCGGACCCGGAGGCGTCGTCCGCACGCCTCCGTTTGAAGGTCATAGGGGCCTCCTCCGACTCGTCTTCCAACGCCTCCACGTCGTCCAACGCCTCCGGAGCCGGATTTTGCTCGGGGAGTGGCGGCAGGGAGTTCAAATTAAGCAAAGTCTGCAAACGTCAAAGACTCGGTTTATGAAGAAATGAAGGAACAAAAATGCCAAGGATCCGACTTGGAAGATGAAACACTTACAGTCGGCGGGGGGTTGGCTGCAGAATAGGGCACCACGTGCGGCGCTCTGGTGAGACCGGATCGCTCCTTGGTCAAGTTCTTGAGGAGCTCCGTGAAATGGCGATCCGAGAGCTCTGCCGATGACACCCTGGTCGAGTCGGACACACCTGAATACTCCCACATCGGGTGCGCCCTGGCCTGTAGCAGCTGGATCCGCCGACTCAATCAAGTAACGATGAGGTCGACTCCAGCAAGCCCCTTGTCCTGGAGCCGCTGGATCCTCCTTGTAAGCCGCTCGACCTCTGGCATCTCTGCACTGGAAGTCTTGGCGCCCCAACGCTTCTGCCAGACTGGGGGACCAGGGACGTACTTCGGCAACCCCTCCTGGCAGTCGGCGTGCGCTCGTCCGGGCAGTAGAACCACCCGTCTTGCCACATCCGCACGGTGTCTGGGAGCTGCAGCTTGAAGTACTTCGCACCGGACTTGACTTGGATGCCGGCTCCCCCGCAATGGAGAGGCGCCCGCCGGCCTTGACCGGCTGCGCCTTCACCACGAACGTCTTCTTCCATAGCCCCCAGTGAGGCCGAGTCCCCAAAAAACACTCGCACAGCGTGATGAAACACGCGATGTGCAGAATGCCATTAGGGTTGAGGTGATGAAGCTGGAGACTGTAGAAGTGGAGGAGCCCCCGCACGAAGTCGTGGGGCGGCAGCGACAAGCCCTGCTCGACGAATGGGAGGAGTAGCACCCGTTCGTGATCATGCGGGGCAGGTCCCGGCTCCTGGTAGGGCGCCCTCCAGTTGCTGATCGCTCGAGGAGGCAGCATTCCCTCGGTGGCGAGGCCGGCGAGGACTCGTCGGTCACCACCGACGGGACCCAATTGCCCTTCTTCCAGTTGTCGGGGAGCGCGGCAGCGGAGGAGGATCTGGAGTCGATCTTCTTTCCCTTAGAAACGCGCGACATGGTCGGAAGCGGCGTCGGATTGAGCGCTTTCTCGGGAAGAAAGGAAGCAGTGCGCGGCGGCGGGGCTCTGGAGGCGAGGAGTTTATGCACACGAGGAAGACGAAGGCGGATGAGAGTCGCTTTCCCCCTACGCCCGCTTTTATAGAGGAGGGAGGCGAACCGCCGACGGTCGTGCGCCACACGTGGCAGCAAATCGCCACGGCAACTGCCATCCCGCGCCCGCATCCCCGTGGGATTCGAGGCGACTTTTCCGCCACGGCCCGTCGTCCCAAGCGTTCCGGCCGGCGTGCATTGCGTCAGCAGCCATCCCGCGCGCACCATCCGCGTGACTCGAGGTGCAATCATAACAAACCGTCGTTTCAAACGTCTCCCGCAGTCGCCGCTACAGCAGCGGATGTCTCGTGCACGCCCCACGCAGGACCCAAGGCGAAATCATCGCGCTGCAGCACCCCAAGCGCTCTGTCCAACCAATTGCGTGCAATAAATGCTGGTGTGATGTCGCGCGCAGTCGTGATGTCTTCGTGTGACCACAAGCCGGTTTTGACCGGGTCCGGCTCGAACGGGTAATCTCACACACGGTCGCCGAACCAGCTTGGAGTCGACTCGGCCCGTCGAGCCACGTTACAAAGGCTGCGCCGACTCCATCAAACAACCCTGGGGTACACCGACTGTACCACTCGGCGGCAGATCAACTCTGCCAAAGGGTGTCGATGACCGCCCAATCGGGTCCGCAGGTCACTCGGCAACACCCGAGCTAAGGATGGACTCGGCATCCACAGCGGCACAAGATGGTCTCTGATCCAGAGCCAAATGCCAGTCCGTAGACTCGGTTCTGGAGTTGAAGATCGAAAGCATTTCCACTCGGACACCAGCTGGCAACGATCAACTCGGATAAGTCCAGACGCTTTTCGAGTTCACTCGGAATTTTTGATACGCCTTCCAGCAGGCCACTAGCCGACTTCCCCAGCAAGAAAACACGGGTATCACCGAGACTAACACCACTATTAGCTCAAACCTAACTTTTTTAGGTACTTCGAGAGTCCATCAAGGTCTTTCCACAGCTGGCTCGGAGGCACGCGCAGCTCGCCCTCCAGTCGGCACATACCTCAAGACCCTGAAGCACTCGGGAGCTACTGACGACGGGATCCACAAGGGATAGGTCCAAGACAGGGAATCGGCCCAACAAGCTCAGGATGGCCCAAAGCTGCTGTAGGAAGCCCACTCGGTCAAATGCAGCCTGCGGGATCCACTCGGAAGTAATTGCCGGGTGCCAATTAAGACCGGGCATTACCAAGGCATGAAGTCAGACGTTATTCCGGCATATAAAGTAGAGTTAAGGCACCATTTAAGAGTGCCGTTACCGTGACTCGGCAGTTGTAAAACCTAAGCCTTGCCAGGTCTATATAAGGCAAGGCTAGGGCACTCGATCAAGGGGCTGAGATTTTTTTCTTCTTCTTCTTCTTCGAACAATTGCACCATTCTTGTACTAAGAATCTCCTCACGCGAGGCTTGATAACAACCCAGCAGGAGTAGGGTATTACATCTTCCATAGATGGCCTGAACCTGGGTAAATCTCTCGTGTGCACCCGTTCCTGGATCATCCTCCTGCGTCCCCCAATTCTTACTTAGAAATGTATATTGCCGCGAAATCCCCGCGACACCGTCCGAGACAGTCCGATCGGTCGGTCGATCGGGAACTATCCGAACCATTTTCACCCTTACTGCCAAGCGATACGAACAGAAAGATGATCGAAACAAAATTAACGATGCAAACAAATCTTGATGATATTCATCCCAAAAAATATTCTCATTGAGGTCGGGGACTCCTTCGTCAATCTCCTCCCAATTCAAGCAAGCGTTCAAATCTAAATGAGCTTGAGCCATTAGCGTTATGGAAGAGAGAGAGAGAGAGCGCGTTGGAGACAGAACATCGATGAGGAAGAAGATGAGCTCCAAATTTTCAAGCTGTTTTCGGATAAAAATTGAGGTTTGGCGCTTGCTAATCCGCTTCATTTTTCATTTGTTTTTGCTAATCCTGAGTCATTTTCGGCAGATAAAACAGCATGCGTGAGATCCTGGCGTTTGGTTTAGCAACGGAAGATTAACCAGCGTGGCGCGCGGCGCTTTGACACTTTGACGCGAGCCAATTAGGGGCAAAGGTAATTACTGACCTGCAGCACTAATTAGTGGCAAAACTGTCTTTCATCACATAGCATTGGTATCAGAGTATGAGGGGAATGCGCCCTACAAATTGAGACGGAGGGAGTAAATCATAAAAACTTAAATACCGAAAATAAAAACCGTTTACCACGATGTTACCTGGGACAGTTTACTGGCTAGCATTTCGCAAAACGAAAACACGTCCGTGTCCTATTCGTCCCCTGCCCGGAACTCCATCCCCGTCGTCTCGTCCCCTTGCCCCAATGTCATCCTGCCACATGCGTCAGGAGTGACCCTACCCAACGACATGCCTCCGCCGCCGCCGCCGCCGCCTCTCGGCGTTGCGCGTCCTCCGGCATCCTACCCTCTCCACCTCTCCCGCCGCCGACGCTGCCTCCCCGCCCCCCGCGCCGTCTCCATCGTCGCCTCCCACGCCCACGATGCCCTCCTCCTCCGCCGCGCCGCCGACATGGCCGACCGCTCCGCCGGGCTCACCTCCCCCCACCCTAACTTTGGTTGCGTCATCGCCCGGCCCCAGCTCGAGACCGACAACGTGGAGGCCTGGGTGGTCGGCGAGGGGTTCCTCTACGCCCAGGGCACGCCCTGCGCCGAGCTCCTCGCGGCCGAGGAGGCCGGCGAGCACGCCCGCGGCGCTACGGCCTACCTCAACCTCGAGCCGGGCGACTGCTACGGAGACAGCACTGCCGTAGCCTCCCTCGTCCAGGTGCTCGACGGAATTCCCTTCACTATTGTTCCCTTCAATTTCTAAAAAATTGCCATCTTTCTGCAATTTGTCGCAGTCTTTACAAGTCATAAAACCAAACGGGGATATAAATATAAGCATTTGATTCTAAGATGGTGACATAATGCTGATCAATCATAGGTAGTGTGGATTCCATGGGTACACGAGCATCCATGTCCCTTTTAGCATCCAAATTAGGTGCCAATGTGGACACATCACCTTTCTCTCTCCACAATAGCATCTTTAGCTAAATTCAGCACATCTTAGCAGTATCTATAGATGCTAAGGTGATTCGTGCTAAATACTTTTAACTTTTTAAATTTGAAATACCTTAGCGCTCGTTGCTATGCTTAGCTGCGGTCCTTAACTTTTTGGCCTTAGCTTCTATACTCCCATCCCTTCAGCGTTGATGCTGGCTGTTTCTCTCTCCCTGGCCTTCTCCTTAACACCACGGGATATGGATGCTCTAATAAACCGTAATGATGGATAGTGTATCCTCTCTTCTCTCAGCCGCTAAATGTTTATGCATCTTGCAGAGTAGCTTATTTTACTGAAGATGGAGCTAAATTGTGCAAATTGGAGCCTTTTCTCTTAGAGTCCGAAGGTTTTTATCCTTGTGAGTTTGCCCGCATGAACACTGTGGTTCCATAAAAATTGGACTGTAGGAGTGCTGAGTGCTACCTTAGACTTTTGCTGAACATTTTTCTTTTTACAATTCAGTCATGCACATTGACGTAAGATGATGAGATATCCTCAAAATGGGAGAACATTAATTATTTTATTAGGCAGGAATTACAAGAGTTGTAGTGGGTCTTAGACATCCCTTGAAGCACTTGAGAGGGAAGGCAATTCAATCATTACGAAGTGAAGGCATTCGAGTTGATGTTGTCGGGGAGGATCTCCAGAGTAAATTATTCAAGGTGACTGTTGGCTTATATACTTTACTTTTTTTTATTAATTATAGTGTCTAAAATAGAGGTAAACAGTTACGAGCGGCCAATCCACCTTGTAAAACTGTTGCGGTATGTTCCCTAGAAACTGGCTTTGGAACCAGTTTCACAATTGAGAACTACAAATATTTATATGTGCAATCTGATGCTAAAGAAAAGCACAGAACTGAACAATTGAGTTCCATATATATTTAGATATGCTTTACTTTGAGTAACCATTGTCTAAATCACTATGCAACTGTGCTTTACAAGATCATGCATTTTTGGAATCATGCTCCATTTCCTGAATGTACAGTTATGATCGTTGATTTGACACAGTGCTATGATTCGAGAAATTTTTTTGTAAGTTTTTAGGTTTCTTTAACGCAAATACGAAAAAATTAATGTTCACTTCTATTGATTTATCGGAGTTTAATCAGAAATTTAAGTTCATTTATAGCATACTGGAAGGAGCGAACATATGGTGTCTGAGATTCTATCTTGTTTGCAGCCCAGTAGAGACATTACCAGCCTACCACTACCTTTTCATTTTGAGCAATCTGGATATGACATACATTTTTTGGAGAGATATAAAAGAACAAAGATAACCATTTCACCAAATTGTCTAATTTTCAAGTATAATTACTGACCGATATATATATATATATATATATATATATATATATGATATGATATATTTGTTTTGCATATCCTATTTGACATGTAGCTTCTCCTTGGGCTATTATGTTTCTAACTAAAGCTAAGTAGCTAACACCTCAACAATGCTTTGTTAGCTATGGGGTCAGCACTCCTACTGAATGCAATTACATCATAGCAGAATGATTTTGTCTTCTCTCATGGTGGTTGTACTGTACTGGTATTCTTGATTTGAATATCTTTCTGATCCTCTCACTCGTTTATTTACTTCAGTTCTTTTGTTATGCGTGGAGCATCTAAAAACCCCTTCCTATTTTTCTCTAATGTGTTTCGTGTTTAACCTAATAAGCATCTTAGAAATATATATTATCAATTGGCTCTTTTAGGATTTTTTTTCAATTTGTTTTTTAAAGCCTACTAAGGCTTGGTTTGGCATTGCGGTAGATTATGATAATCTTATTTGGTTGAAAACATTTTTGGTGTTCATCTAGCTGCTTATTTCGTAATCAGGCTGTAGACATATATATTATTGTGTGCATAAACATATGAGATAAAATCTGAGAGGACAATCATTGGATAGCAAAATTTATATTACTTTAACCTGATTTACTAAACAGAGTATTAGATTTTTTGCAATTTCTTTCTCACACAAGCTTTTAAAATAAGAACATCACAAGTCATGACACAGCAACCGCAAAACTGACCCTAAGTTGCTAAAAAGATTATCGTTATGTTCTTGCATTTTATTGTCTTGCTGATATTTTTTGAGTTGATCATTATAGGAAGCTCTGAAGTCATGCCTCATCGTAAATGCTCCATTACTTTACCGAGCTGCTTTCCGTGTTCCATTCTCTGTTCTGAAGTATGCTATGACTGCAGATGGTGAGGCATAGTTTGTTTCATTTGCTATGTTAGTTTGGTCTAATGTTATCATACTACAGCTGAGCAGTACTATCCAACTTGTGCTCCCTTTGACTTCCATTGATTGAAATTGGCAGGAAAAATTGCAGCAAGTAGTGGGCACGCGTCTTGGGTAAGCGGCAAAGCATCCAGAGGCAGAGTATTTGAATTGCGTGGCAGGAGCGATGCCATTATTGTTGGTGGAAATACAGTTCGCCTTGATGGTAATGACCAAATAATACAATATTCTATTTAGAATGTTTCTAATTGGTATTCCTTCATAAAACTATATAGATCCTCGATTAACTGCAAGGCATGTCAAGGGGCACATTCCAGTGCGCATTGTAATGTCACAATCTTTTAACCTTCCTGAAGAAGCAAATTTATGGAATGTTCATGATGCCTACACAATAGTTGCAACACAAAGAGGTGCTCGGAGAGATCTCCAGAAGAAGCTTGCTATGAAGGGTGTTGAAGTAGTGGAGTTTGACATGCTGAATCCTAGGGATGTTATGTCATATTGTTATGATCGTGGTTACCTTTCTGTATTATGGGAGTGTGGTGGGACCCTAGCAGCTTCTGCTATCTCTGCGAGAGTTATTCATAAGGTGAATGCCTTTTTGTTAAATTCACTATAGATGTTTGCTGTGTCCATTCACTTATATACAGCACATACTACATGGTTATTCAGAATTTAGATTTGCTGCCTCTTTTTAAATTAGTTATATTCTGCTAATGTTTGTTCAAGTTCTGGATGTGAAATCAAACCTGACAATGTTGAGACATCGAGTCTATTTATCATTGCAATTAAGATGTTGATAGAGTGGTCTTGTAAATTGTTAGGTGAAATAGTACTGTTCTGTTGGTTGCTATTACCTTATCTGAATGTCATTCAGCCGTTCACTATTTGTTTATCTATATCCTTTTTCCAAAAGAAGAAACAGGACTATTGATAAGTCAATAAGCTATGCTCAATGCCTCTGCAGTTGAATTATTGGTAGGTTTCCATGAGAAGATGGCATGAGCAGGGTATTACATGTATATGAGTTTTATTTTGACTTTATCAGCCTTTCATTTTCTAGAATATGATATTACAAGTTCAGCATTATATAGACATGCTTTATATCAGGGAGGAACCTCCTTATTGCTCAGGGGTCTCTTTGGAAGTAACTTCTGGAGGGGGGACTCAACAAAATCGCGGGGATAGTCTGTGTGCATTCATTTGTCCTTTTGTTTCACAAAATCACTTGTGAACATCTCATATCCATCATTTTTCTTTGCATCAGGAACATCAGCCAGTTCCCATATGGTGTATTAAATTGCTTAACTTCATTAGATTTGCTCTAATTTTGTGCCTTCATGTGCATGTTGTAAATGTTGTATGCAATTTTGTCTGAGCTCTGTTTACAAATTCACATTGATGAATTTTGCTTCTTTCATCAGGTGTATGCATTCTGTGCTCCAAAAATAATTGGGGGAGTAAATGCTCCAACACCAGTCGGTGAACTAGGGATGAATCAAATGAGTCAGGCAATTGATTTTATTGATGTTTCATATGAGCAGGTTGATTCTTTATGTTCTACTTCAATTATTCTCACACATTTTCTTCGTCAATTATATGTACTTGCTAGTTGCTATATTACACTTTTATTACACCATGTTTCATTATCCTTCTCTTCTTCATGTGTATAATATAGTTCTGTAGAATTTAATATGGCCCCCCTACCGCTTTCGTCCAGGTTTGGATAAGTTGTCCTACTAGTGTTGTCTTATCTAATTATATAATTTTACACTGAACATCTGGGAAACTACATGTATCATTTGGCAGTAGTTCATGATATCTGCATATGGCCCTCTTTGGTCCCGTATTATTTACTCTGTCATGAACCAGCATATTATATAATTCTTTTACACCTTTGCAGATTGATAGGGACATGCTCATGAGTGGATTCCTCCAACCTATTCCTGATCTCTCGCCTGTAATACCATCTGTGGATGAAATACCTTCAGTTGATCCAGAAGTGTCTCCATATGAAACAAATATTATTTCCTTTTACAAGACTTGGGATACCTTTGGGGCTTTCTCAAACTTTTCTCCTCATCCAATTCACATGCCCGGTGAAAAGGGAGATTATTTGACATGGCCAACAGTGGAACACTATTACCAGGTTTCTTTTTTCTTCTGTTTATTAGTGTTAATTTTGTGTTATTTTGTGTGCTATGAAGAGTAATTGTTGATCATGATGCACTAGAGTAGTTTAAAACCTGCAACATCTCTGAACAGTATATTAGCATCATAATTGCACTGTGGAACCTGACAGTAAGCCAAAAAGTTTATTCAGGCACATAAGTTTGTCGGTGTTGACAATCCTCAAGCAAGAGACATTGTCCAAGAAATAAAGCAGGCAAGGAGTCCTGAAGAAGCTGCTAGAATAGGAAGGACCCGGCAAAGAGAGTTCCCTGAATTGGTATGTCTAAATATTCTGCTTTTGTATTTGCTTATTATAGTGGGGAATAATCAAGAGACCTTCTAGATAAGTGATAGATAACATATGACCCACCTTTCTGATGATATATTTGTAGTGTCACTAAGCAATTTGTAAAACCTAGTTCTACAAATTGAACCCATAAATGCGTACTTGAAAACAATTATGCCATCCAACACTTCCACTATAATGCCTGTCAGAGAGATGTACTTGGATTAGAGTAGGATTTTATTCCCTTTTGTATTCCTACCTTGTCTCTCTCTTCTACGTGTATATATAGTGTCCTAGAGCTCATGGAATAGATCAAGTTGCTATTCATAACATGGTATGAGAGCAAGATTTAGGGTTTCTGATCAATCTCATCCCGATCGATCTTTCCACGTGCTGCGACTCACACTTTTTTGCCCGCCACCCCTATCGTTTGCTTTGATGTGCTTGTCCCTGTCGTCCACACGCTGTTGGCCTGTAGATCCACACCCCAGTCATCCCCGTCACCGGCGCAGCCACATCATCACCTCCACGCCGCGCCGCTCGTTTGGGGCCGCTCGTCTTCATCACCCGTTGGCCACCGGCCCTTCCCAGCTGGTGCCCATTGTTGGGGAACGCGCTACGAAAAACAAAATTTTTCCGCGCACGAACCAAACCAAGAAACACTATCGAGGTGTAGGTAACGATATCATACCTTCGACGATCACGTCAATGCAGCGGAGAAGTTGACCGATGTCGATGAAGTCCGCAGACTCCCGCAGCTAGGTTATACCTCTCAGCCGCGAGAGCGATCTCCTCGTGAATAGTTCGTCCGATCAAACGCCGAAGTATACAACGTCTCCGAGGTATCCACGCGTACCGGATCAGCGACACCGCGGTAATGTGTGGACCAGCACACAAGAACAGCGGGGATCTACGAGAAGGAGAAGCAGCAGCGCGCCGGCAGCTGTACTAGATCCAATCTAGAAGAGAGAGAAAAAGAAGGCTGTGGCCAATCTAGAGATGGCCGGCCTAGGGTTTAGTCCAAGGGACTAGGGCTGCCTCTGGGGCTGCTTGGGATACCCTTTGAGATGCCCTGCCCCTCTATTTATAGGGGTTGGGGCAGCTCTCCCTAGGCAGGTGGAGTCCTACTCCAGCAGGGACACCCTGTTGGAGTTGGAGTCCAACTCCACTAGAACCTTCTAGAATTTCTAGAACCTTCCAGAACCTTCTAGAACCTTCCAGAACCTTCTAGAACCTTCCAATACTTTCCGGAACACTTCCGGACATCACCGGAACCATCCGGGACCTCCCGGAACACTTTCGAGATCATCCGAAACACTTTCGGAACCCTTCTCTCTCGTTCTCTATAAATCGTAGCATTCCTAAATGTCGCTAAAACGTTAAGCGTGTGACCCTATAGGTTCGAGTATATGTGGACATGTCCGGAATACCTTCCGGTCAATAATCGTCAGCGGGATCTGGACACCCATAACGACTCCCACATATCATCGAAGATCTTTATCGAGCAAACCTTGTATTGTCGCATACAATTCCTTTTGCCTCACGATACATTACACAACCCGACGCGAGACTTTGACGGTATCCCTGTGATCAACTCCTTGATCACCATACCTAGTTATCCTCGTTACCGGTTTGTACTCTTTTCTCGTTTCCGTATTCCGGTATCCCCGTGACTAACCTTTTAGTCACAATACCTGGCCAGGCGATGCTGGACACCGTAATACCGAGTGGGCCCAGAGTGTATCTCTCCATCGCCGGATGGGCAAATCCCAGTCTTGACATATCTAGAACCACGATATACTTTCTGGTGTACCTGGAAGTCACCTTTATAATTACCCAGTTACGGCGTAACGTTTGATGACCCCAAAGCAACCATCCGGTATCCGGGTCTATGATATTCTCATGGTCTAAGGACGCAAGTAAACGTTAACACATCATGAGAAGATACTGACAACATATTGACGAAGTGATCTCGCAGTATCTCATAAGGGGTCTATCCAACACCATTGTTACCCTAACAATGTGTTCCCATTATTGCCGGCATCCTTGTTACATTAACAATGCCCATGATCAGGAAAACAAGATCATCAACAATACATGAGCTAGTCCAGAGGCCTGACTAGGGATCTGAATGGTGTTTATTATTCCACACATGCAATTAGGTTTTCCTCTGAATCTCATATTCAAGAACCAATGCAATTTTAGCATAGAACATAAACTTAATCATGAACATGAAAATAGAATAATAACAACTTTATTATTGTCTCTAGGGCATATTTCCAACACCCATGGCCCACCGGCCCTGCTTAGACTGGCGCTCGTGGCCGGCTGCCCCTGCCACCGCCGGCTTCCCCAAATCTCTGTCTGACAGTAGCAGCAGACCGACGCCCATGGCTGGCTACTCCCCTGCTGTCGCTGGACCCAACCGGCCACCTCAGATCTCCGCTGGCCCGCCGCCAGCCTTGCCAGACCTTCGTTGGCCGCCGCCGGCCTCGTCAAGCCTTCGCCGGCCCACCGTCAGACGTGTCGGCCTGCCTTCGGCCGCTGAATCGGCTCTCGCCTACGCGTGCTCTGTTCTAGTCTCCAGAACAGACTAATGTTTATTTAATCTTTTAGTAAAAAAAGGAAGGAACATGTCATCATCTTCCGGCATCGTCTCCGTCCCTTGTTGCCCGGTGATCTTTGACGGCCTCAATTTTTGGGACTGGGTCATGCACATGCGTCTTCACATGCGCGGTCAGCGTCTTTGCGATTTTCTTACCGGGAGTTAACCTGTCCGGCTCGCCCTGTTGCTCCTGTTGCGCCGGTCCACTCGTTTGATTATCTTGATGTGACGGCTGGGCAGATCTAGGCTTTGGCCCAGGCGATGATTGATTATGATGATGCCTTGGCCTCCTATGCCATCCAATTGGTTGCCTACAGATCGTGGCTTGACGAGGATGCTCGTGCCTCTACTATTCTTGTTGCTAGCTTGGAGGTGCACCTTACTGGTAGTGTGGTTGCTCTCTTCGGCGCAGTCAATGTGGGCGCGTCTTCGTGATTGCTACGAGCCAACTGGTGACTCTCTGTACCTTGCTGTAGTGTGATAGTAGTCGTCGTTGAAGTAGGGTGATGCTAATGTTGATGAGTTCTTCGCTGCGCTATTCTCGGTGTGGCGTCAGCTTGACTCTTTTGGACCGGAGGTTTGCCACAGCTACCAATGTTGTTAGCGTCAACATTCTCACTTGGAGCTTCGCCGCATCTATGATTTCTTGACACGTCTTCGGGCCAGTTTTAGCAGCTTCGTGCACAGCTACTGCTCGCCATCCTCGTGTGACTATGTTGGAGGCTCTTTCTGCGGTTTGTACTGAGGAGACTCGACTTCGTGGTGCGGGTTTACTACCTCTTCCTTTCTGGTGTTCATTCAGCTGTTACACCTCTTGCTCTTCCACTTGTGACATCTTCCGTGGTGCCTTCTTTTGGGGGTGGAGGGAGCGTAGGCCCAAGGATGGACATGTGGAGCAGTACTCTTACTGAAGACGGAAGGATATTCGTCGATGTTGTTCTAAAGGCACCACAGGCTCTGGTGCTTTAGGCTCGAGTGCTTCTCAGAATACTACCATTGGTGACCCTATCGCTCAGGAGATGCTCATGTTGCTTCGTCGCCTTGCTTCCTTCACTCTAACAGGTTCTACAGGTTCTGTTACTCAGTCTTCCAGTGAGATGCCACCTTCGTCTTCTCCAGGTTCGTCTCCATGGATGCTTGATTCTATTTCCTCTTTTCATAAGACTTCTAATTCCACCAATCTTATTCATCCTTTCCTCTATATGTATCACTGTTTAGACCGCAGACGGCGCCTTAGTTTCTGTTGTAGGCCGAGACACTCTGTTTTCTTCCTCCTTTCATGTTCCTGTTGTCTCTTATGTTCCCAAACTGATCATGCAACTTATTGGCCAACTCACTGATTATGACTCTTGTTGGGTTCAGGATTGCCGCATGAGCACTCTTGTTGGGACTAACCATCGGCACATTCTCAGCGTCTTTGGGAGCTTGACTGGCTCTATCTACCTTCCGCTACACCTGCCAGTCTCTCCGTCTCCTCCTTCGGCTCCTCCTCAACTGCCCCCTCCACTGGGACTTTTGCTTAGTAGCATCATCGTTTGGGACATCTCTATGACTCACGCTTGTCTTCATTAGTTCGTTATGGTCTTTTAGGGTCTGTGTCAGGTGTTGCATTTTTAGATTGTACGCTTGGTGAGCAGCTCCAACTCTTCTATCCTTCCAATGAGTCAGCGTCACAATGTCTGTCTGATCTTGTTCATTCCTATGTATGGGGGGCTGCCCCCTTTGTTTTGAAAGGGGGTTATCGATATTATATGCTCTTTATAGATGATTTATCTCGCCACATATGCATATACTTTATGTCCTCTCATAGTGAGATTTTGTCCATCTATAAGACTTATGCTACCATGGTCTGTATTCAGTTTGATACTCCCATTCGTGTCTTTCGTGCTGACCCTGCAGGAGAATATTTATCTGGACCACTTTATCGTTTTCTTTGAGTAGGGCACTCTTTCCCAATTTCCCTGTCCTGGTGCTCATGCTCAGAATGGCGTGGCTGAGCGTAAGCATTGTCATCTTCTTGAGCTTCTCTGGCTTCTTTTGTCGAGCCAGTTTCTTTCCTGACTTTTCCCGATACACCCCTTACCTCTGGGTCACCACCTTGCCCGGTGCCCTCTCCAGTGACGCCTTCACTATCCTCCCTAATACCTTCTTCTATGGTGACTCCTCCGTCGACGCCCCTTTCCGTGCTTCTCATCTAAGGCCCCTCCTGGAATTATTCCCTCTTATCCTCTCTACTAAACTCGTCATTTGCGAGTTGAGAATTCTTTGCCTTCTCTTGATGGGCCATCTTCCTCTAGTGAGCCGTCTTCTACTCCTGTTGTGCCACCTTCTCCTTGCTATGCTCTTCACATTCGTCTGCGTCCGCATATTGACTGTCTTGGTTTTGCTAGCATTGCTCTAGCCGAATTGACTTATTATCGTGATGTTGTTGTTCATCAGGAATGGTAGCATGCCATGGCTGAGGAGATTGCTGCCCTTGAGTGCATTGGCATGTGGGATCTTATTCCGCTTCTTCCATGTGTTCGGCCCATCACGTGCAAAGTGGGTCTATGAGGTTAAGACCCGCTCTGATGGTACTCTTGAGCGGTTTTCAGCAGGAGCATGGTCGTGACTATGATGAGACTTTTGCTCCTGTGGCATCTGTTCGTGCTTGGTCCATCTCTCAGCTTGATGTCAAGAATGCATTTCTTAATGGTGAGTTGCATGAGGAGGTATACATGCAACCTCCGCCTAGGTAATCTGTTCCTCAGGGTTTAGTTTGTCGTATTCATCGCTCTTTTTATGGGTTTAAGCAAGCCCCTCTGTTCATGCTTGGTCTATCTCTCAGCTTGATGTCAAGAATGCGTTTCTTAATGGTGAGTTGCATGAGGAGGTATACATGCAACCTCCGCCTGGGTATTTGTTCCTTAGGGTCTAGTTTGTCGCATTCATCGCTCTTTTTATGGGTTTAAGCAAGCCCCTCGTGTCTGGTTTGATCGTTTTTCTTCTGTAATTGTTGCGTCTACAGTGCTCTTTATCCACGTCTTGCCTTGTGTTCGGATTCTTCCTCTCTTGTATGTTGATGACATGATCATTACTGGAGATGATTTTGAGTATATCATCTTTGTGAAGGCACGTCTCAATGAGCAGTTTCTCATGTTTGATTTGGGTTCTCTTTGTTACTTCTTTGGTATTGAGGTTTCTTCTACGTCTGATGGCTTCTTTCTGTCTCAAGAGAAGTATATCCAAGATCTTGCTCGTGTTGCTCTCACTGATCAGTAAATCATTGAGACTCCTATGGAGCTTAATGTTCATCTTAGGCCCACTGATGGTGAGCCTCTTGTGGATCCCACCCGCTATCGTTATCTTGTTGGGAGTCTTGCTTATCTTGGTGTTACTCGTCTTGACATTTCGTATCCAGTGCATAGTAAGAGTCAGTTTGTTTCTGCTCCCACTCAGCTCCACTAGTCGTGTTGTTCACATTCTGCGGTATCTCCGTGAGACCATCTCTCACCAATTTTTCTTTTCACACTCTAGCTCTTTACAGCTCCAGGCTTATTCCGATGCGACCTGGGCTAGTGATACCGTTGGTCTCTTTCTGCCTACTGTGTATTTTGTGGTGGGTCTCTCATTGCTTGGAAGACAAGAAGCAGACAATAGTTTCTCGTTCGAGTGCTGAAGCAGAGTTGCGAGCTATGGCTCTGTTGACAGCAGATATCACTTGGCTACGGTGGTTACTTGAGGATTCTAGTGTTTCTGTTTCTACACCGAGTCCTCTTTTCTTTGATAGTATAGATGCCATCAGTATTGCTCGAGATCTGGTGAAGCATGAGCTCATCAAGCATATTGGTATTGATGCTTTTTATATGAGGTCACAGGTACAAGATCAGATTGTTGCTCTTTAGTATGTGTCTTTCAAGCTTTAGTTGGCAAACTTCTTTATGAAGGCACAAACTCGTGTTCAGCACAGTTTTTACCTCTCCAAACACAGTGTTGTTGATGCACCATGAGTTTTTTTTGGGGGTGGGGGGGGAGGGGGTGTTAGAGATGTATTGGATTAGAGTATGACTATTTCCTTTTGTATTCCTACCTTATCTCTCTCCTGTACGTGTATAAATATTGACTTAGAGCCCATGTAATAGATCAAGTTGCTATTCATAACAATGCCATCAAATTTACTTGCTGGGCCTTATTTGTAGCTTGTATTAGAACTTATGGTTAAAATGTCCTGATGCCCGACGTGCCCTTTGTTTTATCCCCTGTCCAATGTATCTGTCCCACTTAGCCACATATGTCAACTGCAATACATTAGGTGCCTCATGTGCGAAGCATGTTTATATTGTGCCTTGACGGCTTCCCTACACCACGTCTCCAACTTACCCTGCGGTCGTACTATGGTGATCAAATGGCCTGTTACCCGTTGCAGCCAATATGATTAGATCCACCAGTTGGATGGGAATGAACACCAGTCCAAATGCGCATTTCTTAGGAAATTAATTGAGGACTGATGTCTCTTTTGGTGCTTATAGGCTAGAATAGGAGTTTAATGTCCAGGGGAGCTCGCAGTCCCCCTTGCAATTTGAGCATGAAAGAATGTTCCAAATTCATGAATGTTGACATGTTATACACCTTAAGTAATTCAAACCTGCAGAATTTCATGTTCAAATTCATCCCTGCCAAAAAGGACATGTAGTACTGCAAATGGGTGCAGTGTTCATCACCAACTGCTTGTCCTTTTTTGGTTCTTGATAACAGGGACGAATTTGAATCTGAAATTTTGCAGGTTTGCATTACTCTATGTGTACTATGTCCATGAGTTTTGTCCATTCTCAAATTGCAAAGGAGGACGCGAGCTCCTCTTGGCATGAAGCAAATTTCTATAGTTGTACATCTACTTTATATGTTGGCATTATCAGTCTAGTCTTTCTTGGTTATGTAAACCTATATGATTACTCTTTTAAATGTTCTTGTCCTCATAGGTACGGTCAGATTGGGAGTCCATGAAAATTGATGTGATGTACAGAGCTATAAAATGCAAGTTCTCAACTTATCCCTACCTGACTGATATGCTGGTGTCAACGGCTGGCTCTGTTCTTGTTGAGGCATCACCCCATGATTTATTTTGGGGTGGTGGCCGCGAGGGTGAAGGTCTGAATTACTTGGGTAGATTGCTGATGCAATTGAGATCAGAGATTCTGGGAACGGTTCGTACAACTGTCGAGGCAGCGGAACCAGCTTGATGGCTGGAGATGTGAGCAGGTCTTGATGGTTTATAATTCATTCTGGTGAGCACCACCAGGAATTTTGTTAAATCATGATTTCTTTTTCCGTCCCATTCTTAAGTTGAGATGCTTTCTTGACCCCAGATAACCGACCTTTGCTCTCTCTGAGAACAGTTTCACAACACCTCATAACTCTTTTATCACTTCACCTCTTACATAACCATTGCGAATGCTTAACAAATATTGCTGCAAGTCATTCAATTTACAAATGCTTATTCGACACATTCTGTAGACTCTAGAATTGGAATGGTGTTTCTAAATTTTCCCTACACTAGCTATGTACATGGAAGTTTGGTATCTTGGTTCAAGGTCTGTGATCGTCACATTATTGAATGATGGATTTGATTTGTTTGAGCCATGTGGGAGGTCATCAACATCATTACGGACATAGTTTTCCCCATTCAACCTAAAGAGAAAAGCAGGCCTATAAGGAGCAGGCAAGGTAGTAGACTTTCCAGCAAGCATCAGCGTCACATTTGACATGCTGAGTCTGTCACTTGGGTTTTCTTGAACACATAGCAGGCCAATGTGTATGCACTTGAGAACTACTTTCAGCACAGTTGTGATGCAAGACTGGATCAACTATCTCTGTTATTGTTCCTCCAATCCAATTCTCCCATACCTGTACACATGAACCATCACAGAAGATTAGAATATGCTCACATAGCTTAGAATATGTAACAGATTTTTAGAATGTAGATACTCACATAGCTTAGAATATGCTCAGCCATCATGGAGTCTGTTGAAGTAGTGTTTATCCTTCCTATCACAATTTCCAGAATAATCACTCCAAAGCTGAAAACATCCGACTTGATCGACACATGCCCAAGGACTGCATACTCAGGTGCCATATAACCACTGTACACATGAAAAATATAAAGACATTTTTTGTGAGAGAAATGCGAAACATTATACGCTGAATGGCTCAACAAGTAACAAGCTTAAAAATGAAATGTCCCCATGAACCTACTAGGTTCCAGCTACTCATCTTGTGATATTCTTGGCATGATCTCCCTCGAAACCCTTGTCAAACCGAAGTCAGATATCTTTGCAGTCATACCTTTTTCCAGTAAAATATTGCTTGGCTTCAAATCCCTGTGTATAACTTTTACTCGGGACTCATCGTGTAGATATACCATGCCTCGAGCAATACCACAAATGATCTTATACCTCGTTTCGCCGTCTAGTTGTTTGCGCTTTTCATCATCTGGATGTATGTGCTGCCTGAACTGATGAAACCGACAGGATTGGATACTCCAATTTAAGGCGTGTTTGGTTGGAGGAATATCCCTGCATGGGTTGGGGCTATCCTTGATTTTAAGGGATATCTATGTGTTTGGTTGGTTAGATGAAGTGGATGGGGTGGTCAGACCGAAAGAATATTCTCTAAATATGTTGGATGGCAAGAGCCGGTGAAAACGGCCGGATGGAGCCGTCACCCTCACTTAATCATGATAATTATTAAATTAGTGATAATTAACAATTCTTGGTAATAATTAGCATATTTTATTATTAATTAATATTTGCAATGTAAAATTAGTGCTAGTGTGTTGATTAATATATGATTAGTAGGTTGATTAGTGTATAATTATAGATAATTAACATGTTTTATTGTTAATTAGTAAATATTATAGCTAGTTTAGTATGATAGGTATTTAGTGTGTTCATTAGTATATAATTAATTATTATTAATAAAAATTAAGTAGTATAATTAAGTATAATTGGCTTATTCCATCCAACTTTCATCCCTCCAACCAAACAAAAGATTGGCTCATTTTATCAATCCAACCAAACAAAAAAAAGGCTCATTCCATCCACGAAAAACTCATCCATCTTTGCTCTTCAACCAAACGCACCCTTAAAGTGTAAGGGGTGCATGAATTTGAAAAGTAGAGTTATTTATGATGCTATCCAACAAATATGACAAAATAGCACATTATCAACTATCACAGTGTCTACATAATCTAGTCTTAGAAAATAAGAAGAGAAATTGTGATGGTTGGGTTTTGGTATTTATGCTTGCATAGGAGTCTTGAGACTTTCCAGGGGATCTTCTACTAATGAAGCCAATTGGAAATAGATGCAAAAAGTTAGTACTCCCTCTGCTTCACCATAATTTTCATCAGCCTACCATGTGCATATAGCAAGAAAATACTATATCTAAGAAAGAGTTAACCCCTGTTATTGTGAAAGAGTGAGTAGTTTAGAATAAATAGAGCTTTCCCTGTTTTCCACTTTTAAAATGAAAGAATGGATATCTTGCTCGAGAAGATCTTAACCATTATTTTCGTTAATGTTTTCAGAATTTCTCTGCAGGGAATATATTTTCAGCTCCTAGCCCTAGCTACAAATAATTAATCTAGTAAATTAATTAAATTATTTTGAAAAATGAGGTGCTTATCCGTACCATGGTGGGCAAGTTCTAAATGTCCAAAGTGTACACTTTTTATTCATATTTTTGTAAGAACGCACACATGCATATAGAAAAGTACCGCACACTCTTTGTTCTGTAACATAGAATAATTATTGATGAGGATGAGAGAGAAGGAAAAATAATAAAATATACTCTTCCATAAGCATCAGACTCTATGAAGAATGAAAGTTTTGTAGTCGACTTTATTATTTTTGTACGATGCTGTATTTAATATTAACTCTCTATGTAGGAACAACTTAAAACACAACTTATTATATGAGTTACTGTTTTACATTTATTCCAGATGACACGGAGGGCGGAAGAGTCAATTACCCGGATGTCATAAGTGCAGCCTCATGGAGCGTGGGCATGTGCTTTCCTGCACTCATATGCGTAAAGTCGGGTATCCAAGGATCCTTGATTGGTGGTGTTGAACTTCCACGTTTTCACCAACTGATCAAGAGCCGGCTTCTCGGATAAAGTACCTAATTAGATGCTAGAAGAAATACATAATGTACACTTAAAAATTAACATGTATATACGATGAGTTAGTTACCTATAGTTGGAATTTAATTCCTGAAAACACTTGCCGTCCTTTTTCTTACTTCTACCCTTAATACACTCCACATGTAGTTTTAATTTCATTTCAATTTTGTTTTTCTCAAAGAGATCGCTTCATGTATACTAGGAAAATCAAAGAAGCAAATAACTAATACTTGGAAGGACAAGTTACGAAGTTCCAAAAATAAAGGCGTCAAGACTTTTGTTTGGAATGTATTCATACACGAGCAACTTCTCTTCGTGAAGGGAAGCCCCTGTTAACTGCACCAGATTCCGGTGTTGGGAGTTTGACGACTAATAACAGCTCATTTTTCAGCTCACGAACTCCTTGTTTAGATCCTTTTGCTAGTCTTTTTACTGCTATTTCCTGTCCATCAGGTAGCAAACCCTTGTTGCGAAAAAAAAGACAAATAATAGTGCAATCAATTGTGAATTTTTGTTTACCTGTAGTCCATTCTTGCACTTACTAAACAGTAGAGAAATATACCCAATCCAATTAATGTTTCCATTCATTTTAATTTATATGTAGCCCCAGTTCATGCTTGGACTTAAAAATTACGAGTGCCCAGTAAGTTCAGTCCAACCATGGCTTTAGTTAATTTTCATGCAAAATTTTATCAACTTGTCATTTGCAGCAACAGACAAAAGTGGATGATTTGCCGGTAGCATATACCTTATAAACTTGTCCAAAACTTCCTTCTTCTAGTGTTTGTTTACCTCAGCGAAATTATCTGTAGCTGCTCTTATCATGGATGGGTCCAGCAGCACTGCCTGAATGTCTTCAGTGTCCCGTGAGTAAGTGCCTGCGGGTGAATAACCAAAGGTTAATATTTTGTGATTAACATACAGTGCGACGTTGTGCGAGCGAAGTGAAAACGTGCAGCAATAGAAGACAGTATTATAATTTCACACTTGTTCAAGAGCTAAAATAGTAAAATTAGGTGCTCAGCACAGTAGAAATTATCTAAACTTTCAATTAGCTTGATAGTTTAGGCATTGAACTAGGCATCGATTTAATTAAGAAGAGTAGGCACACAAATTCGAGTTGAAGATAGGTGGTACCGTGTGCACTCACACCTCCTGCTGTTGTATGTTTTACATGATTGTGTTTTCCTTAGCCTTGACCTCTTCCATACACGAACAGAAATAGCTGAGATTAAACAAAGTGCTGCCGCCATGGGTTGGGCAATTGTTAGTATTAGTTGCTCGGTGTTGTTTCTGCTTTGGGTGTCGCCGGTTCCCTTTGTGCTGTTACCATTTGCTACTGGGTCACTGTCTTCGAGTATTAGTACACCTGCAGCAGCTTATGCAAATCTGGTTCTCTATATCTCTATATACAGAGCTTCTCCAAAAGATTTTTTTTCTATTTCTCTTTGCACTCCAGCGGCTTCTTCAAATCTCATTCCCTATATCCCACCATCCTATATTTTATTGATATTCTATAACGACCACATTATTTTCAACAGCTATTTATTTGCAATGAATAAATTTTGAACAGTGATTTTCTCGAACAGCAAAATTCTTGAACGGCCAAATTCGAATGGCAAATTTCCAACGGCTATATTTACAACGGCTATATCCTAACGGCTATATTTTGAGGTCTATATATGCACAACCATTTACTCATCCAGTCTTCCCATCCATACCAGAACCATTTGTTCTTCTTTTCTTCTCAACCAGCACCAGAGCCATTAGCACTTCCTACCCTCTCATCATCTACCATGAGTCGTCGAAGCTTTTTCATGGAAACTCTGTTAGATTCATCGTCGTCCAATGAGGATGACCAACTTATCTTTGAGACCATCCAAGTAGCACACCAACAATACAGATGTATGCAAGTTCGACGTCCTGTTGGTTCCGTGGTTGGGCGTCAAGTAGTTCATCGCAATAGACTTGCAGGCCATGTAAGACTTTACGATGACTACTTCTCAAATGCTCCTACCTACGGCCCAAGATTCTTCCGACGCAGGTTTGCCACCGATTCCTATTTTGATTCATGCAATTTTGTTGAACCTCAAGTGTACCGATAAATTTTCATACCCAGGTTTAGAATGAGTCGTCCTCTATTTCTTTGCATTTTGCACGCAGTAGAAGAGCATGATGAATTTTTTGTGCAGAGAAGAAATAGCGTAGGTGCTTTAGGGTTATCTTCGCAGAAGATAACCATTGCATTTAGAATGCTTGCTTACGGAGTTGCAGTTGATGCTACAGACGATTATGTCCGTATCGGAGAAAGCACTGCTATTTAGAGTGTCAAAAGGTTTGTAAAAGCTATTATTTAAGTGTTCGGAGAGATGAATACTTGAGATCTCTGAATGAGATCGATACTGCTAAATTACTCAAGATTGGAGATAAAAGAGGTTTTCTAGGTATGCCAGGTAGCATAGATTGCATGCACTGGAAGTGGAAGAATTGCCTTTCTGCATGGCAAGACATGTATAGTGGACACATGCACGAGCCCACAATCATTCTTGAAGTTGCGGCTTCACAAAATCTCTGGATTTGCCAGGCATTCTTTGGTTTACCGGGGTCGCACAATGATATAAATGTTTTCCATTGGTCTCCTCTTTTTGCAAAGTTAGCCGAAGGACAAGCTCCAAGAGGTTAACTACAATGTGAATGGTCACAACTACACAATGAGATATTACCTTATAGATGGGATTTATCCTTCATGGGATATATTTGTGAAGACAATATCATATCCCCAAGGTAATAAGAAAATATATTTCGCATAGGCTCAAGAAGCAGCTAGGAAGGATGTTGAACGAGCATTTAGAGTTCTCCAATTCTGTTTCACCATTATTAGAGGACTAGCTCATTTCTGGGAGCAAGAAACCTTGGGAGAGATCATGACGGTTCGGAGGTGACTAGTTTTATGTAATTCCAATGTAATCTCTATTTCAATGTATCTCTATTTAGGATCGGCGAGCTCTCTTGAGAAGTACTGTAAGGAACTGTAACATTCTGATTTCTTTCTTTTTAATTCTTTCTAGAATTAATTAAGTTGATCAAATTAGTTACAACTCCAATTAAATTTAATTAGTATGAAACAAACTTTAGTTAAGGCCCCAAATATTTTGTATTAAGTTCTTGGCTCAAAGAATTTTCTGTAAAATTTGGGTATTTTTAGAGTTCATTTGCTATTTATTTGGATTTGTTTCGAGTTTCGCTATTTTATAATAAGAAAAACAAATTAAAAACCTTTCAACCAGATTGGCCCAATCCATTGTGCCCCTACCATTTCCATCTGGGCCTTGGCCCATCCCCTTTCCGTGCCCGCACCAACCTTCGCTCTTAAGCCAGCCCATCAGCAGGCTCGCACGCATCCTTAGCCGTCCGATCTAGACCTATTGACCAGATTGGCCCAATTTGTCACCTCCTTTATCCCAATAGCGCCACTAACTACCTGCAACCAGCGTCTGACCCTACCCGACACCCAACAGCTGCGCCAAGGGGCTTTATAAAGAGCCCTCGTGCCCCACAGCTCCCCCAACGTCGCCATGCCCTCACTCCCGCCACTAGGCCATTGCCCCGGAGTTCGATGCTGCCGCCATTGCTCTAACTCTAGCGAGGAATCATCAAAGCTCCAGTGATCCCTCGACCACGCCGCCTTCCTCCACCTTCGTCGCTCGCACTAGCAACCACGGCCCGCTCGGCACTGGCATGTGCACCAGTGAGATTGCCACTGTCGCGCGATGTCGACCCGCACCTCGTTCGCTACCACTACCGCCGCCACCGGCGACCAGCCCACCAGGAGCAAGGTCAAGGCAAGTGTACTTTGATCATGTTACACCCATTTTTATAAAATGCTTTGTTTTCATACAACTACATGCTATGTTTATCAAACGTTGTACTAGGTTTAGCTATCATCTACTCTATGTTATACCCCTACCTTGCAATCATATGCCATTACCCCTTGTCACCCTAGGCTGTGGTTTAGATGTCATTGAATACTACCGTCAATGTTAGAGTAGCATTGCTTAGCCCCTCTGTCAATCATATGAAGTAGGTTCAACTTGACTAATATTATAATTCAATCTCAGTGATGAACTTTGTGTAGGTTTGTGCTCTTTGTGAAGTGGGCTCTGTGCTACTGCAATCAACTAGGTGTGTAATTGACATTGATCGGGGTGGAGTCATTAGAAGGTGGTGATCTGGTGATCTCTATGAGTGTGCCGATATCTTTGTGTAGCCGTTTTATTATTGGCTGCCTGGTCACTTAAGGATTGAATGTGATGCGCCATTGAACTGAGACTAAATAGTACATCCACATGCCTGTTATGGGGGCCTTGCTTATTAAGTTATTGACCCCTTATATTGATACCTTTGATGGTGAATTGGGCTAGGAAGGGCTTGACCTCTTTGTTTGGGTTAATGCTGTCAGCAACTCAACTGAATGATTTCTTATTCTCTATGAGATATAAGGCCTCACTACTCTATGACGGTGAGTCTATGCTTCTTCGTCGGGCATAGGGATTACTATTCGAAGAGGGTCAGTGCTTGGGATGGGACTTTCGAAACTTCTTGTCATGACTCCTCCGTTGACACATCTTAGGAAGTGTGCTCCGAGGCAGGCATGTCTGAGCAATTAGATGGAATCATGTAATGAGGGGAAATTTGTACAACCTCTGTAGAGTGTTAACAAACAGCTCGAACAGCCATCTCCACGGTGTGGCGTACCCGGTTTTAGGGCCGGATACGCCTCCCGTGTTTATTGTACCGATCCCTGGATCAGTAGTCGGTACACACAAGAACTTGATAGCATTCACATACAGTACCGAGTATTTTACATAAATATGCCATTATGGTCCTTATTCAATAACACAGCCGATTGGCTGAATGAAAGTAGCAGCGGAAAGTAGCAAATCATAGTTATTGACCCATCAATATGCCCATCCACAGGCAACTGACTGGGAGAAAACGCCCTAGCCCTCGTGGTCGCTGATATCGTCCTCAGAGCACCACTCTTCTTCTTCATCTGGCCAAATCAACAAGCCAGGTGAGTACATTGAATGTACTCGCAAGCTTTTCCCACCGGAGGGTAATACGGCATAATTCATGCAAAGGGATATGTCAAAGGGAAGCTCTAACCTATGTTGCATGTTGTGCGGAAAAGTAAGTCTTTACTTTAAATAACATTAATAGATTTAAGGCGAATTTGTAAAACGAAGATCATCAAAGGAACATGTCACCATTCGAGGTAGTCCCTGCTACCTTTCCTTTCTTTTCTCAGCGGGATAGCCACGCTCATCACCGCCTACCCTTTCGGCTTCCGCTCACACTACCCTGGGCAGTGTAGCTAGCCTTTTCTTCAGCAACTCCTAGCTACCAACCGGGTAGTGCAAGTTGCACCCTGTGGACACATCATGTCCACGTCCTTAATCCCTTTTTCCCAGCTTTCACAACCAAAACATAATCTAACCAGTGTGTGGCCTTACCAGTTCATGTCCATGACCGAGGACGCGGCTATTCGAATAGTTTTTAACACTCTGCAGAGGTTGTACGGCTTTACCCACAAGATGTAATTCACCCTTATTGCCGAGCGCTAACGATACACCTCAGGAGGTGTACTGGCAGGGTTATTACAACGAGACCCTTCTCCCATTTTCACACTAGAGCCGGACTCGCTAGGAGGGTAACCCAACTTTTGCATCCCGGATGACAAAAATGGGACTCTCCCCCTTTGCGTCGGACCATGTTCCACGTACCTTGTAGGACTCTACTGAGCTTTACCCCCACGACGTTGTGAGACTCACGAATAGCTTTACCCCTACACAGTCCCATGGAGATCCTCTAGGGATCCCGGATCCACCTAGCACTTCACCCTAACTTCCCACGGTTCCGAGCTCTAGCGTTAGACGAGATACCGAGCCAAGTCCTTCCCATAAAGGACATGTGGACGTACGGTGAGGGAACTGATTCAGCGGCACTTAGGTTCGGTCCTTAACTGATTCGAGTAGGACTCCATAACCAACCAACTCCTCGGGTAGCGACCGGCTACCCGACCATCCTTTCCTCAAGTAGCAACCGGCTACTCTACCACCTCAGAACACCCTTAGCATTCCTGCTCGAATCCGAAATCCTCCATCATTTCATGTGGGATTTTCACAAATGTTTCCTTTTAAAAATTTTCCTCGGCATGTGTAAACAAGCCGAGGGTTTTGATCCCATACCCCATGTACTTAGTAAAACTTGTTTTAACTAGAGCAGGTCTAAGCACAGCTACCGCTTATACTCCTACTACCTTGCCGGTCGATCTCGACCGACTAAATAGACTTAGGGTTACCAAGGGGCGGATTCCAAACCTACGGCATATGCATCTACTGGACATATCTTCACTAGCATAAAATACCGCTAATATTAAAATAGCATGCAAGGTTTGCAAACAAAGTAACTAGGCTTAGCAAATATGGGATTCAATATGTTCAAGGCGGGAAAGCTTGCCTGGCAACTCCTGCTCCTGTTCTTGTTCTTGACGTTGGGGTGATCCTGGATCTTCCCGAGGCACGTACGGCACTCCGTTAACTACGCGTCGAAAGAACGGCGAATAAGAAGCAAGGCAACGGAACCTCAATTAAATCCAAGGGCATGCATGAAAATCACATGAAGTGACGATGTTTTTAATCGGGTAGAGGAGTCGTGTTATTAGGGTTATGTGTTCAAACTCCTACTATTACGAATTCATATATGCTAGTGATGTTCTTAACATGCTGGTGATGAAGAGTATTTGTCTTGACTATTCTGACAGCTACATATAGAGTGTATAGGTGGTGTTTAAAGAAAATAAAATTCTTGCCCTAAACTTGATTCCTACTAATAGAGCTTTAAAACGGATTCAAATTTCAAAATTATGTGAAGATAAAAGTTTGAACATTTTAACCTACTGGTGGTATGGGGAAGTTATTTTGATTACTCTGGGTTTTGCATATATGGCATATATGTGGATTTAAAGAAAAAGGAACTAATGCCCTAAACTAAATTCCTATTGTTTGAATTCAAAATGATTTAAACTTTGGAAAGGTGTTTGAACCAAAAGTTCCTAATTGCTTTTAGCTTTCTAGAACCGAAAATAATCTTCACAAACCCGGTCATTAGCAACATGAACCGGTCGAATCGGCTGTACTGGGTTCTAAAAACAAGCCACTGAATTAAATGCGCTTCCCGACCAACTTATTGTGTCTTCGTGCTGTCGGAAACGGAAAACAAAAGGGCGCCTTCACTTACTAGGGCAGCCGGGTACTTACCCGTTCGGGAGTGAGCTCCCGAGCTTACCTTGGCTGCCCGGTTAGGACAGGGTGGCGGCGGTTGGATCGGTCGGTGGCCGGTGAACCTTGGGCTCTGGCGTCGGGCGTGAAGATTGGAGAAGGAGGATCGGCTTGGAGAGAGATGGGGCTGCTCTGGAGCTTGCTGATTCGTTCCTAGAGCTTAGTAGGCAAGGTTTGGGGCCAGGACAGAGGTGGCGGAAGTAATGCCGGTGGCGAGGCTCGGTACTGGTGGTTGTGGGGAATGAGGGAGGGGCCTGAGATGGCTACGAGGGAGGCTCAAGCTAAGGAGATGGCTGCGTGGTGGCTTGGGTAGGAAATGGGAGCTCCGGTTGCCTTTTATAGCCGGAGCGAGGACTCGGCGGTGAAGCTCAGAGCTGGCATAGCTACTATAGCTCGGTGATGGGACCTGTCCGGCGCTCGGGGGCGTGGCCGAGGCTGCAGGGTGTGGCAAGGCGTCGTGGCAAGCGTCAGGGGACTTGGGTGGTGCCGGACCGGCGTGCGGCGCGGCGACAGACGACAAGCGGCGCGGCTTTCTGGCGTTCGGCGCGGGTACGACGCCGGAGCTCACGGCGAGAAGCCCTCCCGAGGAGTCTACAGGGCACCGAGCTGGACCTGGCTGATGGGATGCGTCGAGCCTCAGCGCGGCGTGACCTAGCGAGCTGGGCGACGCAATCAGCGGCGGGCGGCTCGGCCTTGGCAAGGGTGGCTGGCATTGGAGCAGTGCCAGAGCGCGGCCACGCGCATGCCGAGCGGCATCGGCGTGTCCTGATGCGCTCGGGTGGGTGTGTGCGTGTCCCTCACACCAGTGGGTTATGGTGAGGCGTGGCTACGTGTCTAGGGGCTCCAGGAGAGGTTCGGCAGGGTTATACACCATACACTATTACGAGGAATTGACAGCTCTTGAGTGTTACGTTGTGTCAAAGGCTAGGGTCAACAGGAAAGGGACAACATGGTCACTGTTAGCGAAGGACATGGCACTAGCTGTGCTCAGGTATTAGAGAAAGGGTCCCACGTTTGGTTTGGCGTGACCTACTTTGGATTTGCCTTCTCATTTCATGTGGAGATACTAGTTCGGTCAAGGTGTTCGATAACTGTCACTTGAGATTTTTGAACTAAACGTGTCTATGTTTTTGTATATTTGGGGTCCCAAATGTGAGGAGGTTGTTGTGTAAATTTATCAGAATTTTCTGAACATATTTTTAGGAGATGTAGTTTAACGGACATTTCTACCCTAGCGTTAATTATTTCCTTTTCTTAATATTTTTGAACTGGGCATTTCTATTTTATTTCGTATTTGAGTTGTATATGATATCAGGTTGCTCCAAAAATTTATTTGTAATTTTTAGAGAGGTCGAGGAGGGTTGGATTTCGTGATTAGGGTTTTGTTGGAAATAGGAATAAAATAGGAAGGAAGGGTCGGGTCAAGGGTTAGGGTTCCGGGGTACGGCAAGGTGGAGTAAGTCATGGGAACTCTCGTGGACTCTCTCTCCCCTTCGCTTAGGTATACTCCGTGGTGAGGTGCCGTAACCCAGCAGAGTATACAGTGCGTGTGTTGAATTACTTGTATTTTGAAGCTAGGGTTTTGATCGAAAGGGTGCGTGTGTGGCGAGGTTGCGTATGTTGGATGCATGTTAAGTTTAATTCATGCCTAACACATATGCGGTTATGCTGGTAAGCGAGTTTACGAAAATTGGGGTGTGACAAACCTACCCCCCTTAAGGCGAATCTCGTCCCCGAGATTCATTTAGCTGGAGTAGGTGGGGAAACTTGTCCATCAGGAAATCCTCTCGTTCCCAGGTGGCTTCTTCTTCGGTGTGGTTCTCCTACTGGACCTTGTGAAACCTTATGCTCTTATTCCTGGTCCGACGTTCTGCACTTTCCAAAATCTTGATGGGCTGCTCTCTATAAGTAAGATCCTTGTCAATGTTTAAATCCTGGTACTGGACCTACTTCGTGGGCTGCTTCAGGCATTTCCTTAACTGTGACACATGGAATACATTGCGTACTTCTGATAGCTCCGGTGGTAATTCCAACTGATATGCTACTTCACCTCTCCGCCCTTCAATTTTGAATGGTCCAACGTATCGAGGCGCTAGCTTGCCCTTTACATTGAATCTCTGAGTTCCTTTAAGAGGTGTCACTCGCAGATACACGTAATCTCCCGGTTTAAAAGTGACATCTTTCCGCTTAGGATCAGCATAGCTTTTCTGTCGTGACTGAGCTGCCTTTAATCGATCCTGAATGAACCTCACTCTCTCTTCCGCATCTTGAAGAATGTCGGGACCGAAGATTTTTCCTTCGCCGGTCTCGGACCAGTTCAAGGGGGTCCTACATTTTCTTCCATATAATGCTTCAAACGGGGACATTTGCAAACTGGTCTGATAGCTATTGTTGTAGGAGAATTCTGCGTATGGTAACCTATCTTCCCAGCTATCACCATAAGTCAACGCACACACTCTCAGCATGTCTTCCAGGATTTGGTTCACTCGTTCCGTTTGTCCGTCAGTCTGTGGGTGATAAGCGGTGCTAAAGTTTAATCGGGTCCCCATGGCTTCGTGCAGTTGTTCCCAAAATCTGGAGGTGAATTGAGTGCCCCGATCCGATATAATCCATTTGGGCACTCCGTGCAGGCTAACTATTCGAGCTAGATATAGTTTGGCCAATTGATCTCCTCTGTATGTGGTTTTGACTGGTAGGAAGTGTGCTACTTTGGTTAATCTATCTATGATGACCCAGATGGAATCGTTTCCTTTTCTTGTTCTCGGAAGTCCTACGATGAAATCCATGCCAACTTCTTCCCACTTCCATTCGGGGACTTTGATGGGTTGTAGTAGCCTTGCGAGTTTCTGATGTTCTGCCTTGACACGTTGACATATGTCGCATTGGGCTATAAAACTTGCTATTTCCCATTTCATTCCATGCCACCAAAATTTTTCCTTCAAATCCTGGTACATCTTCGTACCTCCGGGGTGGATGGAATATCTGGATTCATGGGCTTCCTTCAGAATAAGCTCCTTAAGTTCTTCACAGTCGGGTACACATAATCTATTTTCAAACCGTAGGGTACCTTCATTGTCTTCTCTAAATCCACTTGCTTTACCAAGCTTTATCTTTTCCTTGATACCCTCTATGTTCTTATGCCCCTTTTGAGCTTCCATGATCTTCGCCGTGAGGGACGGGGTCACTTCCAAATTGGCCACAAAACCTTTTTCAACTAAACCAAGGTTAAGCTTCTCAAATTCCTCATGTAACTCGGGTCGGGCTTCTTGAAGTATGGCATTCAGGGCGGCCGGTTTCCGGCTAAGGGCATCGGCCACTACATTTGCTTTTCCGGGATGGTAGTGAACTCCGAGATCATAATCCTTTATCAATTCTAACCATCTCCTCTGTCTCATGTTGAGGTCTGACTGGGTGAATATATATTTCAAGCTCTTGTGGTCGGTGTATATTTCACAACGGTTACCGATGAGGTAATGCCGCCAAAGTTTCAGGGCATGCACTACTGCTACTAATTCTAGGTCATGAGTTGGGTAATTCATTTCGTGGGGTCGTAGCTACCTGGAGGCATAAGTGACTACTTTCCCATCTTGCATGAGCACGCATCCAAGTCCATGCCGGGATGCATCGCAGTAAATGTCGAAACTCTTCTGGAGATCGGGTAATGTTAATACAGGTGTTGAGGTCAACATCTTCTTCACTTCCTGGAAGCTATCCTCGCATTTCTGCATCCATTGAAACTTCTGATCTTTCTTTAGCAACTGTGTCATGGGTTTGGCCAGCTTCGAGAATCCTTCTATGAAGCGGCGATAATACCCCACTAAACCTAGGAAGCTCCGGATTTCGGTTACTGATTTGGGTGACTTCCAATCAAGAACATCCTTAACTTTGCTCGGGTCCACGGCTATACCACCTGCGGACACTATATGTCCGAGAAATCCAACTTCTCTCAGCCAGAATTCGCACTTGCTAAATTTGGCATACAGTTGATGTTCTCTTAGTTTATCTAGGACTATCCTCAAGTGCTGTTTGTGTTCTTCGTCCGACTTGAAATAGATCAGGATATCGTCGATGAATACCACTACAATTTATCTAGGTATTCCATGAACACTTTATTCATCAAGTTCATGAAATAGGCCGGGGCATTGGTCAAACCGAAAGGCATGACTGTATACTCATATAGCCCATGTCGGGTGGTAAAGGCGGTCTTTGGTATATCTTGCTCCCAGATTTTTAACTGATGGTAGCCAGACCTTAAATCTATCTTAGAGAATACTTGGGCTCCATTCAGTGGTCAAATAGATCATCGATTCGTGGGAGGGGATATTTGTTTTTAATAGTCACTTCATTCAAGGCTCTATAGTCTACGCACATGCGAAGTGTTTTATCCTTCTTTTCCACGAACAATACGGGTGATCCCCATGGCGACGAACTTGGTCGAATAAATCTTTTACCTTCAAGCTCTTCCAACTGCTTCTTTAATTCTTCTAAGTGGTTAGCAGACATCTGGTAGGGTCTCTTTGCTATTGGTGCCGTACCGGGTATCAACTCAATCACGAATTCCAACTCCCGGTCTGGAGGCATTCCTGGCAATTCTTCTGGAAATACATCGGGATATTCTTGCACTACTGGGACTTGATTTAATTCTGGTGTGGTCAAATGGTTGAGGGTGCTGGAACCGTTCCGGGGTGGTTTAGGGGAAAAATTAACCGTCTTTCCTTGAGCGTTGGTGAGAGTGACAGTTTTGGTTTCGAAATTGATATTACCTTTGAACTTGGGTAACCAGTTCACCCCTAAGATCACATCTATATCCTCTGATTCTAAAACAATCAGATCGGCTAGAAACTCTACCCCCCTTATGAGGATACTTACGTCCTTGCAACAATGTCTAGTCTTAACCACCGATCCTGGTGTTCGTACTTGCATGGAGGTTTTCATAAGATGAACTTCTAATTGGTTCTTGTCAACGAATCTCTTTGAAATGAAAGAATGTGATGCTCCTGAATCAAATAATACGGTTGCAAGTACGGTATTAACAGGGAACGTACCCATCACCACGTCGCTGGCGTCCTGAGCTTCCTCTGCATCGACATGGTTTACGCGTCCCTTGCTAAAGTTCTAGGTCCCCTTGGACCCTTGGCTTCTGGCCGGCATTGGGTGTCCTTGGCATGGGCGCTGATCAGAGTTCTCTTGTGCTCTCTTAGGGCATTCTCGGGCAAAATGCCCGCTTCACCACACGAGTAACAGTTTGCGGCTTCCCTGGTTCTTGTTTGGGCCTTCAGTGGGGTAGCTACTAACATTGCTTCTCGGGGCATTCTGAAAGTTGCGAGTACTGTGCTGGGGAACATATGGGGTAGTCCTTTGTTGCTGCGGGGCTGTAAATCTAGGCTTGGACTTCTTCTCATACCGGTGTCGCTGTTGTGGCTCCCCTGTGACGAAACGCTTGTCGTTCTTACGCTTACGCGTGTCCATTAGTCCGCGGCGTTTTTCTTCCACGTTGAGAGCAGTATTGACTAGGTCTTGGAGGTCCGTGAATTTTTGTGAAGCCAACTGGTACTGGAGAATCTGCTGTAAACCATTCATAAACTTATCCACTTGGGCTCCCTCGGATTTTAAGTCTTCGTCCGCATATCGGGCCAACTGAGTGAACTTATGGAGATATTCGGTAACTGTCATATTCCCTTGTTTCAGGTCATAGAATTCTCTCTTCTTAATTCCGATTAGGCTGGCTGGAATATGATGTTTGCGGAACATCTCTTTGAATTCCTCCCAAGTGATCTCTGCATGTTTAGGTTGAGTACTGCGGACTCTTTTCCACCATGCTGCGGCGGGTCCTTGTAAGTACTGGGGAGCAAAGAGTACCTTCTCTCGGTCGCCGCATTTAGTGACTTCCAGTTTCTCTTCCATGACTAATAGCCAATCATCTGCATCTAGTGGTTCAGTGGAATAAGCGAAAACAGGTGGGGAGGTTCTCTGAAATTCCGACAGTTTGTTTCCCTTGCCTGACGAACTACCGCCTTGTAGCATCACTTGTACAGCTGCGTTGGTGGCTATGCAATTTTGTCCTAGGGCCTTCAGCATATCGACCAATGTGGGTTCTGTTGGTAGTGAGTTTGGGGCCGGGTGGCCTGATTTAGCACAGTCAGTCCCTGATCCTCTTTTTGTTCTAGATTTTGCCGAGGTCGTTCTTGATTGTTAGCCTTTGATTTAACACAGGGGCTGGCTTGGGTTTTCTTTGGAGGTGGTTCAGATCGTTGGGGTTCAGCTGATGCCCTGGAGTGTCCTGGGCTTGCGGGTTTAGGTGCGCTTGCAGAAACAAATGCTCTTCGCTTACGGGTTGTGGTGTTGTCAACGTTGTGGCTCATGTTTGCTTTTGATCTACATTAGTAATTGATTAATCGTCAGAGTTTGTGTTTGTTACAGCAATAGGTAAGAAGGAAAATGGGTTTGCGGTATAGAACAGATTTAAGGCTATCTGCCTTATAACAAATTCCAACAGTTGGGTACACCAACCAAAACACGAATGGAACACCGAGAAACACATATCATCATAAGGTTGTGCCTAGCGGCATTCGTACAACACACAAACATAGCTTCCAAGAGCACAGGCTAAGCCTTATTGCAACATTACAAAGATAGGGAATAACTTATTTTCCCAAACGGGAGTGGCTACTCCACTTCCCAATCGTCTAATCTACCTGATCTACGTCCGGGTGGGACGGCTGGGTTAGGGGTATCTCCCCGTGGATATCCCCATTCTCATAGGGCAACCGGGGTATTCGCGGGGGTGGTGGTGTGCCTACGGCGATGTGCAGCCCGGGTAGTGGCTGCATACGCGGAGAATAGACTAAGGTAATTGGCAGATAGGGGAAGGTGGAACACTGCCACCTACCATTACTGGTATACCCAGCAACGGGGGTCTTCTGGTACCAATGTACGGGCAGGTGCTGAGGTAGGGTCTCGGGAGCGGGGGCGAGGCTGTACAAGGGGAATGGCTTGCTGCGTCCGGACGAGGATGTCGACAAGCTGAGTGAATACAGTGGTCTGGGTGATGAGGTACTTGGTGAGGTGGACGACAGCTACGTCCTGCTCTGCCTGGGTGCTGGTGAAGATAACTTCTCCTCCTGGTACACGGCTGGGGTAGAACCTGAAGGCTCGGCGGTGCATACTTGGGACTATGGGGTGGAGCCGAAGGATGGCCTCCATGCCGCCAACTGAATAGCTAGATCGGGGTTGGGCATTGGGTGCCCGGCGATGTGGAAGGTGGTGACGTCATTGGCGCCGGCTTGGTAGATGTGTACATCCACCCAGTATACATGGTTGGGGTTGGAGGCTTCCTCTTGGTAGACATCATACTCTGGTCTCTGGGTGGCACCGAGGGCCCTCTGGGCAACAGTCCACAGGATGTCTACGAATCCTGCGAGTCCTGCTGCGGTGGTTTCGTCGTAAAGCACAACGCGAGGCATTGTGTTCTTCGGGGTGTTGATGGTGGGGGAATTTGGGGAAAAGGCTAGGGTTCTTTTGCTTCTAGCTTGATCGGAAGTGGTGAGTTAAGAAAACAGAGGCTTGGGGTATTTATATGGCTAGGGAACGGTGGCTTCGGTCGTAAGGAGGACAGGTGGTCTCTCCTGAAGTGACAGCTGCCTACCCTCATAAATGCGGCCCAGCTGTGTTGTCACTTCCCTATCCGGGAATCGCGGTTTGAATGACAGGTGAGAGAGAGATTCGCGGGGTAGTATAGAACACATGATAATTTTTAGTACAACAGGTAGGCTACTTTTATTTAAGGCAAAGTGTGGGTACGATACCACACCTACAGGTGTGTTATACCACACACGGCATACATAACAGTTCTAGTACAGCAAACGGAAACACAACACACGTCTAGATAGTTGGGGTACATAGTACTAACTCGTGATATTAGACATACACGAGTCCTACGAGCCTAAGCCAAGATCTATAACTCCTCATCTTCTGTAGGGATCCACTCCTCAGGGTCTTCCTCCTCTCTAGAGTCTATCTGAGCTGTCAGGCCGTAATATGGTGTAGGGCCTAGTATCCCATACACGGCCTGGGTTGCACCTGCTGCTGCAGCGAATGGATTTTCACTTGTTCCAGGGTTTCCATGATGGCGCTTTGGCGGGGGCTGTGGTTCATCCACGACAGGAATGTCACGGGGCTCCTAGGGTGCTCCACTTGTGTTCGCAGCCCTCTGTTGGCGAGTGGTGGCCAGCTTCAGTAGTCCTCGCACACGCCGTAATTCTTCACGCACTAGGTCCATCTCCATGAGGATGCAGTGAGTCAGTGAATCTTGAGCTCTCACATATTGGGACATATTCACCACTGCAGGGTCATCTTCACCCTCTGGTTGGGTGTACCAGTGAATATCTGTTTCGGGCGGGTGCTGTGGAAAATATCTAGTTGCCCTAGGTTTGCTAGTTCTGGAATCTCATAGCAGAGTTGGCCCAGTGCTTTGTAGGCGGCTAAATGGATGGCTTGAGTGGAGTACCAACTTTTCCTCCCACAAAGGTGTGAGTGCGGGTGTCTCCTTGCCTTGCTCCGAAAACAAAAACTCTTGCCCAATACTCAGTGATGTTTTCTGAGATCTTCTCCTGGAAGATATGGTATTTTGGGCTGGTTGAAATTCCACAACGCACCAATGCCTCCCTAAGGAGTCGAACATATCCACCAATGTTAGCAGCGCAGGTCTCACCATACTTTTCAACAGGTGCCATCTGCAATTTTAAAATCAGAACTAGGGTGAGTGTAGATGTTTAGAGACTGGTCAGGATAAGGGGAATACTAGAAGGGATGAGAATACCAGAAGTTATTTTCAACAATTTATCTTGACTTAAGAAAATACTTTTTATTCGGATTCCCATCTAACGGCCATGCTAGCTAGGGTTTCCTACAGTCAGTATGGCTCTGATACCAAGGTGTGGCGTACCCGGTTTTAGGGCCGGATACGCCTCCCGTGTTTATTGTACCGATCCCTGGATCAGTACTCGGTACACACAAGAACTTGATAGCATTCACATACAGTACCGAGTATTTTACATAAATATGCCATTATGGTCCTTATTCAATAACACAGCCGATTGGCTGAATGAAAGTAGCAGCGGAAAGTAGCAAATCATAGTTATTGACCCATCAATATGCCCATCCACAGGCAACTGACTGGGGGAAAACGCCCTAGCCCTTGTGGTCACTGATATCGTCCTCAGAGCACCACTCTTCTTCTTCATCTAGCCAAATCAACAAGCCAGGTGAGTACATTGAATGTACTCGCAAGCTTTTCCCACCGGAGGGTAATACGGCATAATTCATGCAAAGGGATATGTCAAAGGGAAGCTCTAACCTATGTTACATGTTGTGCGGAAAAGTAAGTCTTTACTTTAAATAACGTTAATAGATTTAAGGCGAATTTGTAAAACGAAGATCATCAAAGGAACATGTCACCATTCGAGGTAGTCCCTGCTACCTTTCCTTTCTTTTCTCAGCGGGATAGCCACGCTCATCACCGCCTACCCTTTCGGCTTCCACTCACACTACCCCGGGCAGTGTAGCTAGCCTTTTCTTCAGCAACTCCTAGCTACCAACCGGGTAGCGCAAGTTGCACCCTGTGGACACATCATGCCCACGTCCTTAATCCCTTTTTCCCAGCTTTCACAACCAAAACATAATCTAACCAGTGTGTGGCCTTACCAGTTCATATCCATGACCGAGGATGCGGCTATTCGAATAGTTTTTAACACTCTGCAGAGGTTGTACGGCTTTACCCACAAGATGTAATTCACCCTTATTGCCGAGCGCTAACGATACACCTCAGGAGGTGTACTGGCAGGGTTATTACAACGAGATCCTTCTCCCATTTTCACACTAGAGCCGGACTCGCTAGGAGGGTAACCCAACTTTTGCATCCCGGATGACAAAAATGGGACTCTCCCCCTTTGCGTCGGACCATGTTCCACGTACCTTGTAGGACTCTACTGAGCTTTACCCCCACGATGTTGTGAGACTCACGAAGAGCTTTACCCCTACGCAGTCCCATGGAGATCCTCTAGGGATCCCGGATCCACCTAGCACTTCACCCTAACTTCCCACGGTTCCGAGCTCTAGCGTTAGACGAGATACCGAGCCAAGTCCTTCCCATAAAGGATATGTGGACGTACGGTGAGGGAACTGATTCAGCGGCACTTAGGTTCGGTCCTTAACTGATTCGAGTAGGACTCCATAACCAACCAACTCCTCGGGTAGCGACCGGCTACCCGACCATCCTTTCCTCAAGTAGCAACCGGCTACTCTACCACCTCAGAACACCCTTAGCATTCCTGCTCGAATCCGAAATCCTCCATCATTTCATGTGGGATTTTCACAAATGTTTCCTTTTAAAAATTTTCCTCGGCATGTGTAAACAAGCCGAGGGTTTTGATCCCATACCCCATGTACTTAGTAAAACTTGTTTTAACTAGAGCAGGTCTAAGCACAGCTACCGCTTATACTCCTACTACCTTGCCGGTCGATCTCGACCGACTAAATAGACTTAGGGTTACCAAGGGGCGGATTCCAAACCTACGGCATATGCATCTACTGGACATATCTTCACTAGCATAAAATACCGCTAATATTAAATAGCATGCAAGGTTTGCAAACAAAGTAACTAGGCTTAGCAAATATGGGATTCAATATGTTCAAGGCGGGAAAGCTTGCCTGGCAACTCCTGCTCCTGTTCTTGTTCTTGACGTTGGGGTGATCCTGGATCTTCCCGAGGCACGTACGGCACTCCGTTAACTACGCGTCGAAAGAACGGCGAATAAGAAGCAAGGCAACGGAACCTCAATTAAATCCAAGGGCATGCATGAAAATCACATGAAGTGACGATGTTTTTAATCGGGTAGAGGAGTCGTGTTATTAGGGTTATGTGTTCAAACTCCTACTATTACGAATTCATATATGCTAGTGATGTTCTTAACATGCTGGTGATGAAGAGTATTTGTCTTGACTATTCTGACAGCTACATATAGAGTGTATAGGTGGTGTTTAAGAAAATAAAATTCTTGCCCTAAACTTGATTCCTACTAATAGAGCTTTAAACGGATTCAAATTTCAAAATTATGTGAAGATAAAAGTTTGAACATTTTAACCTACTGGTGGTATGGGGAAGTTATTTTGATTACTCTGGGTTTTGCATATATGGCATATATGTGGATTTAAAGAAAAGGAACTAATGCCCTAAACTAAATTCCTATTGTTTGAATTCAAAATGATTTAACTTTGGAAAGGTGTTTGAACCAAAGTTCCTAATTGCTTTTAGCTTTCTAGAACCGAAAATAATCTTCACAAACCCGGTCATTAGCAACATGAACCGGTCGAATCGGCTGTACTGGGTTCTAAAAACAAGCCACTGAATTAAATGCGCTTCCCGACCAACTTATTGTGTCTTCGTGCTGTCGGAAACGGAAAACAAAAGGGCGCCTTCACTTACTAGGGCAGCCGGGTACTTACCCGTTCGGGAGTGAGCTCCCGAGCTTACCTTGGCTGCCCGGTTAGGACAGGGTGGCGGCGGTTGGATCGGTCGGTGGCCGGTGAAACTTGGGCTCTGGCGTCGGGCGTGAAGATTGGAGAAGGAGGATCGGCTTGGAGAGAGATGGGGCTGCTCTGGAGCTTGCTGATTCGTTCCTAGAGCTTAGTAGGCAAGGTTTGGGGCCAGGACAGAGGTGGCGGAAGTAATGCCGGTGGCGAGGCTCGGTACTGGTGGTTGTGGGAATGAGGGAGGGGCCTGAGATGGCTACGAGGGAGGCTCAAGCTAAGGAGATGGCTGCGTGGTGGCTTGGGTAGGAAATGGGAGCTCCGGTTGCCTTTTATAGCCGGAGCGAGGACTCGGCGGTGAAGCTCAGAGCTGGCATAGCTACTATAGCTCGGTGATGGGACCTGTCCGGCGCTCGGGGGCGTGGCCGAGGCTGCAGGGTGTGGCAAGGCGTCGTGGCAAGCGTCAGGGGACTTGGGCGGTGCCGGACTGGCGTGCGGCGCGGCGACAGACGACAGCGGCGTGGCTTTCTGGCGTTCGGCGCGGGTACGACGCCGGAGCTCACGGCGAGAAGCCCTCCCGAGGAGTCTACAGGGCACCGAGCTGGACCTGGCTGATGGGATGCGTCGAGGCTCAGCGCGGCGTGACCTGGCGAGCTGGGCGACGCAATCAGCGGCGGGTGGCTCGCCTTGGCAAGGGTGGCTGGCATTGGAGCAGTGCCAGAGCGCGGCCACGCGCATGCCGAGCGGCATCGGCGTGTCCTGATGCGCTCGGGTGGGTGTGTGCGTGTCCCTCACACCAGTGGGTTATGGTGAGGCGTGGCTATGTGTCTAAGGGCTCCAGGAGAGGTTCAGCAGGGTTATACACCATACACTATTACGAGGAATTGACAGCTCTTGAGTGTTACGTTGTGTCAAAGGCTAGGGTCAACAGGAAAGGGGACAACATGGTCACTGTTAGCGAAGGACATGGCACTGGCTGTGCTCAGGTATTAGAGAAAGGTCCCACATTGGTTTGGCGTGACCTACTTGGATTTGCCTTCTCATTTCATGTGGAGATACTAGTTCGGTCAAGGAGATGTAGTTTAACGGGCATTTCTGCCCTAGCGTTAATTATTTCCTTTTCTTAATATTTTTGAACTGGGCATTTCTATTTTATTTCGTATTTGAGTTGTATATGATATCAGGTTGCTCGAAAAATTTACTTGTATTTTTAGAGAGGTCGAGGAGGGTTGGATTTCGTGATTAGGGTTTTGTTGGAAAATAGGATAAAATAGGAAGGAAGGTCGGGTCAAGGGTTAGGGTTCCGGGGTATGGCAAGGTGGAGTAGGTCATGGGAACTCTCGTGGACTCTCTCTCCCCTTCGCTTAGGTATACTCCGTGGTGAGGTGCCGTAACCCAGCAGAGTATACAGTGCGTGTGTTGAATTACTTGTATTTTGAAGCTAGGGTTTTGATCGAAAGGGTGCGTGTGTGGTGAGGTTGCGTATGTTGGATGCATGTTAAGTTTAATTCATGCCTAACACATATGCGGTTATGCTGGTAAGCGAGTTACGAAAATTGGGGTGTGACACACGGTCATGGACGTGCTCGAGGATTTCATATGGATATAGCTTCACACCAAATAATTAAACTATGGGATGGATCTTGTGACAGTAACTTTGTGTAGCTATATGGCTTTGTGACACCCCCATTTGATTTATTTACTATATGTCTTTACAATGAGCTTTTATATCTATTATGGTAGCTTTCAACTGCAAAACTAGCTGTCATGCAAAAGAACCCTAGCATTCTTTGTAATAAGCCCTGCATCTATATTGCTGCTGCATTATTCACTGCTACACTTGTGGAGTACATCATGTACTCACCTTGCTATAACAAACATGATCAGTCACTAAAGGAGAATATGACCCACTGTTCGGAGAAGAAGCTGCTACCAATAGTCGGCTGCCTATTGCATGAGATGGTGCGCCACCTCTTCTATTTGAAATCTTCTGCTTGTCATATTTTGATATTGTTAAGAAGTTGCCATGTGTGGCTTTGGGATGTAACGTTGGTCATAAGGCTTATTACTCTTACATTATTTTGATACCTTCAACAGTTGTGATGTGATATTATTTTTGTGATGCGTGTGTGCTAGCCATTTCCTAGGACTAGGAAATTTATGCACAGGAGATCAAATTTGTAAATTCAAGTCCCATAGAGGTGTTATCAGAGGCTACTCGGCTGGAGGCTGGACCTTAGGTGTTTGGTTGTTAGCGAGTCCAAATATTATTTTCTAAAAATTGAAGTTTTACAAAACTTACTTGAACCTGTTCTAACCTCATCTTGACTCTCTTATACTCTCTCAATGCCTCATTGTTGTTTTATCCTTTATTCACAATTGCAAAAATTTTGCTTATCCCCTCTCATGTTCTCCGGTTATCAGATGCCGCCAATCCGAAGGATCAAGTGGGAGAATGGGTGGAGCCTCGCCACTAACCTGTTAGCCACATATCAGTAGACCAAATTCAGCAATAGCCACCTGTTACCCATCTCTGACCTCAATAGTTTCCTTTGTATTAAGAGATGGATCACATCCTAATGTAGCTATCTCAACTGGTGTTCACATAGGCTCGAGCCTCTACGGGTGTCTCCATGTAGCTTTACGTCACCTATAGGAGCTGGATCTAGCATGAGAAAAGATTGCCAGTTATGAGGCGCACTTTGGGAGTTTCTGATGTCACCTTGGGATGCTGAATTCGACCATCCTCCCGCCGCCTCAACTTCACCCCCCGTGGTCCCTGACGACGTGTTTCCTATGGACCTAGCTACAGAGGAGGAGGAATCGATGTCTTTGTGGCTGCCAAAGCTCAGATGGTGCAAATGATGATGAATTAAGTGCACATATGATGCAACAGAAACAATAGATGTTTCAACAACATATGCAGCCCAACCATGCCGCAGCCCGACCTGAACATGTGTACCACCAGCAGACCATGCTTGGGGAGTTTCTACGCACCAAGACCCCACCTTTGCAGTCAACTTGGCCCCAGTGGATGCCAATGACTGCCTCTATCAGTGGAGCACAAGCTAGTGATAACCCAATGCAATGATTGTGAGAAGGTGCTCTATGCCTCTCAGTAATTGGAAGACGTAGCAGCAGAATGGTGGGAGAATTTCTACGAGCCCCTTACCAACCTGAAGAATGTCACTTGGGGTAAGTTTTGCATGGCATTCCGTCAATTCTTTGTGCTCGAGGGCATCATGGATATCAAGAAGGAAGTGTTTCATCAGCTAAAGCAAGGAGGGATGTTGTCGATGACTAACTATGCAGTTCACTCAACTCTCCCACTACGCCTCAAAAGACATGGCCACAGACAATGCACGATAGAGTCATTTTCTCAAGGGCCTTAATGATGGGCTTAGAGTGAATTTGTGCACCCACACTTTTCTCGAGCTTCAAGAACTAGTCAACAAGGCACTTATCTTGGAGGATTGGAAAAATGAGATCTATGAAAACCAAAAGATTAGGTAGGCCAATTAGGTAGATCCACTTGCACAGAGGTTTTTGCTATACCAACCGTCGTAGAACAATCGCTCCAAAATTACACCTGTCACTAGGAGTATGGTGCAAGCTAGCAATCCCTAGGGACATATGGTTTGTGCCGTCAACATAGTCCCCACTCCCAGAGGACAAAGTGCCATAGAAAAGCGTGTGTGCTATGATTTCCGCCAGCCGTGCCACTTCCTAAACGAGTGCCCTCAACCAAGGAGACTGGTTGTAATGTCGTTCAACCTCAACCCTGCCAAGACCCTGTGCTAGGAATCAATCGGAATCAGCAAAGTGCTGCTAACAATGGGGACCAACTGTCCATTGTGTGAGGATGTGTCAAACCACGTCACCATCGAGGGAGCATAGAGCACCAGACATTGTACTGGGTAAGTTCATTGTAAGCTCAGTACCCATTACACTTCTGTTTGACTCTAGAGCTTTGGACTCTTTTGTTTCTTGGTGTTCTGCAACCAAAGTAGATGCACCTATGGTGCTACTCCGAAACTTCTTGCTAGTGCAATCCCTTGGGGCAGAGTTAAAAGCTAGCTTGGGTTTTTGGGAAATTAGTATGGAGATAGATGGGGTAAAATTCAAGGCCAACCTAGTCGTACTGGAAACCCCAAACTTGGACATAATCCTTGGCATGGACTGGTTGACGAAGCACAAAACTATTTTAGATTGTGACTGCAGGCCATAATAGTGGAACATGTAGAGGGCCAATCCATGGAGTTTTTAGCTACGTCAGTCAGAGAAGGCCACCTTGTACTAAGCAGTGTGAAGACTATCACCTTAGATGAGGTTCCCATAGTCAGTGAGTACCTTGACCTATTTCTAGAGGAGCTTCTAGGAATGCCACCTGATAGGGATATTGAATTCATTATTGACTTAGTACTAGGAACTGCTCTTATATCAGAGTGTCCTTACCGCATGCCTGTTAATGAGTTGGATGGGATGAACAAGCCGATTAGTGTGCTTCAGGAGAAGGGGATACGTGAGGACCTAGTTCCTCGCCTTAGGGGAGCCTCAGTTCTTTTGGTAACCAAGAAGGATGAGAGCATGAGGATGTGTGTGGATTACCGTCCCTAAAAAAAGTAGCCACCTAAAACAAATACCCGTTACCTGGATAGATGATTTGTTGATCAGAGTAGGGAGCAAATGTATTTTCCAAGATGACCTACGATCTAGATACCATCAGCTGAAGATTCAGCGAGAAGACATTCCCAAGATGGCCTTCTCAACCTGATATTGCATGTATTAGTTCATAGTGAAGTCCTTTGGTTTGAGCAACGCCCCCGCTTATTTTCATGCACATGATGGACAAAGTATTCATGGAGTACTTGGAAATTTTTTTGGTAGTGTTCATCACGACATCTTAGTTTACTCCAAGGATGAGTCAGAAATGCAGGACATATAAGGGTTGTCCTAGAAAAGCTTAGAGAACACAAAAATACGCCAAATTTAGCAAGTGTGAATCATTTTTGCGAGAAGTGGATTTCTTAGGGACATGTGTTGTCCGCAAAAGGAGTAGCAGTAGAACCCAGAAAAGTGGAGGCCGTACTTCATTGGGAACAACCCAAGATGGTCAGTCAAATTCAAGTTTCCTAGCATTGGAGGGTACTATCATCGATTCAACAAGAATTTCTCCAAATTGGCTAGGCCCCTTACTCAGTTTACTGAAAAAGGAGAAGTATGAATGGACCAGGCCTGCGAGTCAAGCTTCTTGACGTTGAAGAGATGTGTTACCTCTGAACCAGTTCTAGTGCTACCAGATATCACTCCACGCTTTTGATGTTTACTATGACGCTTCTTGTCATGGTCTAGGATGTGTCTTGATGCAAGACGGAAAGGTGGTAGCCTATGCAAACTCGTCAGTTGCACCCTCATGGGAGAACTACATGACTTGGAATGGGCTACAATCGTGCATGCACTTAAGATTTGAAGGCAATACCTGATCGGCAACTGTTGCGAAGTGTACACCGACTACAAGAGCTTGAAGTACATTTTCACCCAATCGGATCTGAACATGAGATAGAGAAGATGGTTGAAATTGATTAAGGATTATGATGTGCATGTGCACTATCACTCCGAAAAAGCCGACGTAGTGGCAGATGCCTTTAGCAGAAAGGGACATTGTATCACATGATGTTCACGAAAAATCTAGTCTATAGAGAAGAAGAGTTGCGTGGGTTGTAGGTCAATGTGGTACCACTAGGCTACCTGGCTATCCTAGAAGTCAAACCGACTCTATAAGACCAAATTAGGGGAAGTCCAAAGGGAGGACAAGGATGTTGAGGAGATCAAGACCAACATGAAGATGGAAAGTCGGTAGATTTCTAGGAAGATGAAACAAAGGTATGGTGTGATTCACAACCGCATATGTGTACTAGATCAGAAGGATCTAAAGATGATAATTCTTAAGGAAAGCCCATAAATCCAAGCACTGCATCCACCACAGAAGTCTGGTGGCCAAACATTAATCATGAAATCGTGGTGTATGTCACCCATTGCGACACCTGCCAGAAGGTCAAGGCAGAGCATCAACACCCTGGCAAACTATACAACCCCTCCAAATTCCAAGTGGAAATGGGAGGAGGTCGCTGCAGATTTCATCACCGGACTGCCTAGGACACAAGCTTGTTACGACTCGATTTGGGTCATCATGGACCGGTGAGGTTGTGTTAGATACAAGGACCCAATTCAACTCTCAGTTTTGCAGAGCCTTCATACCGCCATGGGCACCCATCTCAATTCAGCACCGCATAACACCTTCAGATAGATGATCAGATTGAACAGATAAATCAATACGAGAAGACATGCTAAGAGCCAGCTTGAAGATATCACCGTTTAAAACATTGTACGGATGTGCTTGCCATACTCCCCTTAACTAGACAGAAATGGGAGGACGCCAACTTTTTGGCCCTAGCACTATACAAGAAGCTGAAGAAAAAGTTAAACAGATTAGGAAGAACTTGAAGGTAGCCCAGGATCATTAGAAGAGCTACCTAGATCCTACCGCAAAGATGTGCGGTATGGGGCCACAACATGGTATACCTGAGAGTCACGCCTCTCTGAGGAGTCAAACGGTTGGAGTCAAGGGTAACCTAGCGCCACAATATGTGGAGCCATTCAAAGTGTTGGACGACGAGAAGTAGCCTACCAGGTAGAGCTACCACCGTCTCTTGCAGGGATACATGATGTGTTTCATGTATCTCAATTGGAGAAGTGCCCATGTGGGAATCCTCCTGACGAAGCCCGGTTGGAGGAGATAGAGCTGTAGAAGGACCTAACTTACAAAGAACAACCTATTCATGTCCTGGATGTTGCAGAATTTTTCTCAAGAATTAATTAAGTTAATCAAACTGGCTACAACTCTAATTAAATTTAATTAGCATGAAACAATCTTTAGTTGAGGACACATATTTTTATTATGTTCTTCTTAGCTCAAAGTATATTCTATAAAAATTTGGGTACTTTTGGAGTTCATTTGCTATTTATTTGGATTTATTTGGAGTTTATGGTTTAGGAAGAAGTGTATTTTTCACCCCTCAACTAATGCCAGTGAGCACATTTCGTTCCTATGTCTAATCACCTGGGTAAATCTCACCCCAAATTGTTAATTCTGGGTAAATTACCCCCCTCACCCTGGCAGAAGCCGGTATTAGGCTAACGTGGAGCATGTTTTGACCCGACGTCGACTGTGTGGCGGGATTTGACTGAACCGGTTTTCCACGTCAGTACACCACGTCACCCCATGTCACCCTACTAACTATTGACTGTTGCTTGGGACCCAGGGAAAAAAGTTCCCCATTTCTCCCCAAACCCTAAATCGAAGGAGGCGCAGAGGGAGCGGCACCCGACGAGCTACAACCCGTGGTGATGGAGTCGTCTGCAACATCAAAGTGTTTAGGCGGGTTCATCCTCCTCTTCGCATCACATGGCGCCTCTCAAGCCACTCACCGGTACCATACCGTGAATGGCCGCTGGAGTATGGGCCACCAGGTGATGTGCTGGGTGCACTGACCAAGGAAGGCGGCGAGATGGATCTCATGGAGCGACGATAATCCTAGGAGGAGGTATCTGAAATGCTAGTTCGCGCGGGTAAGTGGGTTGAGAGCTTTTGTCGATTTGGTGGTTCTTGTTCGTATTCCTCTGAGCTGGTGTTTGTTTTGTTGTTGATCTTGTTAGAATGGTAGTTGCAAATTCTTGGATGGTATGATGAAGCAACACCCCATTCATGCATCAGTTGCTTGCCGATTTGCAGGATAGAGTTTGTGTCTTGCTTGCCGAAAGAAGCAGCTGAGAGACGCAATTTCAGAGCAGGATATTGAGGGTCTTGAGCCAGAGAAGAACTGAGGGCAATGAAGGAAATGACAAGTCAGAAGGAAGTATTAATTCAGAACAGGAGTTTAGAATTCGCGAGCTAGAGAAGGATAGGGTGATTCTCATTGTTGTATGCTTTGCTCTACTCTTTGCTATACTGAAGGCTTTGTAAGCAAGTATGCAATGGAAATAGTTGAAATCTGGACATGCTGCACGATATGCAATGGAATTAGTAGTAATGTGCTTAGGTTTATTTTCAGGAACATATCATGAAGGAAAAAGACATAAACATCAGCCAAGCAGGTCTAGCATTACATCAACACAACTGACTAAGTCTTTCTCAACTGACATCAACACCACATCAACACTGGGCCCAGGGAAATAACATCAACACAACTGACTTAGTCTTTGTCAACTGACATCAACACCACATCAACACTGGCTCTAGGAAAATAACATCAACACACTTACTCTTCGAGGCACTAACAACATTTAGTCTTAGAGGCACTCACAACACTCAGTCTTTGAGGCATAGTTCGGGCATCTTTTGCTTCGTGGGTGGTTCCTAGGCATGGACATGCGCACTTGCACTTCTGGAAGTCCATATGATGGACACAGCAGCAGTGTTGTCGATGTACAAAACGCCGGTATCGGTGGTCGGAAGGACCCCCCTTGGGATTCGGCCGGGGAGGCGAAGATCTACGGAGCTACGCCAGAGCTTGAGCTTGATAGGATATGGAAATGAGAAAGAACACAACGATTTACCCAGGTTCGGGCCACCTCTA